>CM076582.1:290114388-290486920 GCA_034641835.2 Pinus albicaulis
TTCAAAGAAAATAATTCCACTGCTGACTAGCTGTCAAAATTGGGATTGAGTGGTAGGCTAGGAGTGATTAATTATGAACTTGCAGAGGCAAAGGGTATTGGTGCTAGGGGCACTATTCAGATGTTCTAATATTTGACAGATGATGGTCTTGGCACTCTCTTGGTTACAAGTTTTTGAAGGGAGAATGGGATAGTGCGGGGGGATGGTGTGGCAGTTTTATCAGTTTTCTCTTGGGCTTTTTGATGGAGCGATAGTTTATATCATAAAGCATAGGAATTACACTAAAGGCGACGAGGTCAAAGGGCACGGGTTTTGCTTTTTTGATTTTGACTGTTTGTACAAGCATAAATTTTTTTTTATAGGGCTGATGGAGGGATTATGGAATGGACAGTTTAGTATTTGTATATGCATATGGGACAAACATTGTTGATGTATGATTCATAGGGATACTATTTTTATGATTTTCACATGCTTTATGAAGATTTATGTATGGATGAACATTTGATAATTTGATCTGGTACATTAATATAAACCAGAAGTTTTTCATGCTGAAAAAAATACTTTATAACTTTGTTTATTTCCTATTCGAATATTGAATTATGTTTATAATTTATAACGAGAGTAAAGGGTGGTAATTTAGTGACACCAATACTCTATAGAAACAAATGGAAGTAAATTTTTTTTGTATGCTTATATTTTATAGTATAAGGAAGGTTAACAATGGGGTACATGGTGTAATAATAAATAGATCAAATTAGTGTGTGTAATGGTAATGATAGTTGGATATTTACTTATAGTGTGTGTAATGGTAATGATAGTTGGATATTTACTTATAGTTTATATTGACAATGTAATTAAGGGTTATATTTTGTATGCACTCCAATGAATGAGAATAGATAGGTGTATAATAGAAATGATGAGGTACATTTATATTCTATAGTGATAGTGAAATGAAAAATAACATTTACAATATGATGAAAAGTAAAATTTATGAGATGAATTGACAAATGAATAGGATGAATGCATTTATGTTTTTTTTTTAATATCAATTACAGTGTTAAAATTAATAATAATAAAAATTAGATTTTTTTTTTAAATATCTGATGAAAGCCTGGCCTTCATGCACAGGTGGCGCAACATAGCCCTTTTAAGTTCATATTTTAATATGACAGTTGGGATCTGTTGACAAACGCCAACTCAGATCTACGGATTTTACAATGGTTAATTGAACATACAATAATATGGAATCAATCGCATTTAAATTGGGTGTACTTGTGATCTATTGGTTCTTGTGACAATCCATCCGCATTTAACACTCTCCCTCGAACTCTGGTGCAATTACTACACTTCGAATTTTGCACCACTTCCTCTCATTTGCAACTACTCTCCACTGTTTCTGCTATTCTTCCGCCACTGACACTGAAAGGAGGGTTTCACGACCCCTGTGGATTTTTCTTTCAAACTGGCGAGGCTTCTTCAGTTGTTTTGCGTTTTCTGGGCGATGTAATGACTGCTCTGTTTGACCGAACAGACCTTACTCTAACTCCGTCACGTAGTTTCCTGCTTCCACTAGCCTCTTTTCGTTTCCTGCAATGGCACTTACCGACTGTTTGTTTGTCGACTTCTTTTCCCGGTGGGTTTCTTGTTACTTCCACTTGTTTGTTTCAGTTCGTGTTCTTTTTCCTCCCGTCTATTTGCTAATCGACTGTTTGCTGTTGATTTGTTTCTCCAGGCTCGGGCCGACCAAGATTCCTGTGGCCATCTATGGTTCAAAAAGAACACAGGTACTTTAATCCTCTCCGGTTTTATATTTCTCCGCTTCTATTTGTGACTTTGACCGTTCCGCTCCTCTGTGAGCAGGGCTTGTTGGTTCGAATCTTGATTGTTTGTTTCCACTCAGCTTTTAAAAATTTTGGTGAGTTCTACTATTTGCTGGTCATCCAATATGCAGATTTACCCATCAATTCGATAACAATTATCAAAGTAAAAAAAAAGTTGCAACGTGCTAAACTTCACAAATCTGTGATTAATTTGCAGGTCTCTTTCCTCCGTTTAAAACCTATTTGTCCTCTCCTCAACGCTTAAACCCTACGGGTAGGGTTGATTTCACTCTGCATTCCTGTAGCTTAGGGTTTGTAAAATTTCATTTTTTGTTGCACACGTTGTTTTGTTGCCAAACGCTGTTGGATGGCAAATCCTTCAATGTAATCTCTTAAGGTGTAAATGTTCTGTAAGCTTTGCGATTTCGATGTAATTGGGTTACTTGTGGTTCAAACCCTCGTTCTATTTTTTATATCTTCCCTATTCCCCTTTTTGACAGGTTCGGAAATTCGACAAACTTTTCTTAAATTATCAACGCAGAAATGCTTTTACTTGTAATGGATTTTAATTTATTTTCTGTAAATGGAACTCACCTGGTCTAGCCTGCAGTTTTAAACCTCGTTTAGTTTCGTTATGTGAATTGATAAAGTAAAACTCCGCTATCTTCTGGCTGTGTGCATCATGCTCTGTTTACGTAGCCTATTAGTAGGACAAAAAAAAAACTTTCTTTCCCCCCTGTACGCAGAAACCCTTTCGTATAATTTCAGTTCATACATGAATTTATGCTATTAGCGTATTCTCACATAATTGTCACACATAGATCAATATGAAAAATAAAACAAAAACTTCACAAAGTTCAGGTACAAATTTACAATTTTGGCTGGAAACAATCTTGGCTGCAGATCGTTTTTCTTTCTTCTATTCAACTTGTTTTTCTCCTTCTCTTGATGGAAAATCAAACCCTACATATGATTTTTCTTCCATTTAAATACCTATAGGTGTTAATCTGGTTTGGGTTTCGGTTGAGCTGTAAACCGCATGATTCTAACTACATTACTAGTTTCTTTAAAAAAAAAAACTTCTAATTAACTACAAAAACATTTATTTTCTTAATCTTACTGTCCTTGTCTAATTGACGAATAATAAAAGAAATTAAAACACAGGTTTAATAACCTGTCCAAAAACACGTGCTAATCAGTCAGACAGTTAGCCATCTTCCGTCTCCTCTAAGTTAGATGCTCCTGCATCAGGCTCCCGGGGCAACAAAAGGTCATGGCTCCATTCCATGAGATCGTCGATCGAATAACCAGCCTTCCGTATCTGCGCCTCGTTAAGCCACGAACTGTCCTTAATAGGACAGTTCTTCCACTTGACCAAATACCATAGATATTCTTTCCTTCTCGTGCGCTTGACGACCTGTGTGTTGAGAATACTCTCGATCTCAAGGGGCTGTGTCGTGGGCATCTGTCTCACACAAGAATCTTCATCAAATTGGGTGTCCCGTTCTGGCCTTACTGTCGTGTCATCCTCAGAACCAACAGTATAAGGAAACAGATCTACCATATTAAAGATGGGTGAAATACCTATTCCTAGTGGCAACTGTAACTCGTAAGCATTGGCAGAAAACTTGCGAATGATTTTGCAGGGACCAATCTTTTTAAATTTCAGCCTGTTATATTCCCTTTTTGGGAACTATTCCTTGCGCAAGTGTGCAAGGAATTCATCTCCAACGTTAAACTGAACTTCCCGCCTTTTCAAATTTGCCTGTTGTTTGTACTTCTGACTGCTATCTTGCAATTTCAGTTTCACCTGCTCATGTAAGTCGCTCATTTCTTGGGCGAAATCTTCTCCATCAGCACTTCGATTTTCAAGTTTTCCTAAGTCCCGGAGTTCATGCACTCCGCGAGGATGCATACCATACAATACCTGGAAGGGACTGTAACCTGTGCTGCGATTCGGTGAATCGTTGTAAGCGAATTCCGCTTGAGCAAGTATGCGGTCCCACATCCGAGAATTTTCACCTATTAAACTCCGTAGCAGATTTCCTATGCTCCTGTTCACCACCTCTGTTTTCCCATCAGTTTTTTGGTGATAGGCGGAGCTGAACTATAACTGAGTGCCCAAATTCTTCCATAGGGTACGCCAAAAGTGCCCGGTGAACCTCACATCCCTGTCGGAAATGATGGACCTCGGCAGACCATGCAGTCTGATAATCTCTGTGAAAAACAAGTGTGATACATGAGTGGCATCACTGGTTTTTCTGTAGGGTATAAAATGTGCCATCTTCGAAAAATGATCCACTACCACCATCACTGAATCAAAACCCCGCTATGTTCTAGGCAAGCCAAAAACAAAATCCAAACTGACTGAGTCCCATGGTCTGCTCGGAATAGGCAGTGGCATATAAAGTCCTGCATTTTGACTGCAACCCTTCACCAATTGACATGTTTTATACCTGCTCACGTACCTCTGCACGTCCCGTCGTAACCTTGGCCAGAAATAAAAGTGCTCAACCTGCGATAATGTCTTTTCTATACCGAAATGTCTGGCTAGACCTCCACTGTGCTTTTCCCAAATAATGTTCACCCTCATCGAACAGTCGGGAATGCATAACTGTCCTCCCCTGAACAATAACCCCTCCTGCAAATTGTAGTCCAACCATGAACTATTATTCCTCAACAAAGGGTTTTGGCAGGCCTCATAGGCCTCCTTAAAGTCTACATCTATCTGATACAGATCTCTCAAATGCTCAAAACCCAAAACTTGCATAGTACTTTCCTGCAAGAGTAAAGACCTTCTACTCAACGCATCTGCCACCTTGTTGGCCTGCCCACTAATATGTTTTAGCACAAATGTAAAACTCTGGAGATACTCAACCCATTCTGCGTGCTTATGGTTCAACTTATGCTGCTGCATAATGTACTGTAATGTAGAATTATCAGAAAATAAAACAAACTCATTAGCTAATAAATAGTGCCTCCAGTGCTTCAATGCTTGGACAATCGCATAGAATTCCTTGTCATAGGTTGAGTATTTCTGTCTACTTTCGTTCAATTTCTCACTAAAATAGGTGACCGACCTATCCTCCTGGCTAAGTACGGCCCCAATGGCTGTACCGCTAGCATCACAACGAACTTGAAAATTTTTGTTGAAATCAGGCAACCTCAATATCGGTCGCTCAGTGATCTTTCTCTTCAAAGTCTGAAAACTTTTCTCTGCTGCCTCTGTCCAGAAAAAAGGCTGGTTTGCCTTCTTGATCGTATCCAACATGGGTGCATAGATTTCACTGAAATTCCTGATGAATTTCCTGTAAAAACTTGCCAATCCGTGAAAGCTCCGGACTTCAAATAGACTCTTCGGGGATGGCCAGCTAATTATAGTTGCAACCTTTTCTGGGTCCATCTTCAACTCATTTTCTGCAATCACAAAACCCAGATACACTAACTCCTGCTGGAAAAAAGTACACTTCTTCAGATTTATTAGCATATTATTCTGCTGCAGCTTCCTCAGTACACTTCGAAAATGCCTGAAGTGTTCCTCTCTTGTCTTGCTGAAAATCAATATGTCATCCAAATAAACAATTACAAACTTCCCAATGAACTTTTTCAGCACTTCGTTCATTAGGCGCATAAACGTACTAGGGGCGTTACTCAAACCAAATGGCATCACCAACCATTCGTACAGCCCCTCGTTTGTCTTTAAGGCTATTTTCCACTCATCCCCTTATCGAATTCTAATCTGATGGTACCCAATCTTCAGATTGATCTTCGTGAAGTATGTTGCTCCGCTTAAACAGTCCATCATGTCGTCCATTCGTGGTAATGGAAATCTGTACCTGATGGTAATCTTATTAATAGCCCTTGAATTTGTGCACATTCGCCATTCACCACCTTTCTTTGGGGCCAAAACTGTTGGAACTGCACAGGGGCTCATGCTTTCTCTAATCATCCCTTTATCCAGCAATTCCTGCACCTGCTTCTTAATCTCCTCATTGTCCTTAGGACTCATACGATAGGCTGCTTTATTTGGTAGACTAGCTCCAGGTATGAAGTCAATACAATGACTGATACTCCTCTTAGGAGGCAGTTCATTTGGAAGATCATCCACTATGATATCCCCAAAGTCTTGCAACATATCCTGAATCTCTTCTCGTAAATCTGTGATCTTTGTGTGCAGTACCACCGTCTTTGGCCTCCTCACAACAGCAAAATTTACATTATTATCATCGATCTGTTTCAAAAATTCCTTTCCACCCATCAGTAATGCTTTAACCCCACTAGCTTCTGCTCAATTTTCTTCCTTGATGGGTACAAGCGTGTGCTTAATCCCATCCTTGACAAACTTGTAATAGTTTGTCTTCCCATCGTGAACCACTTTCCTGTCATACTGCCAAGGCCTTCCTAACAGTATATGACATACATCCATCGGCATAATATCACACATAACTTTTTCCCTATACCTGCCAATGTGAGATTCCACTTCACACTGCTCATCAACTAGCAGCTGATGTCCCTTTTGCAGCCACGACACTTTATAGGGAGTGGGATGCTTCAACCATTTCAACCCCAGCTTTTCCACCATTTCTGTGGCCACCAAATTATCTGTACTCCCACAGTCAATTATTAGTTTACAACACTTGCCATGTGACTTGCAAACTATCCGGAATAAAGCTTTTCGCTGATCAAATTGTACAACTTCTTTGGCTGGTTTCAGCAGCACTTTATTCAGCACCAAATCTTCCCCTGTCTCAGGCGTATTTTCTACTTCCTGAGGTGGTGCCTCCACTTCCTCTGTTTGGGCAACATAAGTTCCTCTACCACTTGCTGGTTCCCCTTTAGGACACTCATAAGACTTGTGCCCCCACTTATGGCACCTATAACACTGGACAGATCCTCTACCTCAACCATTTCCTCTTCCCCGTTGGTATGGTCGTCCTCCCTTGGTGTTATTGTCTTTTTCTGCTGTCCTTGAAGGTTTGGAACTGCTGCCTTCTTCGCTGGAATTTGTGCCTCTGCCCCTGCCAAAGGCCTTCCCTTTTCCTCTATCAGATCCTCCTCCTCTTCTGGCATTCTGCTTTTTGATTATCTTTTCTTCCGCTTTCAAGGCACACTGATATGCCTCATCAATAGTTCTGGGTGAGAGAATACTGATTTCGTCCAGTATCTCCCCCCTCAAGCCATTTACAAATCTGGCTATTTTTTCAGGGGTGTCTTCTATGTACCCCGCTCTCAAATTCAATCTGTAAAATTCCTTCGTGTATTCCTTGACAGTCAACCCTTTTTGCCTCAATTTCTGCACCTGTCTATACAGCATAATCTGATAATATTTTGGAAAAAAATTTTCCTTCAGTTTGGCCTCCATTCTGGCCCACTTTTTAATAGGCGGTTTATTCAGCCTCTTCCTCTCCGCCTGTACAATGTCCCACCACAAGGACGCATGTCCTTTTAGTTTGGTGGCAAAAAAATTTACCCATTTGTCTTCGCTGATTTCTTCAAAGTCGAAATACTTGTTCAACTCACTCAACCAATCCAGCAGTACTTCTGATGATAGATTCCCATCGTAAGTAGAAATCTCATGTTTGGGCTTGCTACTTGATAACAAAACCGACCTCAACAATCTAAGTTCAGGTCCTTCTCCTTCAGAACCATCTGTCATTTCTGCAACCTCCTCATCACTGTAATCCCCTCCGTCAGGGTCCCTTCTTCTTCCAGCCTCCACTGCTGCTAATCGTTCATTCAAAATTTGAATTTCCTCTCTTAGTCCTTCCTTTGCTAATCTGCGATTAGCTCTTCCTCTTCCTCATCCTCGTCTTCCAACCTCCATGTTCATTGTTCAACAACCTAGCTCTGATACCAAAAATGACGAAAGCCTGGCCTTCGTGCACAGGTGGCGCAACACAGCCCTTTTAAGTTCAGATTTTAATATGACAGTTGGGATCTGTTGACAAACGCCAACTCATATTTACGGATTTTACAATGGTTAATCAAACATACAATAATATGGAATAAATCGCATTTAAATTGGGTGTACTTGTGATCTATTGGTTCTTGTGACAATCCATCCGCATTTAACACTCTCCCTCGAACTCTGGTACAATTACTACACTCCGACTTTCGCACCACTTCCTCTCATTTGCAACTACTCTCCACTGTCTCTGCTGTTCTTCTACCACTGAAACTGAAAGGAGGGTTTCACGACCCCTGTGGATTTTTCTTTCAAACTGGCGAGGCTTCTTCAGTTGTTCTGCGTTTTCTGGGCGATGTAATGATTTCTCTGTTTGACCGAGCATTCCTTACTCTGACTTCGTTGTACGGTTTCCTGCTTCCACTAGCCTCTTTTCGTTTCTTGCAATGGCACTTACTGACTGTTTGTTTGTCGACTTCTTTTCCCAGTGGGTTTCTTGTTACTTCCACTGGTTTGTTTCAGTTCGTGTTATTTTTCCTCCCGTCTATTTGCTAATCGAATGTTTGCTGTTGATTTGTTTCTCTAGGCTCGGGCCGACCAAGATTCCTGTGGCCGTCTATGGTTCAAAGAGAACATAGGTACTTTAATCCTCTTTGGTTTTATATTTCTCTGCTTCTATTTGTGACTCTGACAGTTCCTCTCCTTTGTGAGCAGGGCTTGCTGGTTCGAAGCCTGAATGTTTGTTGCCGCTAAGCTTTTAAAACTTTCGGTGAGTTCTACTATTTTCTGGTCGTCCAATATGCAGATTTACCCATCAATTCGATAGCAATTATCAAAGTAAAAAAAAAAGTTGCAATGTGCTAATCTTCACAAATCTGTGATTAATGTGTAGGTCTCTTTCCTCCATTTAAAACCTGGTTGTCCTCTCCTCAACACTTAAACCCTACGGGTAGGGTCGATTTCACTCTGCATTCCTGTAGCTGAGGGTTTGTAAAATTTCATTTTTTGTTGCACACGCTGTTTTGTTGCCAAACACTGTTGGATGACAAATCCTTCAATGTAATCTCTTAAGGTGTAAATGTTCTGTAAGCTTTGCGGTTTCGCTGTAATTGGGTTACTTGTGGTTCAAACCCTCGTTCCGTTTTGTATAGCTGCCCTATTCCCCTTTTTGACAAGTCCAGAAATTCGACAAACTTTTCTTAATTATCAACGCAGAAATGCTTTTACTTGTAATGGATTTTAATTTATTTTCTGTAAATGGAACTCACCTGGTCTAGCCTGTAGTTTTAACCCTCGTTTAGTTTCATTATGTGAATTGATAAAGTAAAACTCCGCTATCTTTTGGCTGTGTGCATCATGCTCTGTCTACGTAGCCTGTTAGTAGAACATAAAAAAAACTTTCTTTCCCCCCTGTACGCAGAAACCCTTTCGTATAATTTCACTTCATACATGAATTTATGCTATTAGCGTATTCTCACATAATTGTCACACACAGATCAATATGAAAAATAAAACAAAAACTTCACAAAGTTCAGGTACAAATTTACAATTTTGGCTGGAAACAATCTTGGCTGCAGATGGTTTTTCTTCTATTCAACTTGTTTTTCTCCTTCTCTTGATGGAAAATCGAACCCTACATATGATTTTACTTCCATTTAAATACCTGTAGGTGTTAATCTGGTTTGGGTTTCGGTTGAGCTGTCAACCGCATGATTCTAACTACATTACCAGTTTCTTTAAAAAAAAAAACTTCTAATTAACTACAAAAACATTTATTTTCTTAATCCTACTGTCCTTGTCTAATTGACGAATAATAAAAGAAATTAAAACACAGGTTTAATAACCTATCCACAAACACGTGCTAATCAGTGAGACAATTAGCCATCTTTCGTCTCCTCCGAGTTAGATGCTCCTGCATCAATATCATTATAGTATTAATATTAATAATAATAACCATTAGAAATGTTGAGCATAATTTGATACCTTGAAATGAATTATGTAACTTTACTAACTCTGAATCTTAATTGCATACAATTATTTATATCATTTGAAAAACTCTTAACCCAAATATAAAATATGCTTTTGATTAATCACTTTTTATAATTTTACTTTAAAACTTTTAAAATAATTTAATTGTAAAATATATTTGAAATTAACTTAATATGTCAAGATAAAATATATATTAAATTAACACATTCAAAATTTTTTATAGATTTTTGGCTTCTGTGATCCATTGATAAATAATGAATAAATCTTTCGGTAATAATCACATTACAATGAACAAAGTCGACGCATTTCGAACCAACCAGTGTGGTTCATCATCAGGACTAGGTGAGAGATCAGATCCAGTCGTTGAGTTTAAATAGATGTAGAAATGGAAAAGTAAACCGTTAGAATAACAACTAATTTGAATTTGAAATTAATAACAGTTAGTTCTATTAATTTAATTATTTATTTAATACAACCTAATGGCTAGTATGACTATTGAAATTAATAACGGCTAGATCTATTTAATAGTTTAATTTATATATAAAAATATTTTTATTTTATTAATATTGTTAATTAATTATTAATGTTACAAATATCATTTTATTATAATTATATATTTATTTTATTATAATTCTTTATTTATCTATCTTAAAAAAAATTTAAAAAATTAAAAAAAAAATTAAAAAAAATTAAAAATAAAAATAAAAATAAAATAAAAAATAAAAATAAATAAAAATAATAAAAAATAAACTAAAATCAAATAAAATATATATATATATATATATAAAGATAATTAAGAATATAAGACAGGGATCCAACACCTGCTTATATTCCAACTGTCATCTCTATTTGAGATTTACCGGTATTATTTCAATTTCAAGGGCCTCTCTTAACTTACGATGATGAAAATGATTAATCTTGGCTAAGACCTTAGCCTCTTCGATGCAGATATGATGGTTAGTCTTTTCCACATGCTCAGCTAGGGCAGAGGTGCGAGACCTTCCATGCCTAATGTCAGCTACATGTTCACATATCCTTTGGCTAATAGATCTACCCGTTTCACCAATGTAAGGCATCCCATAGGAACAAGGAATAATGTAGACACCTTTTCCATCCCTAGAGTTCACCGGATCTTTAACCGATTTAAGAGAGCTGCGAATCGTGTTAAGGGGCTTGAAGGAAGAAGAAACCCTATGCTTCCTAAGGATCCTAACAATGATATTAGTAGTACCCTGAATGAAAGGAAGTCTTACATTGCAGGACCACCGATTAGGCTCATTTTTATTTTTAACTAAGGGACCTCTTTCTGCTTTAATAAAAGCTTTAAGTCCTTGTGATTTACTATAACCATTTTTACAAAAGACAATAAGGAGATGGTCTTTTCTCCCTCAAGGTGAGACTCATCAGAGATTCTCAACACCCTAGTGGCTAAGGTGTTGAGGACGCCTAGTTTTTGAGCAAGGAAATGATGCGAATCTGTGTGAAGATATTTCTCAGTATGGGTTTTCTTACAAAAAACCTGATGCGAGAAAGAACCATCTTCCTTTCTAGAGATAAGAACGTCAAGGAAAGGAAGGCTACCATCCACCTCATAATCCATGGTAAATTTTATAGAGCAAGATTGACTATTAAGATGAACAAAGAAACGATCCATCTCTTCCTTACCATGAGGCCAGATGACACAAGTATCATCTACAAACCTTTTCCAAAGCTTTGGTTGGTGTAGAGCAGAGGAAAGCGCCTTGGATTCAAAGTCCTCCATAGAGAGATTAACAACAATCGGGGAAAGGGGAGAACCCATAGCAACACCACAAGTTTGCTCATAAAACTCACCTTCAAAACTGAATAAAGTGGAAGTTAAGCAAATCCCAACTAAAAACGATGTGTCTGGATCAGTGATCCAATTAATGACTTCAATGGCCTCCTTAATGGGGATATTGGTGAAAAGAGAGACAACATCAAAACTAACAAACATCTCTTCATGACCCATTCTAACACCCTTTAACTCATTAACAAAAGATGCAGAATCTTTAACAAAGGATTCGGTACGACCTATGAGAGGTTTAAGCTTAAAGGCTAAATACTTGGCAAGAAGAAAAGTCAGACCACCAGTGGTGTTAACAATGGGCCAAAGGGGAGCACCATCCTTATGGATTTTGGGAAGACCATAGATTCTTGGAGTAATGGGTTGCTTTCAATCAACTTCTTACTAAGAAAACTCACGGAGCTACTTGATTTGATAGCCTCAACAACTGCTCTTGAGACCTTTTTTAAGGGATTTTTAGAAAGTTTCTTGTAGCTCCCACTATTCTCGAAATGGTCTAACATTTTCTTCCTATAATCCTCTTTAATTAGAATTATAGCTGCACCTCCTTTGTCGGCTTTAAGAACAACAATATCCTTATTATTATTTAAGGATTTTAAGGCCTCAAACTCAGGCTTACTGAGGTTGCTCTTGGGGGGCTTGGCTTTCCTTAATATGACCGCACAATCCTGCTTAATAATGTCCTTAGAGGAATCCGGTAAGTCTCCGATGCCAAATTCAATGTCGCAAATGATATCTTGAACCGGATTTTTCCTAGGAGCTAGGGCAAAATTAAAGCCTTTTTCTAGAAGCCTATAAACCAACAAGTCAAAGGAGAAGCTCAAGAGATTAACTACTTTATTACTAGAGACAATATTATTGATATTAGTCTTATTATTAGAGTTGGTATTATCATTACTAAAATTACTTCAATTCTCATTAATATTCTTAATCTTGTCATTACTAAAATTATAAATCCTAGCATTATATTAATTATTATATAATCCCAACAACGTATTAAATATTATACAATACGAATTAAATATTATATAATCCCAACAACATATTAAATATATAGAGTACCATATTTGTAGGAAGAAAAATTTTCAGCCAAGCATAAGACCATTCCCATTACCATCTCCCTAAACATATCTAATATTGTTTATATATATATATATAAAGTTTTATCATAAATAATAGTGTTGAGATGAGATGGTGGTGGGCTGATGTATTTTTCAAATTAATATTAAAATTAAGTATATTTTTAAATGATTTGATAAAATAATATATATATATATATATATATATATATATATTTGAGAAAATAAGTTTATTTATATTAAATTTGGAAGTTTTTTTTTTAATATTTTATAGTTTAATTTGATTAAAATTTAGTAGAAATTTTTCTAAATTATAAATTTGAGTTGAAAATTCTCTACAATTTAAGTGTTCAAAATTTTTTTCCAAATTTTTTTCAACCATATTTCATCAAAAAAATTCAAAACTTAACATATTTAAACAACAACTATCCTTTATTCTAATAATTTAATTAAATATAAACTTTAAAAATATCAAGAGTGAGATCAGGGGTTAAATTTGACACATATTTTAAAATGTAATATTTGTATTTTGAAAAATAATAAAATATTATTTAATATAATAATTTTTTATTTTTTTAATAAAATTGTTTATTTTTGAATTGAGTGAAAATGAAATGAAATTAAAAATAGCTCTAGGGACCAAATCTCTCTCGATTTAAGATGGATCCAGGTTGGTTGTAATGTAATGTAATGTGTTTTTTATCCTTAGAAATAAAAATCACACTATGTGAAATCATTTTTACTACCAAGCATAGAGAGAGATATCAAATAGTTTGTGACGCAAACCTCTTTTCACTAGGTGAAAAGAAATTTGAACCCTTTTGAGGCTTCGTGGATCCAAAGTTAAAATGGATTTAGGATGGTCACATTTTGTAAGCCTGGATTATGCTTTAGAAGTGGGTATGTTTTTTATGTTATACATTCCTAGATGAGGTATGTTTTTTATCTTATACATTTTATTTTAAAATGTTGTTAGGAGTGGTAAATAATTCATTTCCCCATTAAGCTAGAGATTTAAAGATAATAGGGCAATTGACATTATGGATTGTGTGAGTTGCATGATGATGTTTATATAAATAGTTGTTTTCTTTATGTGAGTGAGTCATAGCTTAGTGAGAGTCTTTATATTCCAATTTCTTCAGCAAGTCTATCAATATGTATTTGGTGAGTGAACATGCATACACCTAATTTAATAAGGTCTTGATTAGTATTTTTTCGTTATCACTATTTGGTTAAATATTTGATCAATTCTTCTAATTAAAAATCACTTGGACCATTTTTCCAACCCTATAACGTCTTAGTTACGAGTATTAGACTTTCCTCAAGCGGAGACTCCACCTAAACTCCGGTAAGTTTGAGTAGATTTTAATATATTTGAATAATTGATACAGGAAAATCTCAAGTGGAGACTTCACCTAAACTCGGGTAAGTTCGAGTAGATTTTAATATATTTGAATAATTGATACAGGAAAATTCTGATATCTAGAGAGTAGACATTTTTTTAACAAAATCTTCTTGTAATTTGCTTAGAATGTTCGATTTCATGAAATATTTTCTTTCCTCCATGGAATTCCTGCAAGACTAGGCTCCTCCTTCAACTGAGCCTCATGAGTAGTAGACTCTTCTCTAGGAAAGGATTCTTCTTAACTTCAGTTAGTTCAATTGGCCATTGCTTTCATTTGAAGACTTTTATTGACAATGTCTAATATCCACAGGTTAAACATCATTTTAGAAAAATCTTATTGAAATTTAAACTAAAATGTTATATTTTCTAAAAAATAAATCTAATTAAAAATGAAACTTTCGAAATTTATTTTTAGCAATGGCACAATGTTGTTCATCTTAATCTCTTCAAAGTTTAAGTGTATTTGCTTCATATTTGCAACTATACATTGTGTTTTTTTTTCTTTTAACTTAAATGAAAATAGTAAAAAAAATATTAAAAATGATATGAAAGATCGTTTAAAAATGAGGTTGTTATTAAAAAAAAATCTATAATAAGTAGCAAGACCCATCTAATGCCCTCAGTGAAATTCATTTTTAATAAAGATAAAGACATTAAAAACTAGAGTTCATTAAACATTAAATTTTTCAAGAGCGTGAGATCAATCTTTAATAAAGAGAGGACATTAAAAAGCACAGTTCATTGATTTGCTTTTGATTTTCTTTTCAAAAAGTTAGGCACGTTTGCATTGATCACAAAGAAGCATTTAAAAAGCATATTGATGACAATAAAGGTCCATGGAACTCTTAAATGACTATGTAAAGGGCAGGCATATTCATGAACAATTTAAAAAATATAAAAACAAATTAAAAAGGGGGTGAAGTATAATATTTGTTTAAGTTATAGTTAAATTTTTTTTTTTTTTTAATGTTTTGATTTGGTTTTGGTATTTTTAGTTAAATTTTGTGTAAAATTTGGTAGAAAATTGTAGAAATTATAAATGTATGTATTTGGGAGAAAATTATGGAAATTATAAATGTATGAATTTGTATAATTAAAAGATTTTATGGGTTTTTTAATTTATGCAAGAAAAATATATTAAAAAAAACAAAATTTTATGTATTTGCTAAAAATTGTATTACTAAATTCAAGTGAGAATCAAAATGTAATCATGTTTGGTGTGGAATAATATGAAGAATTTATTTGTATTGAGGAGTGGCTTTGCAACAATGCAACAATCTATATATTGTTACTTCTAGACATTTTAGTTATTTCAGGTACTATTGATATTTCCATCTCTTTTTGATGCCTTTAATTAACTTATGATTTTTCTACTTCACTTAGAATTTATTAATATTGTGGCATGTTGTCTTGCATAATAAAGTCTCGATTAGTAAATTTTTTTTATGTATATTGTTAGTATAGAGACATTTAGGATAAAAGATATTAAATTTATTATTAGTCTTCCAATTTAGCAAACCATAGCCAAAATTTATTAATATTATGCAATTTGATATAGTTTAATAAAAATGAACTTATTTAAAAAAAAAAATAATTAAATGATGTTTTTTTTTTTTTAAATAAAAAATACTATCATAAAGTTTTTAAATTTAAATTTAAATTATATATGAAAATATAGATTAAATATAATTATTTTTTAAAACAAATTAATATAATTCATTTGTTTATATATATATATTTTTAACACATTAAAATAGTTTTTTTCCCATGGTAAGAAAAATATTGAAATAATAATATTTAATTACATATTAATATTTTAAAGAAACATGAAAGTATATATATATATATATATATATATATATATATATATATATATATATATATATATATATATATATATATATATATATATATATATATATATATATATGCTAGGTTAAATTTATTAGATTAATTATATTGTATTTTTGATATTAATAAGCATTGAGTTTGAATTGTATTAAAATTTGTAAAACTTAAATTTTAAAAAATTATGATATTGAGATTAATAGTTTATTTTTTTTGTTCATAATCATATGGATTTAAATACTACAATTTTAATATCCATAAATTTCAATTAAAAAAATGAGATAATTTTCCATGTATGGAGATGCGAGAGGGGACAGATGGGAGGGGGGCATGGAAACCATCCCACCATGTAATAAATTGAAGAGATTTGGCATGACGTCCCTCTCTCAAATGTTCTAATGACCATATCTACTTAGGATTGCAAAATGATAGCTCATCATTGTGACATGTCGGTTCATTACGATGCTCACCACCTCCTTCTGAACACTAGATGTGGCATTCAACTCTCGCATAGTATAATGATTATGAGGAATTTCATTCTAGTTGCATTTTTTATGGGAACTTTCTTCCCCCATTCGTTACAATTTGGAGGGAAGACTTTCCATGTTATGCATTTTCCAAACTACACACTCTATGTTGACTTGCTGGGATGTTTCCCCTAATGTTACTCTATAGATCAGCTCAATTGGTCATGGTTGTTGGATTACCCACCCATCCTACACCCATCCAATCCCAATGAGAAGATTTATCAACATTAAGTTTTCTTGTGGCATGAGCTCTTTATACATGTTTAGTCCTTGTTTGTACCCCTTCACTTTTTTCACCATTCTCCCAACATTACTCTCCACCTCCACTCTTAGCCTTTGGCCCCTATATCTTATTAATCTCTTTTCCCGTTAAGGACTAGAGTTGACCTTCTAGGGAATTGTCTAAAGTTCCCTTTACATTTTTATAGAGGTGGTACGTGGTACTACTATTTCACACACTGATATTTTCTGATTAACTTAAAATGAGAAATTAAACATTCAACATATTCACCTATGAATGAGCTAGGTGATTTTTTAAAAAGAAAAATAAATAAATAAAATAAGTAAATATAATCTCATTCATGATTCATTCCACCGTACATATCCATTTACATATAATGAAGAAAGCACATTTGAAGCAAATAGATAGGAATAAAAATAAAGAAATGGTCAAAATATTTTAGAGAGATTTAAAATGATTTTATTAATTCAATATCATAAAAAGTCATAAGAGAATATTGATGATATCTCAATGCTTGATGAAAAATCTATGAAACCATAAATTCCATGCAGTCCTAGACATAAATGTGTATGAGAGTAAAATATAATATAACATACTTTAAGTTTGAATAAAGTAGGTGCCTAAAGAACTCTATAAATGTCCTATTACTAAAATGTAACTTGAATGCATTTGTCCTTAAGGGATTTGGATGAGTCTCGTGTGGAGCAATAAATAGCATATATTGACAAAGTTGTAGAAGTACGATTAATGGAATGAATCATATCTCCTCTCACAACATCAAATATTGGAGCATATATTGGGCTTCACATATTTGTTAATGTAGTCTTTGGGGTCTTTATATAGGTTTATAGATTCAGTCCCTCTTTAAACTTATTTTTCAATATGGGGTTCATTTGGTTATTTCCAGGTTATCATGCAAGGTTTATGCAGGCCATAGGTTCCCTACCCAACATTTATCAATTACGAAATACAAGGCCCAAAAGAGTTCTAAAGATTGAGTAACAACAAGATTAAATAACACCAGCTCTAAGTAACTGCAATTCAGAGTAACAACAATTCTGAAATAATAGCAAGGAAATAAATCAACAACCATAAAACATTAAAAATATAATTGCAATACATAACTATACCACATGAACTGTATCCAAAAACACTTGATCGAAAGAGTGGGCCCAAATATTCGATCAGGGTCTTGGTTGAGAATTATATATCACACAAAGTTACGATATGTTGATATTCTCATTAACTCATAAAAATGATTACAATGTAAAGTTCTATTGTTACAACGAAAGGAAGATCATCCAATTCTTCTTAGTTGTTCTATACTTATACACAACCATCATTACATAAATATCATAACTTAACAAACCCATAAATTGTGTTGATCTAACTATCCAAAGATATACGACAGTTGCTCAAATACCAAACATAATTAAAATATAATAACATAGTTGGATATCTCAGCTATTCAGGTAGTTGATCAGTTGATGGTTCAGTCCTTGAATAGCACCACCAGTCTGCAATAGACATCATCACAATGGGTCTTGTTCTTCCAAACAATTCCTGCTACGAATTGTTGAGTGATCTGCAAGGAATCTCATCAGAAAGTCATCTAAATATTGTTCCCCAATGACTACCACTTCATTAATCAACAATTCAAGATGACATGCCAGTATCATATACCTTCCATTAAATGGGATACAATTTGACCTCATAAGAGCCATAAAGTAGATGGAAAAGGATAGGTGGAAGTAGGTAAAAATGGGTAATTTCATTAGCCAACATGTCCCCCCAACTGGCTTAGTTGCATGCCCTCATGCAGATCACTTCTGTCGTAAATCAGGGTTAGAACCGCTATGACTAAAATGGAGCCGAGTGAGGTCATATTGTTTCACCATATCAGTCCCAGGTAACTGATACCCATTTGTGTGAGTGATGTCCTTCCACCAGTATTCATCCACAATGTAATTTGACTCATAGTGAACAAAAGGTAACCATATAACAGGAAACTGAAACCTTAACCCCATCCAACCAACTCCACAATGTTGCATGTAAGCAATGCATCATGGGATTCTTTCCAATTCTCCTGAAAATTTGGGTACCCCGAAGGGTTCTCGTGCTCGTACTCCTGACAATGAAATTATACATTTTTTTTGACAAGCATCCTCATCCTCTCCCATAAAGGTATCAAACTATGTGCATAGATCGACACGCCATCATTGTGTCATAAGAATCCAATCCTTTTGACCTTCTAATTTGAGAAACTGATAATGTTTATTACAAATAGCCCTAGATAAGAAATTATGTTGTGAAACCAGCTCCAAAAAGAGAAGAAAAGATATATCAACGCCTTAGAAATAAGCCACTTCGAGGGGGCAACCCCCAATACATTACATGAATGAAAAATTATTGGATGATTCAAATTACAAAACCTCCTTTCTATATATAGGAGTCCATGGGGCCATAATGTAATCCTAGTAGGGCCACAATGTAATCCTAGCCGACCTAACAATAATAATTTAAGGGCACAATAATAATAATAATATGAAGGATTCTGAGAAGACACAATAATAAAAAAAGTGGGTTACACACTAATAATAATAAGGGACTATACTAGTGATATAGGGACCTAACATGCCCCTCTCCTTCAAAAAAGTGTTGTCCTCAACGCTTGAGTAGCTTTGGGTGCTTCTGTATAAAATTATCATCCTCCCATGTAGAATCTTGAGTGGGTAAGTTCTTCCACTTTATGAGATACTCTGAAATTGATCGATTCCGTAGCTGTCAAGTTCTTGTTTCCATGACCACTTGAGGTTCCAATATGATTTTTCCTTCCTCATCAAGTTCTGGCAATATTGTTTGAACTAGAAGATTTTCACCTATAACCTTCTTTAAGCATGAAACATGGAAAACTGGATGTACTCGCGAAGAAGTAGGAAGCTCCAATTTGTATGCCATAGTACCCGATCTTTTTGCAACACCTTGTAAGGACAATAGTACTTTGGCGATAAGTTATTATCCTTCTTAGCTTGCTTGAGGGACATTTGTTTGTATGGTTGTAGCCATAAAAATACCCAGTCTCCTACATAAAAACTTCTCTCACTGCGATGTTGATCTGCCTGTTGTTTCATTCTATTTTGTGCCAAATTTAGGTTATCCTTTAAGAGTTGGATAACTTCTTGTTGATGCTCAATGTGATCTTCCACTGCTTGAACCATATAATTTTCCCTTAAAGAAGATGTGATGGACGGTGGATGATATCCATAAAGTGCCATAAATGGGGTCATTTTTCCTACAGCATGGAAGCAAGTGTTATGCCACCATTCAATGAGAGGTAACCACTTGGCCCATTGTGCTTTCTTATCAGATACAAAACAACGAAGATATACTTCCAAACATTTATTCACTATCTCAGTTTGACCATCAGATTGAGGATGATAAGATGAGCTATGAGCTATTTGAGTACCCAAACAAGAAAATAATTTCGTCCAAAAATTTCATTAAATATGGGATCTGCACCCATCCTCCTGATAACCCTTGGAGTTTCCATGTAGCTTTTTAATTGTGTCCATAAATGCAGTAGCAATTGTACTTGCTTTAAATGGATGAGATAATGCAAAAAAGTTTGCATACTTGGTAAGTCTATCAACTACCACCATGATGACACTCTTTCCTTCGGACTTCTGTAAACCTGTGATAAAATCCATTGAAATTTCCTCCCAACGTTGACTTAGAATAGATAAAGGTTGTAGAAGACCCAGGGTCTTAATTATCTCAACTTTATTCCATTGGCAAACCAAACATTCCTCCACAAACTTTTGAATATTAGATTTAAGTCCATCCCAAAAAAAATTATTTCTTCACCCTGTGGTAACTTTTTAAATATCCTGAGTGTCCTCTAAAGTGTACGATTCCAAAAAGAAAATCTTTTGTTTTAGTTGAGAATTATTACAAAGATATAAGCGATATTTGTACCATAAGGAATCATTTTTCCAACTAAATGTATCACATGTACTAGGATCTTACTGCAACTTTTGAATGAGTGTCGACACTTCTTTGTCCTTCTTCCATTCATCCCTTGCTTCAGTTATCCAATCTGGTTGGATAATAGAAATGGCACAAAGCAATGCTTCCACCTCTTCATTCTTTCTTCAGTGTGCATTTGCAACAACATTTAGCTTCCCTTTTTTTGTATATTATTTCAAAGTCATAACCCAACATCTATGTGACCCATTTTTTCTGCTCTTCTGAAGATAGTCTTTGTTCCAAAATGTGTTTAAGACTATCATGATCAGTTTTTACCTTGAAGTGTCTTCCCATTAGGTAAGTTCTCCATTTCTTTAGTGCATGCAGCATTGCTAACATTTCATTCTCATAAATGTGTTTATGTAAATACTTTCCTTTGATTGGACAACTTTCAAAAGCAATGGGACTTCCTTCTTGCATTAAAACAACACCAATTCCATTTCCTGAGGCATCACATTCCACAATAACGGTTTTTGTGAAGTTTGGCGCTTAATAGAAGCTGGTGCTATTTTGTGCCTCTTTAAGATGTTCAAAGGCAGATTTAGCCCAGGGAGTCTATGAAAAATCATCTTTCTTAAATAATGTTGCTAGAGGTGCTGCTATTCTCCCATAATTCTTTAAAAACTTGTGATAATACCATGCTAACCCCAAAAATCCTCGCAATTGATTTATGGTTGTGGGGACTTTCCATTCCTTAATGGCTTTAATTTTTTTAGGCTCTACCTTAACACCCTCGTGAGATAAAATATGACCCACATATTCCACCTCTTTCACTCCAAAGAAACATTTGGATGTTTTTGCATATAATTGTTTCTTCTGCAATAGTTTGAGCACCCTGTCAACATGATGAACATGATCCTTCCAAGACCTATTGTAGATTAGTATATCATCAAAAAATACTAGCACAAATTTTCTAAGGAGGGTTTGAAAATGGAATTCATCAACCCTTGAAATGTAGAAGGTGCATTGGTAAGACCAAAAGGCATGACCAGAAATTCATAATGACCCTCATGAGTTCGAAATGCTATTTTTGGAATATCTTGAGTCTTCATTCTAATTTGATGATATCCTGAACGAAGTTCCAACTTGGTAAAATAAATTGCTCCATGTAATTCATCCAATAATTCATCAATCATAGGAATGGGAAATTTGTCTTTAATGGTGAGCTTATTGAGCTCCCTATAATTTGGACACATGCGCCATGATCCATCCTTCTTGTGTACCAATCTCTTGCAAAGGAAAGCGGAGAGAAAGAACTTTGACTAGGTTGAATTATACCCGCCTCTAACATTTTACTTGCAATCATACATTCAATTTCGATCTTTTGGACGTAAGGATATCTATAAGGCCTGATGTTTGGAGGAAAACTTCCCGGAATCAAATGAATAGCATGATCATGATCACGAATAGGTGGGAGTCCTTTGGGAGTTTCAAACACCTTGGAATTATTGTCCAAGACTTGTTGGAGATCTGCAGAAATAGATGATTTTGATGTTGGAACTTCTAGTGAGCATAATTGTGCAATTATGCCTCGTTGTTCTTTCTTTAGAAGCTTTGTCATGACATTAGAGCTTGTTATCTTTCTCGGCTTCCCTGCAATACCCCGTAATTCGACTTCCTTTCCTTCTGAAAAATTTCAAGAAAAGTTCTTGAAAATTAAAAGCTACTGTCCCCAAAGATTGTAACCATTGTACTCCTAGTACAACATCAACACCTCCCATTGGAATGGAAAGAATTTGAATATTCAATACATATTCCCCCATGGTTAGCTTGATATTTTGGCATTTTCGAGAGCAATTTATAGTTCCTACATTTGCAACCATCACTTGACATTCTAGTGCTGGGTATAGGAAACAATTCAAATCCTTGGCTACCTTACAATGAATAAAATTATGGGTACTACCCGAATCAATCAACACTATTACCTTTTCCTTCTTGATATGTCCTTCTATCTTGAGAGTTTGAGTGGTAATTCCTACCAATACATTACACGATATGGTCGGACTCATTTCTTCTTCTTCTAGGGTTGTTTCTTGGTGTATATCCTCGTCTTGTTCATTTTTCTTCTTCCTCTTCACAATCTATGTAAAATAATTTATTCTCAGCACACTTATGACCTTTAGTGTATTTTCTATCACAAGCGTAGCAAAGCCCTTTTGTTATTTTTCTTCCAATTTTTGTGGTTTCAGCCTTGTAGGTTGTGGAAGTATAGGAGTAGAAACATTTCCATATTTATAGTTGTGAGTGGTAGGCTTCATTGTTGCCATAATTTTGCTTTCAATTTTTCTTTCCAACCTAAATGCCTTCTCTAATTAATCAGGTTCCCAGAGGTGAACCTCATGTTGGATTTTATCCTTTAAATTCCATATGAATATATCAATCATGTGTTCCTCTGGAATATTAGTTACCCTTATATTCAATTTTACGAAGTCCTCAATGTGCTTCCCATTAAACCCTTTTGTTTGATTTATTAATTGGGTAAAGAAAGGTGTTGCTCTTTGTATCCTCATAATGTGCTATCATTTCCTCCATAAAAATTGACCAAGTGACAATTTTTTTACGGGAGCAAAGCCATCGATACCATACAAATGTATTTTGTTCTAAATGTAAAGTTGCAATGCGTACCTTTTGTGTGTTTTTCACATTATGGAGATCAAAATATTTCTCCATATGTAGTATCCATGTTACAGGATCCTTTCCATCAAACTTATTCATATCCATTTTTGGAATATGGTGGTTCTTTCCGCCAACATTAGATTTTATGAAATCATGATTAACATTTATTTTGTTCTCATCATGGGTTTCCTCTACTATATTTTCACCATTAGGAAACATTTCTTGCATCAACTTTGTCAAGCCTTCCATGTCTGCTTTTAGATCATTCTTCATGTTTTCCATTTTAGATTCCATGCCAACTTTCATGCCATCGATCTTAGATTCCATGCCATTCTTCAAACCATCCATCTTAGATTCCACACCTTTCTTCAAACCATCCATCTTAGTTTCCACACCTTTCTTCAAAACTTCATGTCATTTTTTGTTGCTCTTTGTGAGAGCGAAATTTGTTGTACTTGCTCTTGTAATTTTGATATGCCATATTGCCATTCTTCGTCTTCATGAGTCATAGTAGAGATTTATAAAGGCTTAATGGGTGTTGAATTCTTTTTAGGGGCCATTTTAGAATCCAATATTGATATCTATTCTACAATATGCCCTTGTAATCAATTCAACTTAATTCTTCAAACAAGACTTATGATATTCGGAAAAAAAAATACACACCTTTTACTTGCTTTTGAGGAGCTCAATATTGAAATTAAATTGTCTCTATAATTGCGGATACAAAATATCTGAAATTCATCCTTGTAGTAGCTCTCTGAAGCTTCTTTCAAATTCCATAGGTCTGATCTGATTTGGATTCTTCAAGGCAAAGTTATGTCCAATCTCCCACAATGACCCAATTTTGGACTAGTTCAGTAGAGCGAACTTGTACGACTTGCCACGTGTCACTGTTTCCTCCTTTGGCTCTAAAATTGATAGAATGAAAACTATAGTCCGTGCACTTGTGGCCACTTTTTATAGCATTCAAATCTGATGCTCGGAGAGAGAGCTATGAAGATTTTCCCATGATCACTTCTTTGAGATGAAATTCAGAAGCCTAAAAAATCCCTAACTTCCACATTTCATATCTCCGAAAATATTTTGAACCAATATCTAAATTTTTTTGAAGATGTTTCTCAGGATTGTGGCTTCACACTCTAAAAATTTCAGCTTCTCAACCTTTTTAGAAAAAACGTTATTATGAAAATACCACGATCAAAATGACCTAACTTGCATAGATCATATCTCTGAAAATATTGTGAACCAAGCTCTGAAATTTTTTGACGATGTTCCTCAGGATTTTTTCTTCGCACTCTAAAAATTTCAAATTCTGAACCTTCGTAGAACAAAAGTTATAGCAAAAATTCCACACTGACCTGTTTGGAGCAGTGAAACCCTAGAATCTCAAAGCTTTGATACCAAATGTTGTGAAACCAGCTCCAAAAAGAGAAGAAAAGAGATATCAACGCCTTAGAAATAAGCCACTTTGAGGGGGAAACCTCCAATACATTACATGAATGAACAATTCTTGGATGATTCAAATTACAAAACCTCCTTTCTATATATAGGAGTCCATGGGGTCATAATGTAATCCTGGTAGGGCCACAATGTAATCCTAGCGGACCTAACAATAATAATTTAAGGGCACAATAATAACAATATGGGGGTTACAAGGGTATAATAATAACAATAAGGGGGTTACACTAACAACAATAAGGGACTATACTAGTAATATAGGGACCTAACAAATTATCCATCCTAACCATCAATGGATGGTTTGTTTTATTTTCCTCAAATGTGTCAAAGCCCTTCTTCCATTTGACTTGATTGGTCACAACAGATGTAAAATCCCTTAATTGGATATCTCCTAAAAATGGCACCAGGTTAAATGTATGATCAGTTTATAGGATATAATCATGCATATATAGATTACATAGAAAAGTTTGGTTAATATAGTTATTAGCTTTCAAAATACTTATCAATTGCATGCAGTATTCTATTTTGTGACTCAACTCTTGGTGAATTCTTTCCAAATAGAAAAAAAAAATACTGCTCATGAAGAAAAATAGATTAACTGTTAGCAGGGAACCTTCATGCCAACATTTTTTGCACTAGAGTAAACATCTCATATTTTGTGTAAGAAATTCTTTCGCTGAAAATCACATGTAGGGAATTTTTGCCGACGCGTTTCGAACTAGCTAGTGTGGCTCATCATCAGGACAAGATGAGAAATCTGAACCAAAAAACCAGATTAAATAGACATGAATGCTCCAACTAGCCGTTAGTAACCAAATATCAGTAGGAATTAAAAATGACAACTCCAAATGATCAGACAGCAGCCTCCGAGAAAAGAGATCAAGGCATTTTCTAACCCTCAAAATCTCTGACCTTATAATGCCAAGGCTGGCTACAAGAAAACCTGTCTTCAACAACTAAACCTGTTCTTGAAATTCTTCGATTCTATTCTGTCATCTTTCTCATTTTTGTTGATATTTTTCGATTTGAGTTATATAATTTGCGACTGCCCTTTCCACATTCTCCTGAATTTCTCTTACCTCTTTCTGATGAGCCTATGTGGGGATTTCCCCACATTGGAAACTAAAAGTAGTGGCTTTCCACTTTTGAATTTCTATTCGAAAAATAAATTTCTGTGCTTCTTAAAGGTAGACCAGTGCCTCGGTCTGTGTGGATGTCAAGATTACCTCTCTATCTTCTGCTTGTGTAGATGATGAGACTACCTCCCTATCTTATGTCTGTGTAGATACTGAGACTACCTCTTTCTCTTATGTCTAGGTAGAGACCGAAACTACCTCTTTGTCTTATGTCTGCACAACCAACGAAACTGCCTTGCTGGTTTTGGAAGTTGCAGACGTTCAACCGTGTTTGATTTTTCTCTTTTGTTTTTTATTTTTCTGTAAAATTTTCACCTATTTCATTAGCTTTGAAATATCCACCTTTAACTCAACATTTTTTTTTAACATCAGTTCGTTCTAGCGGCGACTGGAAATTTTCACCTACGTCCCAACTTTCCTTTTTACAATTTCTCCAACATATTCTTGTGTTATCAAATTTCCCTCCATCTGTTCTGAAGTTGGTATTTGTTCTTGTGGGGAAATATCGTCAAATTCTCCAACAACTTATTTTGTTATCAAATTTGACTTCATTTGTTCTAGAATATAATATTCATTCTTGTGGAGTAGTATCGGCAATTATTCAACAAATTCTGGTATTATCGAAATTTCCTCCATTGGTTCTAAAGTCGGTACTGGTTCTTGTAGAGCAGTGTCAAAATATTATCCAACATATTCTGGTATTACAAAATTTTCCTCCATTGGTTCTGAAGCCAGTACTGGTTCTTGTGGAGTAGTATCGGCCTCACTCCCTTCTGCAACAACTCCTAGAAACCTCAACTTGGGAGGAAATATTGTTGATGACACGAATCTTGTTGTTGTGACTACAGAGATGGGAGAAAGGAATTCCCTTTTTCATCTCAGAAAATAGGCCATAAATGGTGATAAAGAGGGAGTAATTTCAGTTCCTGATCCTCCAACATCTTCTGTTTCTGCCTCTTGAGTTCCTTCCCCGTCTCCTAAGTCATCCTGTTGATCCTACATTTCTTCATCCCCTTTTTCCTCCACTCTGATAATTCAACTAGATATTTCCAAGTTACAGGAGTTTGTAAAAAGGCATGTATTACCAAAAATATAACAAGTCCATGATTTGTAAGGATGTCCAAAACTTGGAGCAAGCGATGCGCAGACCGGATGATCAATTGTAAATTGCTCAAAAGGAAGAAAGAAATATTTACGACATGCATCTAACGAAATCGGAGAATGGCTAGGAGACTAAAATGATATTTAAAAAGAACATAAAACTGACCTTCACAAGTGATGTACCAGATTAAGAATTATGCGACATCTGACCAGGGTTGTGGTAGTGATTTTTGATCATATCCCTTTCTTTCTACAACACATTTTCCCTCGCCTATAAGAAAAACTCTAGAAACTCTAGCAAGGTTTCTCTTCTAATAAACAATTTTTGTCCCGCTTTTGATAACCCACTAACCGTTGAAATGACTTCCTTAGTCACTTGAACTTCGAACCCTCGGAACTTGGAAATATTTCCTTCCACATTCAATGCAAAATCAATTGTCACTCCTTCATTGAATCCTTGTAATCGCTCAAATTAAGTATGCCAACTCACATTTTGAAAAATATTCCATACTTATGGTTAGCTCTATATATGCTCTATGTTTTCAGGTTCATGTATTATAGCTTTGACACCCATTATACCTATCAATTATCCTGTAGTAGCATTTGGAGTAGCAGCCATCTGTTGAGGGAACATTTAGCCGAGAAACTATGTATTAGCGGAAATGGTGATAAGGGAAGTGATTCCAGGAGAAGGTTGTGGTAAAACAATGGTTATCATGGTAATAATTACGATACATTGGGAATGAACACATTTCAATGTAGGCATGTGTGTACGTACATGGTGTATTTTACAAAGTGTTGGTATATGTGAAGGATAGGGATGGAGATATGATGTGAGTGGGTAATGATATGATATTTAATGATATGATTTGATGGTTAAAATGGTATTAATGAGGCATGGTAATGAAAAAAATAGTATCGCTATTAATTAAATGAGATACGGTCTCCCCCCAAACTAAGGTATGGCTTCCCTCGGCCCTGATTGGTCACATCATCATTGAAATGTCAATTAAATTCACGGAGTTGTTTGGTGACATACTTGACGACTTACCTTAGTGGAGTATCCGTGTCGGTGGAGTATCAGCACCGATGGAGTATTGACATCGGCAGAGTATGAGCACCGGTGGAGTATCAACATCATTAGATTATCAACACCAGCAGAGTATTAGCACCAATGGACTATCAACATCAACAGAGTATCAAAACTAGTGGAGTATCAACATCGACAGAGTATCAAAACCAGTGGAGTCTCATCATCAGTAAAGTATTAGCACTAGTGGAGTATCAACACTAGTGGAGTATCAACATCAACAAAGTATCAACACCAGTGGATTATCAACATCGGTAGTGTACCAACAACAGTGGAGTATCACCATCGATAGAGTATCAACACCAATGGAGTATCAAAATAGGAAGAGTATCATCATCGGTAGAGTATAAACACCAGTGTAATATCAACATTGGAATAGTATTATCACTAGTGGAGTATCGACAATGCTGTAATGGAGACAACTGAGATGTTATAATAGGATTAGTAGCAGGGGAAGGGAAAAAGAGAATTGCAACTGTATTTGCAACAGGGGAAAGGGAAAAGGGCACTGCAATTGGAGTAGCATTAGGGGAAAGGGAAATGAAAATACAATTGGAGTAGCAACAGGGAAAGGGAAGAAGGGTGCTCCAACTAGAGTAGCAGTAAAAATTAAACCTGATCCCTTTACAAAAAAAGGGGCTTTGACCCACCCCAAAACCCCTAAATTGCACACGGTTAAATTATCTTCACTAAACCGCACACTCTGCTCCTTGAGTTGTGAAGTATTTTGACCCAAAATGGACCAAGTTGGGCCATGGAAAACCTGCCCCCAACAATTACATGTGACTCATCCCGAGTCACTCATCTAGTGCGCCCCAAACCTTCTCTGTGATGCTAATATAGGTTGTACTCAAAGGCTGAATCATTTCTGCAAACTGCTTCTCTTCTTGGCACACTTCCTCTAACAATTTTTTTTATGTTGGCCTAACGATCTTCTAAAGCACATATTTCTACTTCTTTCACATCCCTTTCATCTTCTGATTAATTTTCTGAGAAATTTGAATGGCTTCATCCTACCACAGTTATTTCCTCGTTGTAATCAACTGCTCCTTCCTACACAGATCCTCGATCTTTCTCTGCATACTTTTCCCTTCTGTGATGCAAGTGAGCCATTGTGTGGGCGCTAAAGTCCTCATAGTGACCCAGATCGCATCCAACTACTTCTTCTTTTGTAGTACCTCCTGCTAAATTTTATGAATGTTGGGATCCTCCTCTAGCAAGGTCAAAATTTCCATTGTGTAATCTAACAAGTTTCCATATTCCTTCACTATGGTGTAGATTCCTTCTAATGCGGTTTTCCGATCTTCTTCCATTTGCTCACTTACCTCTAGTAGTGTGGTCGACTACAACCTCATTTGTAGCTTAATGATATGCATTTGGTACTCAAACTTGATCTTTTCCATGTTTTTCTTGTTCTCCTTAATTGTGAGGGCGAGCTTCGCAACCTTCTCTATTGGGGCTTATTCTGCATGGATCTTGATGTCCAGAATCTTGCTGCAAGTCTGACCTATGACATCCTTCAATTTTCTATGTTGTTGCTACTCCTTGCACCTCTCCTTGATAATGTGATTTAGTTACATCATGATATTTTTGTTGTCCCATCTTATTTCTTTGGTTATTTGCAAGTTGCACTGTTGTCGCACCTTTAGTTTGTCTGTGACACCTTGGTGGAAGTCATGTAGTGTCTATATGGGTGGCACAGTAATATTCAGGTTAAATTTGTCCCACTTATTTGCTCTCTCTCGATCCTCTGTAGCTTCAAACTACAACGCTCCTCCAGGCACCTGCAAAACTTGAACATTCAAAGTGTACAATAGGCGCACTGGCTGAGCTTGCTGGCTCGCTTGATGGTTCACTTAAATTACTGGTTGTTTCTATAGTCGTGTTGTTTGTGTGAGCACCTTAAGCTCTTGTGTGCCCTACTACACTTTCTTCAATACATATTTGTATTGATCCTAGATCTTTCCCCATACATATTTAGTGATGTGCAACACCTTATCACCGATCTCATCAATGTCCCCCTTAGTGAGGACCATTGAATCCATGCCCTTTGATCTGTCTGAATTATGATTTTTGCGCATGCCTGATGTGGTAAATATCCTTCTCTTCACAATAAATGGTGAATCAATTAGTTATGTATCAATAAAAGGGTAATGGCCACCCTACTCTTGCTTTGTGCCTTTGGCCTCTTCACCATTCTTCTGTGTTTCTTTTCCTATATGTGTATCTTTGTCACTGGTACCTGCATGTTCTGGCATAGTGCCTCCAGTGGATGGAGACAACCATTCTAGTGGCCAAGTGTTTGTGACTTGCACAATATCAAATTCAGTAACTAGTTAGTGAAAATGGTACCATACTTCATCTATATCCTTTCGCGCCTTGATGTATACTCTGTGGAAATCGGATTTGAAGTCTGCGACTCCCCTATAATATTCAAATAAAGTTGGTGACAGCCTAGGAGACTGACTCACCACTATGTGCAGATCCCTCTCCATTAACACCCAGAAATTTGGGCTCTCCATTGCGCGCTTTGGGTCCTTATAAAACCAGAGTGAGGCATACCTCGCAACTTCGTAAACATCTTGGTCCACAGTAGGGAACTGTGAATATTTTGGTTTCTTCCAAGCCATCATCATGATAATTAGTGGAAACCATGCATAGTGGAATTGTTTCCCTTCCTCTTGTGCTTCATGGAAATCATCAAGAAAATATTTACATAGGTAACCAACCCAGTTATATTGCACCCCTTTACTTCACTACGCAACTAAAGAGACCACAGGTGTCGATACTTCGTTTGCATGGAATTTTCGAACAATCTTTCTGGCAAGGATGTGTGCGGTGAAGCACAACTGGATCAATGATGGAACTAATTTCATAGCCCCTCGACTTCTTTAATATTTCAAACCGTTTCTTCATTTCCTCAGTGACTGCCTTTTCCTGGATTTTCCCCATGAAATCCTCAAGGGGGTTCTTTCCTTGGTAGGGCAGCACTGTGATCGTCCTGATCAGCATACCATATATGGGCATCCTTTCTCCTAGCCATATAGATCCATCATGTACTAATGCCAATAGTTTTTGGAGGGATAGGGTATTTATATTACTTCACCCAAAGTGTGGAACATACAACATGTTGAGCAACCCTACTTGTTCGATTCCTGCAACCCACTTGTATGGCTCCAATCTGGTGACATCAGTCGATGGGTAATGAACCTTCTTAGCTTATTTATTAGGCTCAAATTGGGGATATTTCCTTCTATCGTTGAATTCCCAGTCCTCCATCTATAGGTGTGGTACTTTCGCAAACTGTTTTCCCTCAAATGACACATATCAAGCAGCAACGATGTGAATACAACGAACTTCACAGCATCAATGTCCTTCACTAACTTCACACCTAACTTCCTGGGTGCTACATATGTCAGAAGTCTAGAAATAGGCTCTAATTATTCTTCTACAATATACTCTAGAATGTCTACTGCAATCTCCTTTTTGTCATTGCCTTGGACCTCCATAGGTTTCTTCTGCTTGTCTAACCGTTGCTTAGAACTCTTTTCCTTAGTGATTTTATTCCTTTTGGATTGTTTAACACGAGGGGACGTAGTTGGTATTTTGACCTTATTTTGCTTTGGTTGTGCTTCTTCTCCTACATTTGATTTTTTCCTTAGCGATCTCGCCCCTGTCACTCTTGGAGGTGGTGTAGCGATCATGATTCTTGCTAATCCTCTCTTGAGAAAATTCCTAGAAATATCTTCAAAACTCTTCTTGGACATACAACTTAACACTCTTATCACACTTATGCACAATTTCACAATTCTAATTCTCAGGAAGAAAAGTGGCCAAATGTCTAGCATGATGTGATATTTATAAGAAATTTGAATTTCAGACCCAATGATTATCTTCAGATTCAACTCATTAATGCAGATTTGGCAGCAAGTTTTCCCATCTATGCCCAATAACGCTGTTTCCCCTGCTCCTTTTAACGAAAAATCCCCTTTCAAATAAAAATTTTCGCTTCTAGCTTATCTGTATGATATATTAATGAAAATGTGCTCGAGGGTTTGTAAATTGCAAGTGTTAAAATTGAGTTTTTGAGAGCTTTTATGTTAATTTTTAAACACATAAAGCATGAAAATAAACTATGAAATATGCAGAAACAATAGAAAATACACCATAAAAATAACCACAACACAACAAATGATGAAGGAGTTCACCCCTCCTAGGTTGCGTCTCCTTGGTCCAACTTCCAATGGTTTGGTCCTCTTTCATTATGCTCAAAATGGTGATTACATACATTTACATTGCTCAAATGGCTTCAAAACCTCTTTCATCAGCTTCAGAATACCCAAAATTTCCTGTCTAACCTATTTTTGATCCAAAATTGGTCAAAAAATGAAGAAGTTATGAACCTCCCTAGTTTAGCTACTAACCACACCACAATTTCCCCAAAATATGGATCGGTCCTACAATTTTGCCCTGTTTTCGGCTAACCGAGTAACAATTTCCCAAAAATTTGAGCAAATTTTTCAGATCATTTAAATGGATAAAGGTGCCTTAAACCCGAATTTAAAACAATTATAATATGGTTGAATAAAAAAGAATTAAATACAAAATTCTGGCGGTCACCTAATCGTCGACGATTAAGGTCACATGAGCGGTTTCGTGATGGTTTTAGAGGTGGTATTCCACCTCCACACTTGTGGTTCTAGATATGGTTATGTGCGCATGTTTCTTGGGGGTTCAAGGCTAAGCCCTCGTGCCTTACCCTCATACTCCCACCTCATAAACTTTTTATAGAAGTTATAATGTATGGTTTAATAAGGAATATCATAGCGTAATGGTATGCGGTATTGTTAGTTGAACAAAGGTCTGGTGATTGATCCCTGCCTAGTTTGCTTGGTCTTACACAAATGTTGGTGGCCTCCCGTGCTGTCACGTGGCAGCCTCTATCTAGGCCACGTGGGAGCATGTGGTTGGCCATCATTCCAACCAATGAAAACATGCCAACAAGAACCCATAAAACGTGGAAAAGTGGTGCAATCTGATTGGTCAACCCTGGCCAGTCAGCTGTACGGATTGCTGACTGGGCAACCTACACATTTTTTCCAAAATTTTACCTATTTTGGAAAAAAATCAAAATGTGTTTCTGGGAGCATACAATGTCGATTTTATGTGAAAGGAGTTGAGTCATATTCACAATAATGAGATCTACATGGTCATTCATGTTCCACACCATTCCAACAGCTTTCATTTTCAAGCATAATTTTGAGCACCTGATCACTCCTCCCCACTGGAAGCTTTTGGACCCCAAAATATCACATTCAGTTATTCAGTAGAAGAGGTTATAGTTCCCTCACCTTTCCAATCTCTATCCCCACACAAAGGTACTCCACATTAGCTTGTTTTGAAGACCTTGTTCTTCTATCAAGAATGGTGTGTTGGTGTAGTTCATAAAGGTATTCAGGAGAAAAATCCTCAATGGAAGGAATCTGAACATTTTATTCTTGATATTCAATCAAAGGCGACTCATACAACCTTAACTTCTCAACATTAACAACAACACAAATTTTCATATATGAAGGCAAATCCAACCTGAAGGCATTATCACCAATATTTTCTAAAATTCTGAATTGACCATATCGAATTGGTTTCATTTTTTTATCTTCTCCTTGAAGCCTTTAATTGCTAATGTGAAGCCAAAATTCATCACTGACTTGGAATTTGTGATCTACACAATGGTCTTTGTGCCTTGTTTTGTACTTGACTTGGCTCTTTTCTAGCTATTTTTTAACTACTTTATGCACCAATTGGATTTGTTCAATGAACCTTTTAACTTTCTCTATGTCACTATGACCATCAATAGCAACATCCTTTCCAAAAATGAAATCCAAAGGAGATTTAGGCAAATATCCCAAACATGCCTCAAATGGCGATGTTTGAGTTGAAGAGTGTTAGGCCAGGTTGTAAGAATGCTTAATATAGTGCAATTTTTCATCCCACAGCTTAGGATGCTTGTTGCAATAACCACAAAGAAGATGTATCACCATCATGTTCACCACCTCTATATTACCATCTATTTGTGGATGAAATGTTGTACTCTTTTTCAATTTGGTGTCCAAGAATCCCCACAATATTGACCAAAAATTCCCAACAAAGCGAGAATCTCGATCACTAACAATGAATGTGGGAAATCCAAAATGCATCCATACATTCTAAAAGAATAACTGAGCAGTTTGTTCAATTGTAATTTGCTTTCTACATGGCATCAAAATACACATTTTTCGAACCTATCCACAACTACAAAAATATAATCATGTTTCCTTTTTGACATAGGAAGACCTCCAACAAAGTCCATAGAAACATTTTCCCATGGATGAGAAGGTACTGGAAGTGGTGTGTACAATCCTAAGTTTCTATGCTAGGCTTACTAACATGACATAATTAAGAACCTCTAATAAAATGTGATACACTTTCAAGCATGTGAGGCCAATAATAATACCTCTGCAGATGTGTCACCGTCTTACTTACACTGAAATGACCAACAATAAGAGAAGTGTGTTCCTCTCTTATAATGTTGACTCTTTCTCCCTATGGGATACAAACCTTACCAATATGGTACAACAAGTTATCATGCATGCATAATCCAATTCCTCTACTTGGTTCCCTTGACTTAAATTTTCATATACATCTTGAAAAGCACTATCTAAAGCATATTGTTCAACATAGCTCTCATGCAAATGAATTATTCTTAATAATAGTAGTAGCGCTAACAATAGGCCTAGAAAGCATGTTAGCAACTTTATTGTATATACCTTTGTTATACCTTATCACCAAGTGGAATTGTTGAGGAAAACCCATCCATTGAAAGTGCCTTGATTGCTGCAAATTTGTTTGTGATTGCAAGTATTTCATTGGCTGATGATCAGTGTCAATGATTTTTTCCTTACCCACCAAGTAATATTTCCAATTTTTGACACTTTGCAACAATGCATACAATTCCTTCTCATATGTAGGATAATTAATCACTGCACCACTAAAATTTTAAGAATGAAAACAGATGGGCTTACCATGTTTCATGAGGACCAAACCCATGGCATAATCACTACCATTAGTCTGAATCTCAAATGATCGTCTCAAGTCTAGAAATGCAAGTATTGGGGCTAAAATTATCTTTTCTTGCAATGCATCGAATTCCTTTTTCTGTTTACCTCTCCACTAGAAGATCTTCTTCACACTTGTTAACGCATGCAATGGAGTTGCAATAGAAGAGAAGTTAGCAATAAAATTCCTCCAATATTGGGTTGCTCCCAAAAATCTTCTTTTCTCTGTAACTTTTTTGGGCTTTGGAAAATTCAAAATGACATCAACCTTGGAGGGATATATTTTCAATTCACCTCCTCCAACAATATGACCCAAATAAACTAAAGAATTTTTTCCAAACTCACACTTTGAAATCTTTAAAAACAATTGTTATTTCTTCAAGATATCAAGTACCTTTTTGACATGCATGATAAGTTCTTCACTAGATTTACTAAAAATAAATATGTCATCTAAGTTGGCTATCAAAAAGTCATCTAGAAATGGAATCAATTCATCATTCATCACATGCATAAAGGTAGTTGGAGGATTGCAAAGACCAAAAGGAATATCTAGCCATTCAAACAAACCTTGTTTTGTTTTGAATGTTGTCTTCCATATGTCACCTTCAGAAATTATAATTTTATGATAGCCACTCATTAAGTCCAAATTAGTAAAATACTTTGCATATTTCAATTGATCAAGTAAATCATTTATTCTAGGAAGTGGGTAACGACTCTTTACCGTAATTTTGTTCAATGCACGGAAGTCCACACACATGCGCCATGTTCCATCCTTCTTTGGAACCAAAATAATAGGTTACCCGCATGGCGAAGTACTTGGTTTGATGATCCCTTTATCCAACAACTCTTTAATTTTATTTTTAATTTCTGCACTTTCCATCACTGACATCCTGTACATGCCAATGTTAGGAAGAGGACAATCTTACTACAATTCTGTTTCATATTGGATTCCCCTATTGGGAGGAAATCCTTTTGGCTTCTAAAACATATCATCATATTGATTAACAACCTCAACCAAACGGATTTTAATCTTGAATCAAAACCTTGGAAAGCTTCATTTTCAATATCATTCTTTTTCTTGACCATTACAAGCACAAAATTCTTGGTAGAGTTAATGAGTCTCTTCATTTTTCCAGAATTTACAAGGGAAAGATTTAGTTTTTATCGACGTGCCCTAACAATGTGCTCTATTCCATCTTTGAACAACTGATACTGGTTTTCATGGCTATGAAAAATATATTTTCTATCATAAAAATATGGGCTTCCCAAAACAATTCTAGAAATATCAAGTGGAACTACATCAAGTTCAAATTCATCAAGAAATTTTGTTGTAATTGCAAATTTAAGTATGCATTTCCTTGTAAGTTGTACGTATGCATTCTTGCATATCCAACCTAAAGGATAAGGTCCTGGATGAGGAATGTTATCTAAGTTTAATTTCTTGACTAAGTCTTTAGAAATCAAATTTTCTTGTGAACCACTACCAAAGAGTGTATCAATTTTGGTGTGCTTTGAAATAACCCAAATATGGAAAAGTTCAATTCCTATTTTCTCATCTTGAGTATCATTATGACAATTTGAAGATCTAGTGCTTGCTATTTCCTTACCTTTCATTCCCATTGTTGTGATATTTGTTTCATCTCCCAAATCAGAGCCTAAGTCATGTTGTGTAGTTGCATCTGACTTTTGCTTCCCTTTGTTGTTAAAATTCTTTGGTTTCATCTCAGGATGAAGCTTCCAACAATGAGCTTCATCATGACCCTATTTGGAACAATTTTTGCATGTTAGTTTTTCTCCTTCCTTTTTGACGGATGAATTTTTCGTTCGTTTCCCTTTTAACTTACTCTTACCCTTGTCTCCACTTGTGAATGGCTTCTTGCTACCCTCTTGCGAAATGTTTTTCCCTCTTGCTTCAAGATGGGTTGTTTGGACACAAACCTCATATAAACTTGTAGGATTAAACATAAGGATAGTATGGCTTAAATTACTATGTAAACCCCCAATATATTTCAACAAAGTGTCTTGTGAATTCAAGTCTACACCTAATATCAAACACATTATTCTAGATTCTTGAGTGTAGCTTTGCACACTTTGACCCTTTAGTTGTCTAAAATTATGCCAATCCAAATCCATGATAGCCTTTTGAATATAATCTAATGGATAAAATTGTCTTCTAAGTGCAACAATCAAATTTATCCAATAGTTGGAGACCTTACCATGCTTTTTCATATCCTCTTGTGTTTTGGATTCTCACCAAATCAAAGCAGCACTTTCCAACCTCAAACAAGCTAACCGAATCTTTGTTTCATCATCTTTGATGTTCTATATCCTGTAATAAACTTCAATTTGACGAAACCAATTATCAATTCTTTCAGCATTCACTTCACCATTACACATCGGAAGTTAGAATTTGATATCAAGGTTTAATGAGGGATTTTTACCATGAACCCTTGGGGTGTGTGGAGGTGTTTGAGTAACAATGGTTGTGGAAGAGGAAGAAGATGAAGGTGAGGATGGAGGTGAAGATGATGGTGGAGAAGAGTGTGGTTTGTCACCATTTCATTTTGAAGGCTTGTCATCATCTCCTCCTTTTCCTCCAAAAGAACACTCTTCTTTTGAAGGCTTGAAACTTTCACCCTGCAACCTTGAAGTCCTCTCTTCATAGAAAACCTTCACCATTTCAGTCATGCCAAAGAAATTTTTTTTGAAAGTTTTTTCTTCATCTGACATATTATCATCTCCTCCTTTGTGTGACATGCTTGCTAAAGCTTCAACTATAATTTGAGGAAGAACTTTTGGTGGAGATTGTGGCAAACTTGTTCTCCTTGTCATTGACCTAACTTGAGGACTTGAAACCACAAGCTTTCCTTCTCCTCTCTTGAGCTTCAACCTTCTAAGCATCACATACACTTTCAAATAATTAAATCCTCACAGTAGCAAAGATAACCTAAGATATGATACCAAACCTGATTTGTATGAGATCTTAATGAAAATGTGCTTGAGGGTTTGTAAATTGCATGTGTTAAGAATGAGTTTTTGAGAAATTTTATGTTAATTTTTAAACACATAAAGCATGAAAAAAAAATATAAAATATAAAGAAACAACATACAAATACACCTAAAAATAACCACAACACAACAAATTATGAAGGAGTTCACCCCTACTGGGCTATGTCCCCTTGGTCCAGCTTCCAATGGCTTGGCCCTCTTTCATTATGCTCAAAATGGCGATTAAGTACAATTACAGTGCTCAAATGGCTTCAAAACATGTTCCATCAGCTTCAGAATACCCAAAAATTCTTATTTAGCCTCTTTTTGATCTGAAAATGTTCAAAAGTTGAAGAAGTTATGAGCCTCCCTAGTTTTACTGCTAACCGCACCACGATTTCCCCAAAATTTGGACCCGTCCTACAATTTCGCCATGTTTTCGGCTAACCAAGCAACAATTTCCTAAAAATATAGGTGAAATTGTTGGATCGTTTAAATGCACAATGGTGCCTTAAACCCTAATTTAAAACCGTCATAATATGATTGAATAGAAAAAAAAAATACAAATTTTTGGTGGTTAAATATGGCGGTCACGTAACCGTCGACAGTTAAGGTCACATGGGCAGTTTGGTGACGATTTGGGTGGTAGTCTTCCACCTCCGTGCCCTCAGTTCTAGATATTTTCATTTGTGCATGTTGTTTCGGGGCATACTCCCAGCGCATAAACTTTCTATAACGGTTATAACATATCGTTTAATAAGGAATATTGTGGTGGAGTGGTATGCAGTGTTATTAGTTGGACGAAGGTCTAGTGTTTGACCTTTACCTAGTCTGCTCAACACTTACAAAAACTTTTGGTGTCCCCTTGTGTTGCCATGTGGCAGCCTCCAGTGGGGCCACATGGCATCATGTGGTTGGTCATCATTCCAACAAATGAAAACACGCCAACAAGCACCCATAAAATGTGGACAAGTGGCATGACCTGATTTTTCAACTATGCCTAATCACCACTAAATAGTCAACCATGCCCAGGCAACTATATAGACTATTGACTAGGAAACCTGCACTTTTTTGCCAAAATTTTACATGTTTGGGAAAATGAATAGAACGTGTTTCTGGGAGCATAAGGTGTCGGTTTTCCATGAAACGAGTTGCGTTAGATTCAGAACAACGAGATCTATGCTTTCGTTCAGGTTCCACACCATTCCGAAATTTTTTATTTTTTAACACCTCATCACCAACGATCATATTTATGGTGGAATTCGATGCATCATCTCTTACATCACAAAAATTATTTCCTCGTCACAGTTCCCTTAGAATTCAATATCCTCTTGAGTTTTGTACAATAATCCATCTATGGCAAACTCTGTCATTGGTAGATGATTTTATAGTCCAGTGCCCACTTTTAACTTCATGTGACACTAAGACTTTCCTCCTTCCATATAGTCAGTGGGAAATTCCAAGGACAAAGTTGTCCTTGTATATGTTCAATCTGCTCCCATTCACCTGTCCTGGCATCAACTGCCTATCCAACTTTGCAAGATGAATTGTGCCTCCCTCAGAGACGTGCCTGATGATATATGGCACCAACCAATGTGTTTTGAAATTTACTTGGAACTTCCTCAAACTTGCTATCATACAATAGTACAAAGTCTCCCTCCTTGAATTTTTTCTACTTGATATGCCTGTCATGCTAGGCTTTTTCCCTTGCTTTTTTCACTTGTTGATGATAACCGATGATGAGCCTATCTTCCTCCAAAGCAAGCAATTTCTCCACCCTTTCTTTCGTTGTTTCATGTTCCTCCATGTCTGTGAATGCTGTAATTCTCAAACTGGCACAATATACTCCATAGGCATGATTGTTTCTTGTCCATAGACCAGCCTAAAATGTGTTTTTCATGTCAGCTTCTTTCATGTTGTCATGTATTCCCATAACACTGCTGGAATTCTCAAGTCCCACTCATTTATGTTCACATTGCATACCTTTTTGAGTGCATTCTACAGAATCTTATTGAAATATTCGATTGTCCAATTCACCTGAGGATGATATGGTGTACTCTTCAAATGGTATACTTGAAATTATTCAGTCATAGCCTTAATTGTCTTATGCAAGAAATGTGAACCCTTGTCACTTATTAAGATCTTCGGACACCCAAATCTAGACAGAATATACTGAAATATGAACTTTGTGATAGCATCTGTGCTACAATCCTTCACCGGCTTTGCCTCAGCTCACCTTGTCAAATAATTTGCTGCAGTGATGATATACATTGCTCCAGTATTTTTTCCTGGTATATTGATAAGTCTAAAAAATTCAATCACCCAATTATCTAATGCATACAACGTTACTTGTGGATTCAAAGGAATTTCATCCCTTCTAGATGGTATTCCTATCCTTTGGCATGAATCAAAAGATCTACAATACTCCTTTGCATCCTTATGCATTGTGGGCCACCATATTCCAACTCACGAAATCTTATACATAGTGGCCTACCCTTTATAATGGCAATTCATAACTCCTCCATGAGCTTCTGCCAATATATTTTGCCTTTCATGCTCAGAGACATACATGTGAAGTATTTCATGTGGTCCCATATTATACAAATTCCATGCAATCAATGAAAAACCAGTTGCCTTGGATACCATCTCCTTCTTCTACTCTGTAGTGTACTCCATTGGTGTTGTCCTTGTAGCCAAAAACTGAATAATATCCCTGAATTGATCATCTGCAACCCTTATTGCAAATAAATTCACATTAGGTAGTTTCTCCTCAATGCTTGTGGGTTCTTCACCTGTTTCTATCCTCGACAAATGGTGAGGTCCAACATTCAATCTCCTTGGATTGACTATAACTTCAAATTCATACTCTTGAAACAATAAAAACTACCGAAAAATATTTACTCCTAAAATTGACTTATTCACCAAATACTTCAACGTGGAGTGATCAATGAAAATCTTGAAGTGCGCTCCCAAAAAATAGTGCCTGAACTTCTATAATGCATAAACCATAGTGAACCCCCTCTTTCTATCGTAGAATTGTTCTTCTCCACCTTGGACAATTTTTTGCTTGAAAAACCTATGGGGTGATCAATATGTCCTTCTCTTGGCTGTGCCAATACTGCACCCAATGTTATACAAGAGGCATCAACATGTACATGAAATTCCTTATTCTAGTCTGGGAAAGCTAGAATAGGCACAATTACCATCTTTTCCTTCAGGATGTTGAGGCTCTTTTCGCATTATTTGTCCTAGAAAAAAGTAACATCTTTCTCCAGTAGCTTCTCTATCGATGCATTTATTTGTGCATATGCCCTTATAAACTTCTTGTATTAGCCAGTACGTCCCAATGTTGTGTGTAGTTATTACACTATCTTAGGTGGTTCCAAGTTCACAATAGCATCTATCTTCGCGGGGTCTGCCATCAATCACTGTATACAAACAAAATTCCCTAATAGTATATCAAAAGGTACACAAAATATACACTTATTCAAATTTATCAATATATGATACTACTTATAGGTATCCAACATCAATCTCGAGCTTGAAACATGCTTCTTCAACAACCCAAATATTTCTAATCATTAAAATTGTTAGGGTCTCGTGATTTGGCTGATTGGCAAGCCAACTGACAGTGTAACATCAAAAAAATCTTTGGAGCCCGAGGAACTAGCCTTCCTGGACTCAGAGAGGTCTCTCTCTATTGGTGTAAGGAATATCTGTGTATTTGCTTATTGTGTTCTGATTTTAGGCTAGTTATGAAGTAGGTTTTCTGGTTTTGGTTTTTAGGTTGTGAGGGATGAAACTAATCAAAGATATAAGATAGGTAAAAAGATGTTAGATCAACTGGGCTATGGGGTCGAAGAGGTCAAAAAAGCTATAAGATGGTGATACAAGGTTGTTGAAGGGCCGATTTGATTTGAGGTAAAATGGATCTTTGGGCAAAATTGAGTAAGATGGACATAAAGTTTGTGAATAACAAAGGATTCCAAGCATAACTAGTTTAATAGTTGACATAAACATGGTAGGGAAAACCATTAATCATGAGAAATGTAACTTTAAGCTAATCAATACATAGAAATAAACATTCAAGCCATGCATAGAGATATATAACTCTCTAACTTTGGGAAATGGCTATCAGACTTTTGGGAAATACACTTAAGACAGACAAACAACTCAAATCACTATGCCAGAATGCCTAAACACAATACTTCAAGTTATTGGGCACTTTGAAAACAAGATTGCATAGTCTTAGGCAAAGGGAAAGATCAGAACAAGACCTCCTTGGTTCAACAAATGAAAATCTAATCAGTCAAAGAGAAATTTCATGGATGGAGCTATGGCTAGCCATGAGTAAGCAGGGCATACCGTAAATCATACTTAGCATGCATAAAACCATGAATGAAACAAACAACAATATCCTTAAGTTATTAAAGAGCAATCAAGAATTCTTTAATGTGACTAAGAATGAAGAAAACATGGAAGCTATGAAGAAACAGGAAATTTGAGGTGCCTCCAAGGGCATGTCTCAAATTTGTTCTGTCTATCCTATAGCAAGCAAGAACATGGATTTATGAATGAAAAATAGGAAACAAAACAAAGAGAGCTACCAAGTCATGGAATCCAACAACAATCCTCTTTCATCATCCAAGAACATCCAAGAGACTATCCAAAAGCATGAGACAAGTATTTCTTCCAAAGATTATATGACCATGTATTTCTTCTATTCATCAATTTCAGCCTTGTTTACAATGAAAGCCTTTGGAATATATAGGCCAAAGTGAGGAAAATCTCTTAGTTCAACTTGCAATCTCATTGGCCTATCCAAAATATCTTATTTTGTCCTTGAGGCTTTGCAAAGCCCAAGGCACAAAATATCTCATAAAACATCAAAAAAATGCTAAAAGAGGGAAATAAATTGACTTTTCATAACTTCTCATGTACAAAAATAGCTAAACGCACATGAGGAAAAAGCAGTTTTGAAAGGTTCAATTTTTACAAAAATACTCAAAAAATACATCAGCAAAAGGTCCCCTGATTTTCCGGCAACTTTTGGAAGCCTTCCCGATGTCGAAATGAGGCTCATGATAGCTCATTGGAAAGCTATGAGTGTCTAATTTCTGAAAATGTTTAGTTTTATCCCAACATACCACTAAAAGTCCTCCAAAAAAATGCCTATGTGTAAAAAACAAAAAAATAAGCCTTGCTGATAAACCAGGCTGAGTGTAGAAAAAGCGAGAATTTTTCACCATTTTGGGGGAGCAAATGATCTTAAAATGTTCTGAAAATTGCTGAGTATGTGCTCCTAAAATTATGGCATCCAATGATACCATTTTCATCCTTTGATGATTCCCCAAACTGAAATGGCGATGCCCATGAGTTTTGGCCAAAAACCCAAAAATGACAAAAAACCAAAATATGTCGAATTTCACCCAAACCTGGCGAGCATGACCCTCAAGGGTTCTTAGAAACATGTTGTGAAGCAGAGGCCAAAATTTTGAGCCTTGAGGTGTCTTTCCTCAATTTTGGTGCCAGGCACTTCCCTTTAGCCTCCTTGAGTTTTTCTTTGAGCAGCCTTCAACTTCCGCCGGGCAAACTGATTTAGATTTTTATAATGCCTCATCATCCTTTGTTGAAGGTCCAAGTCCCTTTTTGCATTCTCCAATTTCTTCTCCAAGTGATCATTAACTCTCTCAAGCCATGCCTCCCGATTTTTCTCTATCTCTTGTTCGAAAAATGCAGTGAGAGGGGTAGATTGGAGAAGGGAATTTTGTTCTTCTTTTTGTTTCTCAAGGGCCTTTTTTAGCCCCATGGTTCTTGGCCTCTTTTGCCTAGGCTGTTCTTCACCTTCACTTTCATCGAACTCACCCATAAGTTCTTCCAACCGCACTTGTGCTTTGGAGGCCTCCTTCTTGTATTTGATTTCCCGTGTCTCATAAACAGCCATATGGACACTCATCTGCTTGTTTTGAATTTGCAAAAATTGATTGAAGTTCCTAGCTCTATGAAGATCAGCCCTCAAGGCATCAATTTGGCTTTCTCTACGGATCAAGAGATTTTCTAGGATTCGGGCTTCATTATCACTATCATCACTTTGGATTTGGATGATGTCGAATTCCCTTTCCTGTTCATGACTGCTTTCTTCCTTTCCCTTCCCTTTGCTTTGGGTGGCTCTTTAGTACTCTTCCTCTTGGGAAAATCGACCATGGGATTCTTTGGCAATTTTCCCTTGCTTCGGAGGGCCCTAGTCACATTTGGAGTTACGACTCTAGGCACCCTTTTCTTTGTTGTCTAGGTCTTGGCGACTTTCGGAGAAGAGAGCATGGCCCCTTGCCTAGGAGAGGCAACTAGCACATGCTCCATGGGTTCTTTACCCTTGTCACTTTGCTCCTCATTTTTTCCAATGTCTTGAATCTCTTCATGGATGCCTAGGCTGTCTTTTTGCATCTCCCTTTGAGGGTTGTCCTCCTCACTATGCTGCAAATTTTTATCCTGCTACCCCTCTTCTTCTTGAGTTTTCTGTTCCTCTTGGGGAGGTTGTTGTTCTTCACCCTGAGGCTGCCTCTGCTCATACTGTTGTAGCTGTTGTGTATCATCTTTTGGCTGCCCCTGTTCAGCACTTTCATGCTCTTGTTGTTCTGTCTCATTGTGATGCTATTGTTCAACACTTTCTTCTTCATCCCCTTTCTGCTGCTCATCATCACTTCCCTCTTCTTATTCATGCTCTTCCTCCTCATCATGGTCATGCTCTTCTCCCTCTTCAGGCTCTTTTGCTTGCTCTGTGGTAAACTTGAGCTTCTTGGGAATAGGTCTGCTAGAAGAAGGCGACGTATGGTGAGTAGGAGGTGTAGGGGATGTATGAACTAGAGGGACAATGGAGAAATCCGGATGGGTGATGAAAATATCCCAAGAGACCTCCCTCTTTTCAAGCTAATGAAGAATGATGATTTTGATGAGAGAGTGATGGAAAAGGCAGGCTATTTGCTGTGAAGGAGGCTTCTTCTGAACAACGGAGGCCATTTTCTCAATGCTCTTGTATAAGAAGAAAGGAAGATTTAACAATTTGGCCCTAGTGAAATGCATGAGCAGTCGAATGTGACAGGCATAGACTCGGGAGAATCTTCCCTCACAAGTGAAGTATTTCATGATGATCTTCATGAGGGGGGCATAGCTGGCGAAAAGATATGAGAAGGGGAAAATAGAAGGACATGAATCTCTGTGCTCAGGCTTTAGAAAGGGCTTGTAATCCTCTGAGTCCAAATGTCTTTGTTTAAACCACTTCTCCCCAATATAGGGGATTTTAGTGGCATTGGAGATGGACCTTGGAGAGAATTTGAAATCAAGGCCTGCCAGCTGGAAATGCTTGTCTTGAAACCTCAAAGCGCAAAGGTGTGTCAAAGGAGAAAATCTCTTCACCTCTTGCACTCTTTGACAAAAATCTAAACACCCAACCTCATGGAAATTGAACAAGACTGATGGGTGGGCATTCACTTCTTCAGTGGAAGTAGGCTCAAATCTCTTATGCAAGACACTCCTACTGTCCTGCCTGGGAGGCATCTTGTTTTGAACGCTCTCTGCAACACCAAGCTGCCTCAAAATGGTTTTTGAAATGCTTTCTCAAACACAACAATGTCTTCTTTTTTAGTCACTGTTTGACCAAGGCAGATCTCTTCAAATACTATGTGAAATGATTCTTTAACACAAAACTCTCTGCTCCTTCCAAAACACTGTCTGTCTCCCTTTGTATGCCAATCAACCAAAGTTATCAAAATAACAAGCACATAGTGAAAATGTTACTGTGGCTGGGTATGTTTACAAATATCCTTTATGTTTTGATAAAAACAAGACAACCTTGTATTTAGACAGAGGCAAAACACTGCTTCCAATCAAAAACACCCTCCTTGTATTCACTATTTATCACAGACAGTTAGAGAAAACACCTTTAGACTGAGTTAAATATTTTTCACCACAATTTGTTTTATGGGACCAAAAGAAGGCAGCAATAATCTAACTGTTTCATTTATTCAAAGGGAGACACTCTCTGAAGGTGACAAGGCATTTGAACTAAGACTACTGCTTTCAACATAGGCTCGTTTATGTCACCTCACCATCACTGTGCTTTCATCAAAACCACTGCTTTACCTCCTAACAATGTTTTCACCATACACTTGGCTGACAGAGGTTAGCTTTTCCCTATCATAGTTAGGGCACCTCCAACAATTTGACAAAACCTCTACTACTGTGTATATTTTGACTTGCAGGTTTATGCTTTTAGCACTGTATTGAGGGCAGTTTTTAGGCCTTTTGACATCATCATAAACACACCATTATCACTATGTCAACCTTGGGCAATCATAGCCACAACAGTCTCGGATTTTCAACAAAAATTCAACCCTCCATACCACTGTTTTCACCACTACATTTGCTGACAGAGGTTAGCTTTGTCCTAATGCAGTTAGGATACCCTTAATACTTGACAAAACCACTAAAACAATGTTTGTTTTGTCTTGCATGTAGTGTGATGTTTAGCACTGTTTTTAGGGCAGTTTAGGTTCTTTGAAGCTAAAATGAACCCCCCACGAGTCTCCCACTGTGACAAACTTTGTCAATAAATTTTAAAAAATCACTTTGAATTTCCTACCAAGACCTTCACTTTTTCACCACCATTTAGTCTTTGAAAAACACAACATTGATCACCCCTTTTAGAAATTTGAATATACAAAGGAGGTACACAAAAATACCTTGAAGATCGATGGTGGCCTTTGCTTGAAGAGTTGAGCAGCTTCAAGACGTTTTGAAGGCGTTTGGAATATTAACATATGTGCGGCACGTTGAAAATGGAAGGCGCCGCACAATAGAAATGGTGTCAGGTCGGCCTTTGGGCAGTTGTGACCGCACCTACAGGCGCGTCGCGCAACAATACAACTCCTTTGCAAAATTTCACCTGAACGCGCCGCGCGTTTTTCCAAGCGCGCCGCGCTGTCTAAAAAGCCTGAAAAATATGTGAACTTGCTCGAAAACACTTCTTAGGTCCAGTGAGCAGCTAAGGGGAGGCTTTGTTTGCGCTTTGAAAATTTCAAATGAGCTTGCAACGGTCCCTTTAACTTCTTTTGAAAGAGAAAAATACAATTACCCTTTTTACGTTTTCTTGGTGAGGGTTTTTGAAAACTTTTGAAAAGGCTTTTGGGTTAAAACAGAACATGAAGCTCATGTATTTTTAAAACACAACCGAGACTCCTTTTGCTCAAAATAAATGACATAGTGGCAAGAACTAATTTTTTACAGGCATAACCCTTTTTGAAGTAAAGAAGCCCTTTTAAGAATTTAAAAAATTTCCATTGTTTCTTACTAAGGAATAAAACATTATTTCCTCTTTGATATCTGGACTGTAGAAAGAAATTTTTCTCCTGATGCTTTGAAGGTGGGTTATTCCCATTGTGAAACTGATTGAGCTGGCAGGTGTTGTTTTGAGCCTTTTTGAATGTGGGTGAAAGGACCTCACATAGGCTTTTACTATCATCTGTTTATCAAAAGGGAACTTCTTTTAAAAACCTCTCGTTTACTCAAAATGCAATAGCAAGGTACCTTTGACCTATTCTCATAAGGAAAATGCCTTCATTTGTAACAGTGGCATGCATTATTGGCTTTGAATGTTGTTCCAGAACCTGAAACACATGCCATAATCCTTCTTGCACATTTATGAACCTATGTGTTTAGTTGCAATGCCTTTTTGGGAAAACTAAGCTCAAATTGCCTTTTTTCCACTATGATGAGTTATTGAAAGAAATTTCCTTATGAACAGGAAGAAAAGAACCTTTTGAAAAGCAATCATCACTTTTTGGCTTGTGCTTAGCCTAGCCGATTTCAACTATTTTCAACTCTGTTTTGTTAAAGGAACATAGACTAAATGTCAAGCTTGTTTATCAAGGAGATGGATCTTTGTAACTTTTAAGGAAATTACATCCCTCAGCAAGGTTTGTTCATTTTTGGCTCTAGACTGCCTTTGAAATAAATCTCTGATAGTAGATAATTTAGCTTCTTTGATAGTTATAGTACTCGTGCTTTCCCTTTGTTTTTGACATCATTGCTCTGTTCAGAAGCCTTCAACTGTCTCCTACTGTTCTTACAATTTGTCTCTCAGTCAGTGAAAACCCTAAAATCAATCACTTCTCTAGCCCTCTGCTTATAGATGAAGGAGGCATACTTTGACAAATGCCTGGTTTCTTTTCAACCTCTGTCTCAACCAAATGAAGAATGTTTGATGAACATACTGATAGTGGTTTCTCTTATACATGATGGCAGAAGTTAGTCTGAGACCAAGACTGTTTGACTCTATTGGCCATCTGCTTAATACTATTTCTTCATTGATGATCAACCCATTAGCTTCACCTTGTAATTCAGATAATAATGAAACTCATGCAAACCAATTTTAAAAGCCCACTGCTTTTCCTCTGCCTATAATCATCATTTTTATTTCAGAAACCCTTAGTTGCTGTCTTACTGTACCCAAAAAATTTCCTTACAGTCAGTGCAATTCTTAAAATCAAACTTTATCCTTGGCCCTCTACTTATAGATGAAGGAGGCACTCTTAGTCTTCAACCCTCTACTTAAAAAGTGAAGGAGGTTTTCTCAGTCCTGAAACCCTCTACTTATAAAATGAAGGAGGTTTTCTTAGTGATGTCATTTCATCAGCTTTTAACAGTGTTATTTTTCCTTCCACTGCCTTTTCATGCTTGAGCAAATGAAGAATGACAAATTGATAATAGTTAAGATGGGCACTTCTCTGAGACGTAATTCTGCCTTTCAAATATCTTTGTGCCTCTTTAGACATCACAAGCAGTTTGGTTAGTATTTGCAAAGCACTTCTTCTCATTCATAATTTACTAACCTTTGACTGTGATCACAGGAGCTTAATGAAACAAATATCTGCCCTGTAGCTGCATCCCAGGATCAAAATCACATGAGAAGCAACTGTCTTCTCATCTTGAGCCAAATACGGTCTTCTGGGATGCTGGTACATTTCTACTCTTTGAAAGATCCATTGAAACACTGTAAAACCACCTAATATCAGTTTTGACCTAGGGCATGTGCATTGCTAAGACTTTAGGGCTTGTTATTGGCGCGACTTAAGGGTGTAACCAACTTTATTTGCAGAATGGGAAGGTCTGTCATGACTGGTCTGTAGAAGATAGAGGTTCTTTGGCTTTAGGATAGTTTGTCAAGGGAGAAATTCCTAAAGCACCACTACCTAACTTAGGGGAGACTTCTTTGGACAAATTTGGATTGTTTTCTTTGGAGCTGATGGGCAAGCTAGTATGGCTGAGGCTAGATAGGGCTTCATAATGAGGTTTCATCTCGTCATGGGCAGATCGAAAAAGGTAGGAGGGAAAAAAATTTTTATGGGTGTTTTCCAGCTAGCAAATTTGATAATTTTTTAGATCATCTGCTAGAAAACTTGGCTGTTACAACTAGTCATCGCCAACAAGTGAAAAATACTGATGACTAACAGTGGCTCCATTTGGGGAGGGCAGCTCCTTTTCAGGAGGTGTCCAGAATTTCATATTTTTGGCTTATGAAGACCAGTGCTTTATCCATTGGCGCAAATTTCATTCTTCCTTGATGCTATTTCTAAAAATTGATAGCATGATTAGCATCAATGATATTTCTACCTACCCCACTATCTTTCCTAACATTTTTTCTTCCTTTGGGTGCATTTGGACTAGCAACCCTTTGAAAATATTTTTTTTGTTTGAAAAATGAACCTATCTAGTTCTACACTTATATCTGTCGGGAGTTCAGATTAAGCTGACGAACTCCTTTATTACTCTACCTATGCTAGATCAACTGTCAAGGTTAAGCTGTTTGATAGGATTTTGTTCTCTAATCTAAAACATGAAATTGAAAAATGATCAAATTAGGGTTAAACAGTCTGATTTTTCATGTACTTGCGGCACGAAAGACAAGTTGCACACAAATATTAATTTGCAAAAATGAAATCTAGAAAAACGGGGCTAGGATGCATATTTTGTTTCTCATTCTCGTTTCCCTCTTTGGTTCTATTTTGAACATGTGGAACCATTATCTTTTCCTAATCTACTCTCTTTGATAAGTCAAGCTTACACAATGTTGACCATCTTTTTCACTCACTAACTTATCAGCAAATAAATTTAAAACATGTTCAACTATGATTAGGCTAGATAATTGAACAAGACATTTGAGCACTAGTAGCAGCATTTAGACTTGCGCGCTTTCTGAATGACTATTTTTTGAACATGGGGCCTTCTTTCTATTTTTAAAACCGCCCTCTTTTCTATTTTTCTATTGTTTTTGAATTTTCCGTTTTTATCTAATTTTCAAACCATGGTATATACAATGATTGAAAATGTTTTAAACTCAGAAATCTTGGAAATGGAAAAACTTAAGCATCTTATCCTCATAAGGATCCCCTACCATTCTTGGTCCATCCAGTTCTTGAAAAGAAAAATTGGGAAAGTTTTCTCTTGTAAGCATGACGTAAGGATTCATGTATGAATCTCTGAACAAACCCGTATCTTCCTGTTGTACCTCTTTATACCTCTGATTTCTGCTCCTTCCTTTACTGTACATCTTCTTTAAGTAATGCATATATTCTTTGTCATTTTTGAAATAAATAATTACATCATCAAGGTATGTCAACATGCAGAAATTCAGGACTGGAAATAGGGCTTTTAGGAGCATATTTTTGATATCGGTGGTTTTGCAGTTCTGAATTTGACACTGGAACTACTTCCAGTATACTGGAAAAAATCCTTGAGCTATCTACTTTCTAATGGAATCAATTTTCTATACCCTGAAACATCATCTTGCAAAGACATATGATTAAAAGCACTTATCATCGATATATCATGGTCTTGGGAAAAAAGGATAAAATTTCTGTCACCAGGATGTGTATTAGTGTTTCTAAAATCAAAACAAATCCTATGACCATCTATTTTATCTTTGACTATTATTGATTGGTTAATATTTTTGTATTTTCTTTTGTCGAAGTTGTTTCTAGGAGTGATGGCAGCAACATAGTGTTTCTCATTATTTTCTATGTATGAAGTAGTATTTTGAATGAGATTTCCAATTCTAACATTTCTAAGTATTTGGTGGAGTGACAAGATGTTATCCAGTTCAAGTAACTTAGGTGTATTCGGACTACAGTCATCATCTCCTCTCATAAGAAGTTTATCAGGCATTTTTTCTGGATTTTGAGTTTTTATGGCTACAGTCAAGGTTTCATTTGCAATGGTAGAGTTATGCGATGGTAAATCCTTGAGGTATGGTAAGAACATTAAGCTTCCCTACTCCTGAGTTCCGAAGAGGTTTGTGATATGTAAGTCTTCTAATGCCTTTGTTCTGAAAAAGTTTCTTGATGTTACTGCTGATGTTTGACTAAGGTTTGAGCAATTCGCTTGATAGTACATAATGGTTTGTGCTTCTTGCTCTATTCCTATTTCAAAAGGAACACACTTACTTTCCTCAAGACATAGCAGTTTATGATCATGATAGTTTTGAGAGTCCAGTGCATCATAGAGAACTAGGGGCAACTGATGTGGTGGGTATAAGTTTGTTTCAAATCCTTCTGACTATTCTTCAATGCCCTCATCAGTGTGTAGAATGAAAGATTTCAGATCGGAGTGCAAGGAATACATTGGGATGTTATCTGCCCTCTCTTGGCTACTGATCATGTATTTCATGTGTGACTCTCGATAGAGTATTCTAGTTTGGTCAAACACGGGAATAGTAGCATAGGACATATCAAGTTGAATATTTCCTTGGAGCTTGGCTCCCCAAGATCTAGATAAAAGCATTCCATACTTGGGAGGGATGTCTGCTACAACTATGTCCATGATCATATGTTTTGCAGGTACTTGTGCCAAACTGAAACAAAGATCTTGGATCAAGCCTAGGCATTTGACTCTACTAGAATCAAATGAATATAAATATTTGTATGGTATTGTGATTTCTAGGCCTAATATTTCCATTACAACCTTCAGCATAAGATTATGCGAGGCACCAGAGTCTAGCATGGCATTGTGAAGAATTTGGTCATGGATATTCAGACTGATGTAAAAGGGAAGAGTGGTTCCCTCTTCAAATTTCCCTTCTATTTTTGGACCAAACAATACTTCGGGATTGTCATCAACTAGGTTAAGGGTGTTGGCATCATTTCCTATATTCAGGACCTTTAAAACTTGGGATTTGTAAGAGTTTTGGGTGATAAGCTCTGTAAGAGGCATGGTGATCTTTATTTTGGCGATTTCACCCTCAAAACTGAAAGGTAGTTGTAGTTTAGACATGTTTGCTTCAGCTTTTTCAGCCATGAATTTCTCTATGTTCTGAGTTTTTTAAGTTTGTTTCGGGATTTTGTTTGACACAGCTATCTCAGGAATCTTTGTGGAGGTACTAGGAGCATCTGAGCCAAGACTAGTTTGGGTAACTTTATCTTTGTTTTGGTCATTTTTCCTGACCATGATTTTGTTGATGTCCATTGCTTTCTTAAAGATGGTTTCAGGGCTTTTAACAGTGTCTGAGCTGTCTTTCTTGGAGTTGTCTTGGTTTTTTCTACTTCTAAGGTCATACTGTCTGTGAGCTTCTACTATGGCATTCTGAAAATCTGTGGCATGATCTTTGGGATCTTCATAGTTGGTTTCATCCTGATTCGGAGAGAAGAATGCTTGTTATTCTTCTGTGAGGTACACCTCACTCTCATTATCAGACCCTATGAGTTTCAAATTATTTTCATCAATGGGTTCTGTATCCCTATCATCTTCTTCCACATAATTTTCATTAAATGGTGGCCTAATTTGTTGGTCATTTTCTCTTGGTTTTTTTTTAGGCTGTTCCCTCCTAAAATTTTGGTTCCGGTTTCTGTTTGGAGGGTTTGGCTGGTTGTCTCTAAGAGGGGTCTTTTCACTTATCTTTTCCCACATTTTGCCCATGGGCCTGACTAAGTCATCTATTGTAGGATCTAAGGAAGGAGCTGAAGTGGAGACCTCATCTCGGTAGGTGACTTTCCTTTCTGATCTAGTCCTAGCTCTTTTTTCTACTAAGTTGTCTTCTACCATTACGACCACTTTTTGCATTTCCTCTAAGGTAGGGGGGTCCTTGTCTCTTAGTTGATAAGTCATGTCTGGGTCAAAGCCTTCAGGAAATTTTGCTAAGACTGAGCCAATTGGAGGTTTGAAGTGAGGTGGGAGGGCGTTATACACACTGTTGAACCTAGTGCAGTATCCCTGGACACTTTCCCCATTTTCCCGTCTTAGATTGTTATATTCTGACAGGATTTGAATGGGGTTCTTTCGGATTTCCCACTTGTTTATGAAGGTTTGGTAGAGCTCTAGGAGATTGTGGATGCTATTTGGAGTTAAGATCTTAAACTATTTTTTGGGTTCTCCGCCCATGCTTTGGGCAAACATCCTCATTCTGATGGTCTCGTCTTCCATTTCCATGTATTCAAAGGCATCGCTAATCCTATCTACATGTTGTTGAGTTGTGGTAGTCTCAACTCCGATAAAGTGTGGGATTTTGGATTGATAGTCATTTTGTAAGCGAGCCAAAGGCTGTGGAAATACCAAATGTGCGTACCAGGCTGCCATAACGGGAGCTAATGGATGATGTACAAAATGAGGGTTTGTGGGATGAGCTGAGGTGGTTTGAACAGTAGTGGTTTGGATGGGTGTGGCAGATGTACTTGGATTAGTGATATGATTTTGAGCAGATCTGGGATGGTAGGAGCCAAAGTGATGGAGAAGCTGAAAGTTGGGAGGTGTGGTAGGTGAGGCTTCTCTACTAGGACTCTGTGCCAGATCTAGTGGCTCAAGTCTGTCAAAGTCTATCTTACTTTATGACTTGCTTCTAAAAAGGGTTTTTGCTAATTTTAAGTCAAAGGGGGAATCCTGCAAGGCTGTGAGATGTTCAGGTACTGATCTTTCTTTACGGATGGACCTATTGGTAGCTAAATTTCTAGTGTCAGAAGCTTGCCACATAATCTTCTCTGGGTCATCTACTATGATAGGGGGATTTGGGTTTGGATGAGATCTGGTGTTGATTCTTCGTGAAGCCAGATTTCGGGTCTAGAGTTTAGAGAAGATGGTATTTGTGATTATTTTGGATGGATGGCCTCTCTAGGGTTTTACTAATGTGAAGGATGGTCAAAACAAAAAGGATGGACTAGTGGAGTCGCCAGGTGGATTTCTATGAGAACTATGGTCCACCACCAACACTATCAAAGATGCTTTTGGGAAAACGTTTTATAGCAAACTTTGAGATGGAAACTTGCAAAGAAGAGTGATTCACTTGGTTTTGACAGTTTGCTAGGCTGTGTGGAGAAGCTAATGGTTCTCTTGGCAAGAAGACTTCTGCTTATCTCCTATGTTTAGGTGAGGTTTTCTGAATCGCTAAGTTATACTTAGTTTTTCACTGATTACAGAGTTTCCACCATAATTTTTAAGTTTTTGGGAGGATGAGTTAGCAGAAAGGTATGGTTTATGAATTTTTTGGTCTTTTATGGAGTTTTTAGGCCTACTGGAGGCTAGTGGAGTCGCCAGGTGGAACTTGGTTATTTTTGTAAAGATGTAGCTATGGTCCACCACCAGTAACTAGGGAAAAGCAAATCTGGGAATGTTTTGGGGGTTTTCTGAGTTTTATGTGATCCTAAGGTTTGTAAGAGTGTTCTACAGTTGATTCATCATTTTTCTAGGATGGTGAGACAACCGGACTTTACCCTTCTAAGTTTGACTGAGATTTTGAGAGTTCCTAAGGGATACCTAGGATGTTTTGACTCAATGTCCCACCGTGATCGCCATTATGTTAGTGAGCGGTGGGATAGGTCGATCGGATAGTATTCTAAATTTTAGAAAGGTAGTAAGGCCTACTGGAGGCTAGTGGAGTCGCCAGGTGGATTTTTAGTTGTTTTGAGGGGATATTGGTATGGTCCACCACCAGTACTAACAAAAACCAATCTAAGGGAGTTTTTGGGGTTTTTCTAAGTTCTTGTGTGCAGCCTATGGTTTATTAAAGTATTCTAAACCTGTTTCATCACTTTGCTAGGGTGGCGATAACAAAAAGAGTTTACTCTAAATGGTTCTATGGACTGCTTGACTGTTTAAGTTTTAAAGACTAATGAATCTACAAGAGTTTTCTAGATTGTTATGTACTCAGTTAGTCCCACCGTGATCGCCATTATGTTAGTGTGGCGATGAGGTGGCTAAATGGCAGGTATGTTTGAAGATAAGGGATTTATGGAGTCCTAAGGTGTACTTAGATTGTCACTAACTCAAAGTCCCACCATGATCGCCATTATGTTAGGGTCCCGTGATTTGGCTGATTGGCAAGCCAAATGACAGTGTAACATCAAACTAATATTTGGAGCCCGAGGACCTAGCCTTCCCAGACTCAGAGAGGGCTCTCTCTATTTGTGTAAGGGATATCTGTGTGTTTGCTTATTGTGTTCTGATTTTAGGCTAGTTATGAAGTAGGTTTTTGGTTTTGGTTTTTAGGTTGTGAGGGATGAAACTGATCAAAGATATAAGATAGGTAAAAAGATGTCAGATCAACTGGGATATCGGGTCGAAGAGGTCAAGAAAGCTATCAGATGGTGATACAAGGTTGTTGAAGGGCCGATTTGATTCGAGGTAAAATGGATCTTTGGGAAAATTGAGTAAGATGGACATCAAGTTTGTGAATAAAAAAGGATTCCAAGCATAACTAGTTTAATAGCTGACATAAACATGGTAGGGCAAACCATTAATCATGAGAAATGTAACTTTAAGCTAATAAATACATAGAAATAAACATTCAAGCCATGCATAGAGATATATAACTCTCTAACTTTGGGAAAATGGCTATCAGACTTTGGGGAAATACACTTAAGACAAACAAACAACTCGAATCACTATGCCGGAATGCCTAAACGCAGTACTTCAAGTTATTGGGCACTTTGAAAACAAGATTGCATAGTCTTAGGCAAAGGGCAAGATCAGAACAAGACCTCCTTGGTTCAACAAATGACAATCTAATCAGTTAAAGAGAAATTTCATGGATGGAGCTATGGCTAGCCATGAGTAAGCAGGGCATACCGTAAATAATACTTAGCATGCATAAAACCATGAATGAAAGAAGCAACAATATCCTTAAGTTATTAAAGAGCAATCAAGAATTCTTTAATGTGACTAAGAATGAAGAAAACATGGAAGCTATGAAGAAACAGGAAATTTGAGGTGCCTCCAAGGGCATGTCTCAAATTTTTTCTCTACTGTCATATAGAAAGCAATAACATGGATTTATGAATGAAAACTAGGAAACAAAACAAAGAGAGAGACACTATACCATTCTACCAAGTCATGGAATCCAACAACAATCCTCTTTCATCATCCAAGAACATCAAAGAGACTATCCAAAAGCATGAGACAAGTATTTCTTCCAAAGCTTATATGACCATGTATTGCTTCTATTCATCAAGTTCAGCCTTGTTTACAATGAAAGCCTTTGGAATATATAGGCCAAAGTGAGGAAAACCTCTTAGTTCAACTTGCAATCTCATTGGCCTATCCAAAATATCTTATTTTGTCCTTGAGGCTTTGCAAAGCCCAAGGCACAAAATATCTAAAAAATTCTAAAAGAGGGAAATAAGTTGACTTTTCATAACTTCTCATGTACAAAAATGGCTAAACGCACATGAGGAAAAAGCAGTTTTGAAAGGTTCAAATTTTACAAAAATACTCAAAAAATACATCAGCAAAAGGTCCCCTGACTTGCCAGCAACGTTTGGAAGCCTTTTCGATGTCGAAATGAGGCTCATGATAGCTCGTTGGAAAGCTCTGAGTGTCTAATTTTTGAAAATTGTTAGTTTTCTCCCAACTGACCTATGAAATTCCTCAAAAAACAGGCTTGTGTGTAAAAAACCAAAAAATAAGTCTTGCTGATAAACCGGGCAGAGTGTAGAAAAAGCGAGCATTTTTTGCCATTTTGGGGTAGAAAATGATCTTCAAATGTTCTGAAAATCACTGAGTATGTGCTCCTAAAATTATGGCATCCAATGATACCATTTTCATCCTTTGATGATGCCCCAAACTGAAATGGCGATGCCCATGAGTTTTGGCCAAAAACCCAAAAATGACAAAAAACCAAAATATTTCGAATTTCACCCAAAATTGGCGAGCATGACCCTCAAGGGTTCTCAGAAACATGTTGTGAAGCAGAGGCCAAAATTTGGAGCCTTGAGGTGTCTTTCCTCAATTTTGGTGTCGGGCGATTCCCTTTAGCCTCCTTGAGTTTTTCTTTAGCAGCTTTCAACTTCCGCCGGGCAAACTGATTTAGCTTTTTATAATCCCCCATCATCATCCGTTGAAGGTCCAAGTCCCTGTTTTCCTTCTCCAATTTCTTCTCCAAGTGATCATTAACTCTCTCAAGCCATGCCTCCCGATTGTTCTCTATCTCTTGTTCGAACAATGCAGTGAGAGGGGTAGATTGGAGAAGGGCATTTTCTTCTTCTTTTTGTTTCTCAAGGGCCTTTTTTAGCCCCATGGTTGTTAGCCTCTTTTTCTTAGGCTGATCTTCACCTTCACTTTCATCAAACTCACCCATAATTTCTCCCAACCTCACTTGTGCTTTGGAGGCCTCCTTCTTGTATTTGATTTCCCGTGTCTCATAAACAGCCATATGGACACTCATATGCTTGTTTTGAATTTGCAAAAATTGATTGAAGTTCCTAGCTCTATGAATATCAGCCCTCAAGGCATAAATTTGGCTTTCTCTATGGATCAAGAGATTTTCTAGGATCCAGGCTTCATTATCACTATCATCACTTTGGATTTGGATGATGTCGAATTCCCTTTCCTGTTCATGATTGCTTTCTTCCTTGCCCTTCCCTTTGCTTTGGGTGGCTCTTCTAGTACTCTTCCTCTTGGGAAAATCGACCATGGGCTTCTTTGGAAATTTTCCCTTGCTTCGGAGGGCCCTAGTCACATTTGGAGTTATGAATCTAGGCACCCTTTTCTTTGTTGTCTGGGGCTTGGCGACTTTCGGAGAAGAGAGCATGGCCCCTTGCCTATGAGAGGCAGCTAGCACATGCTCCATGGGCTCTTTACCCTTGTCACTTTGCTCCTCATTTTTGCCAATGTCTTGGATCTCTTCATGGATGCCTAGGCTATCTTTTTGCATCTCCCTTTGAGGGCTGTCCTCCTCACTGTGCCGCAACTTTTTATCCTGCTGCCCCTCTTCTTCTTGAGTTTTTTGTTGCTCTTGGGGAGGTTGTTTTTCTTCACCCTGAGGCTGCCTTTGCTCATACTGTTGTAGCTATTGTGTATCATCTTTTGGCTGCCCCTATTCAGCACTTTCATGCTCTTGTTGTTCTGTCTCACTGTGATGCTAATGTTCAGCACTTTCTTCTTCATCCCCTTGCTGCTGCTCATCATCACTTCCCTCTTCTTGTTCATGCTCTTCCTCCTCATCATGGTCATGCTCTTCTCCCTCTTTAGGCTCTTTTTCTTGCTCTATGGTAAAATTGAGCTTCTTGGGAATAGGTCTGCTAGAAGAAGGCGACGGATGGTCAGTAGGAGGTGTAGGGGATGTATGAACTTGAGGGGCAGTGGAGAAATGCGGAAGGGTGATTAAAATATCCCAAGAGACCTCCCTCTTTTCAAGCTGATGAAGAATGATGATTTTGATGAGAGAGTGATGGAAAAGGCAGGCTGTTTGCTATGAAGGAGGCTTCTTCTGAACATTGGAGGCCATTTTCTCAATGCTCTTGTGTAAGAAGAAAGGAAGATTTAGCAATTTGGCCCTAGTGAAATGCATGAGAAGTTGAATGTGATAGGCATAGACTCGAGAGAATATTCCCTCACAAGTGAAGTATTTCATGATGATCTTCATGAGGGGGGCATAGCTGGCCAAAAGATATGAGAAGGGGAAAATAGAAGGACAAGCTGCCTCAAAATGGTTTTTGAAATGCTTTCTCAAACACAACTCTGTCTTCTTTGTTAGTCACTGTTTGACCAAGGAAGATCTCTTCAAATGCTATGTGAAATGATTCTTTAACACAAAACTCTCTGCTCCTTCCAAAACATTGTCTGTCTCCCTTTGCATGCCAATCAACCAAAGTTTTCAAAATAACAAGCACATAGTGAAAATGTTACTGTGGCTGGGTATGTTTACAAAGATCCTTTATGTTTTGATAAAAACAAGACAACCTTGTATTTATATAGAGGCAAAACACTGCTTCCAATCAAAAACACCCTCCTTGTATTCACTATTTCTCACACACGGTTAGAGAAAACACCTTTAGACTGAGTTAAAGATTTTTCACCACAATTTTTTTATGGGACCAAAAGAAGGCAGCAATAATCTCACTGTTTCATTTATTCAAAAGGAGACACTCTCTGAAGGTGACATGGCATTCGAACTAAGACTACTGCTTTCAACATAGGCTCATTTATGTCACCTCACAATCATTGTGCTTTCATCAAAACCACTGCTTTACCTCCTAACAATGTTTTCACCATACACTTGGCTGACAGAGGTTAGCTTTTCCCTATCACAGTTAGGGCACCTCCAACGATTTGACAAAACCTCTACTACTGTGTATATTTTGACTTGCAGGTTTATGATTTTAGCACTGTATTGAGGGCAGTTTTTAGGCCTTTTGACATCATCATAAACACACCATTATCACTATGTCAACCTTGGGCAATCATAGCCACAGCAGTCTCTAATTTTCAATAAAAATTCAACCCTCCTTACCACTATTTTCACCACTACATTTTCTGACAGAGGTTAGCTTTGTCCTAATGTAGTTAGGATACCCTTAATACTTGACAAAACCACTAAAACAATGTTTGTTTTGTCTTGCAGGTAGTGTGATGTTTAGCACTGTTTTTAGGGAAGTTTAGGCTCTTTGAAGCTAAAATGAACCCCCCACCAGTCTCCCACTGTGACAAACTTTGTCAATAAATTTTAACAAATCACTTTGAATTTCCTACCAAGACCTTTACTTTTTCACCACCATTTAGTCTTTGAAAAACACAACATTGATCACCCTTTTTAGAAATTTGAATATACCAAGGAGGTACACAAAAATACCTTGAAGATCGATGGTGGCATTTTCTTGAAGAGTTGAGCAGCTTCAAGACGTTTTGAAGGCGTTTGGACTATTAACATATGCGCGGCATGTTGAAAAGGGAAGGTGCCACGCAATAGAAATGGTGTCGAGTCGGCCTTCAGGCAGTTGTGACAGCACCTATAGGCGCGCCACGTGCCGTTACAGGCGCGCCGCACAACAATAAAACTCCTTTGCAAAATTTCACCTGAACACGCTGCGCGTTTTTCCAGGCACGCCGCGCGGTCTAAAATGCCTGAAAAATCTGTGAAATTGCTCGAAAACACTTCTTAGGTCTAGTGAGCAGCTAAGGGGAGGCTTTGTTTGCACTTTGAATATTTCAAATGAGCTTGCAACGGTCCCTTTAACTTCTTTTGAAAGCGAAAAAGTCAATTACCCTTTCTACATTTTCTTGGTGAGGGTTTTTGAAAACTTTTGAAAAGGCTTTTGGGTTAAAACAGAACATGAAGCTCATGTATTTTTAAAACACAACTGAGACACTTTTTGCTCAAAATAAATGACATAGTGGCAAGAACTATTTTTTACAGGCATAACCCTTTTTGAAGTAAAGAAGCCCTTTTAAGAATTTAAAAACTTTCCACTGTTTCTTACTAAGGAATAAAACATTATTTCCTCTTTGATATCTGGACTATAGAAAGAAATTCTGCTCCTGATGCTTTGAAGTTGGGTTATGCCCATTGTGAAACTGATTGAGCTGGCAGGTGCTGTTTTGAGCCTTTTTTATTGTGGGTGAAAGGACCTCACCTAGGCTTTTACTATCATCTGTTTATCAAAAGGGAAATTCTTTTAAAAACCTTTCCTTTACTCAAAATGCAACAGCAAGGTACCTTTGACCTATTCTCATAAGGAAAATGGCTTCATTTTTAACAGTGGCATGCATTATTGGCTTTGAATGTTGTTCCAGAACCTGAAACACATGCCATAATCCTTCTTGCACATTTATGAACCTATGTGTTTAGTTACATTAATGCCTTTTTGGGAAAACTAAGCTCAAATTGCCTTTTGTCCACTATGATGAGTTATTGAAAGAAATTTCCTTATGAACAGGAAGAAAAGAACCTTTTGAAAAGAAATCATCACTTTTTGGCTTGTGCTTAGCTTAGTCGATTTCAACTATTTTCAACTCTGTTTTGTTAAAGGAACAAAGACTAAATGTCAAGCCTGTTTATCAAGGAGATGGATCTTTGTAACTTTTAAGGAAATTACATCCCTCAGCAAGGTTTGTTCATTTTTGGCTCCAAACTGCCTTTGAAAGAAATCTCTGATAGGAGATAAGTCAGCTTCTTTGATAGTTATAGTACTCATGCTTTCCCTTTGTTTTTGACATCATTGCTCTGTTTAGAAGCCTTCAAATATCTCCTACTGTTCTTACAATTTGTCTCTCAGTCAGTGAAAACCCTAGAATCAATCACTACTCTGGCCCTCTGCTTATAGATGAAGGAGGCCTACTTTGAGAAATGACTGGTTTCTTTTCAAATTCTGTCTCAACCAAATGAAGAATGTTTGATGAACATACTGATAGTGGTTTCTCTTATACATGATGGAAAAAGTTAGTTTGAGACCAAGATTGTTTGACTCTATTGGCCATCTGCTTAATAATATTTCTTCATTGATGATCAACCCATTAGCTTCACCTTGTAATTCAGATAATAGTGAAACTAATGAAAACCAATTTTAAAAGCCCATTGCTTTGCCTCTGCCTTTAATCATCATTTTTATTTCAGAAACCCTTAGTTGTTGTCTTACTGTATCCAAAAAATTGCCTTACAATCAGTGCAATTCTTAAAATCAGGCTTTATCCTTGGCCCTCTGCTTATAGATGAAGAAGGCACTCTCAGTCTTCAACCCTCTACTTGAAAAATGAAGGAGGTTTTCTCAGTGATTCCATTTCATCAGCTTTTAACAGTGTTATTTTTCCTTTCACTACATTTTCATGCTTGAGCAAATGAAGAATGACAAATTGATAATAGTTAAGATGGGCACTTCTCTGAGACATGTAATTCTGCCTTTAAAATATCTTTGTGCCTCTTTAGACATCGCAAGTAGTTTGGTTAGTATTTGCAAAGCAATTCTTGTCATTCATAATTTACTAACCTTTGACTGTGATCGCAGGAGCTTAATGAAACAACTCTCTGCCCTGTAGCTGCATCCTAGGCTCAAAATCACATGAGAAGCAGTTGTCTTCTCATGTTGAGCCAAATACTATCTTTTGGGATGTTGGTACATTTCTACTCTTTGAAATATCCATTGAAACACTATAAAACCACCTAATATCAATTTTGACCTAGGGCATGTGCATTGCTGAGACTTTAGGGCTTGTTAGTGGCGTGACTTAAGGTGTAATCAAGTTTATTTGCAGAATGGGAAGGTCTGTCATGACTGGTCTATAGCAGATAGAGGTTCTTTGGCTTTAGGATAGTTTTCCAAGGGAGAAATGCCTAAAGCGCCACTACCTAACTTAGGGGAGACTTCTTTGGACAGATTTGGATTGTTTTCTTTGGAGCTGATGGGCAAGCTAGTATGGCTGAGGTTAGATAGGGCTTGATAATGAGGTTTCATCTCATCATGGGCGGATCGAAAAAGGTAGGAGGGAAAAAAATGTTTACGGGTGTTTTCCAGCTGGCAAATTTGACAATTTTTTAGATCAGCTGCTAGAAAACTTGGCTGTTACAACTAGTCATCACCATCAAGTGAAAAATACTGATGACTAACAAAAATAAACCTCCAAAAAATTGTGTATATATTCTTTGAAAGCTATGAATACAAGTCTAGAAAATATGGCAGGATAATTCTTCAAACCAAAAGCCTTCACGGTGTATTGGTAACAACCCCACTCTGTGCCAAAAGTTTTCGTATGTATGTCTTATGGTGCAAATATGATCTGATCTTATCCTGATAATCCATTTGTGAAAGAATAAGCCTCTTTTCCTCCTACGTTGTCCAACACTTTTTCGTTGAATGGTGTGGGAAAGTGGTCATGCAGACACACATCATTCAATTTCCTCAGGTCCACAAATATGCTAATATCACCCTTTGTATTCTTTTCCTGGAAGACCATAGGACTTACCAATTCATATTCTTAGACCAATTCGATAATCCCTGCCTTGATCATACTTTCTAGCTCCACCTTTACTTTTTCCTTGTATTTTAGGTTCATTCGATAGGAATTTTGCTTTACTGGCCTCACATCTAGCTTCAGATTAATCCTCATAACTCCTAGGTCTCCTACTATACCTTTAAACTTGGAAAAATTCAAGGGGAATATCTCTCGATACTCATGCAACAACTCTGAAACTTTGCTGACTATGCCTTTCTCCCAAAAATTTCCAATCAATGCAAATTTTGGCTCTTCTTCTGACCCAATATTCACCTTCTTTGTCTTGAAGGGTTGCGTTGTGTCAAGGATTTTAGGCTCTGGTCAAGCAACTTCTCGATGTCCTTCTAATTTCGGGATAACAATATTGTGCGAATCCTCATCTTCCTCTTTCGTTGTCACATTATAACATTCCAATGCATGCTGCAACTGCGCGACAAAATCAGGTTGTATCCAAGTTAGCGAAGTCGTAGTCTTAAAAATCCCCGATATGACTTCTTGAAGGGTTTCATCAATGCATTGAAATTCATTCTCAAAACTAAATGTCAGGAGGAACCCTTCAACCAAATATTTCCAGTTCATTGTTCCATGTCATAGCTCTGTCTCAAGATACTAGTTCATAGGTATCAGGTCCAATGTGTCAAAAAAAACATGTACCCATTCTGGCTCTGGATCTTCTCCCAAAACTGAAGTCCAATGATACATATGCTCCCGGGGATCATCTTTTCCATTATACTTTACTTTGATTTTGGTATTTACCTAGCGAAATCTGATCTTCATTAATCTCTGATACTCTTACCAACCTCTGATATTTTCTATATGAGTACCCCACCATCTAGCAGGTGTAGACCTTAGGGCTATATCCAATGCTTGAATTTTTTTTTCTTCTGGAACTTATTTTTCAAATTCATAAAGAAAAATATTGACATCTCCTATCCCATCATAATAAGGCAAATTAGATACCTCTGAAGTTATGCATCAAAGTGATCTTATAATTTTGTTACATCATATTTTAGAGACTTCATGCAACCTGTTCTGCCAATTTTCCAGTTCTTCGTCAGTCTAAAATAAAGGAAGTGTCATGCTTCCAAAGTAGCCTTCCATCTGCATTGGGATTAACCCAATATTCCTCCTTAGTTCTTATCTTTTAGATATTGTCAATGTTGGCATCGCAACACTCATGACTTACAGGCTTTGTATACCATGCTCCTTTTGATGGGTCTAGAGGAACAATGACCCCCATATCGCCCTTTTCAAACACCATTTTTCTCATTTTCGGATTGATTATCACATCAGTATCGAAAGCCCAATGTAATCCAAGTAGCACCAGATATGGATTTCTATCATCTACAATATCAATTACTTCGAAATATGCAACAACAAACACTCCTTAAATATCTACTACAACTCCAGATATCTTTCCATGGGGATGATCTTCTGCTCGTTGGCCATTCTCAACTAGATCGATGACCATTACAACCTCGACTTTCCCATTTTCTCCCAAGTTTACTTAGGAAATACATTGGCATCAGATCCTAAATCCAGGATTACCTGATCCATGTCATATTCTCTGATCTGTGTATTTAGTCTCATCTCCCTACCTGTTCTCTTCTTATGTTGATTCAACTTGTTGACTACGTGCAACTCATTTTGTGGTTCTTCTTTACCATTGGACAAGTCTACCAGCTCTTGGAGTCATTGAACAACCTTTTGATCTCGCAATCGCTTCATGTAGGTATGCAAAAATTATTTTAATATAGCTGGATCAAATTCTTCCAGCTGAGTAGCTACTTCCATTAGGGGAATTTTGAGGTATAAAATGGGCCTCCTAAGGAAATTATAAAATAATATTTGAAATAATAAAATAAGGTTAGATTACATCATCAAATTTTAGAGGGAAAAAAGAAAAAGCTACTTTTTCAACTCGTATTTCAACTTATCTCCCTATGGGTTTACACAAATTTAGAGTGGGAAAACTCGTTGGATGCAAAATTTGATTCCTCATCCAAGTCATACCCATGTTAGATACTTTTGATTGACCCTGCTACATGAAAAATGAGAAATAAATGAAAAACATGATTTTAATCACCTTTTTCATGTGCAATCACTTTTTTCATGTATTTCTCATTTTTCGTATAGCAAGTTCCATCGAAAGTATGCAACATGGGTACTTCTTCGATGTAGAATTAAATTTTACATCCAACGTGTACTCTCACTCAATATTTGAGTAAATCCTTAGGAAGATAAGTTGAAAATACGAGTTGAAAAAGTAGTTTTATTATTTTATTATTTTTTAATATTTTTACTTTTTTACTCCAAAATTGGTGAATCATCCCCCATGGTTGAAATCATCATATTGAACCTTATTGGTCCTTATAAAGTTTATTTTGGTTGTACATTTTTCTTAGGAGGCCCATTTTAGACCTGAAAATTCGCTTAATGAGTGTTTTCCTTCTTTAGTATCAACTTTTGTTGTGGCTGCATGCTAGAGGTCGAAGCTCCCAGATCCATGAAACTTCACTTTGCCTCCAGGAATGTTTCCTTTTCCACCTGAATAGAGAACCCAGGGGATCTTTCTGCAATATTCCTAACCCATGTATCTTCCATCGGCTTCTTACCTTCAGTTATATCATCTCCTGTCATTGCGTTACTTCGTGTGACTATGTTAATGCATGGGTCATATTCCATTGGTTCAACGGTCATAATTTGAAAACTATGCATAGGATGATGGTTTCTTTTCTCCTGCATATTTTTCATAAGTATTAGAAATTCTTCTATCACATGATCAAAATATTTACAGTACTTATAGGTGGAGTTAGGATTATGAAAATCTCGCGTGAAGTGTCGTGCTTCATTGTAGTTGTAATAGATGAGTTGGCCACATCCTCGACCAACACATCCTCCTTTTTCTCATCGTCATCCTTGGAATCCTATTCGACCAGCATGATGACCTTGATTCTCCTGTGTATGTCCTTCAACTTGAATTCTATAAGTGCCTGCACTTTATTATATCATCAAATCATAACTGCGACAGCTCTTATCATCATGCCCCACTGAGCTACAAAAGTTACAAAACAATTGTTTCGAGGTCTGCACATACTTCTGCAACAAATAACATTCTCCATTTGATGTCGACCTGCAACTTTACATAAGTCACAAAATGCACTTGATCCTGGGTGCAATGGATTAGCACCTCCACTATTGATGTATTCTCTAAACACGGGGCATTGATCCTTATAGTGGCCTTCTGCCCTACACTTTATGCACCATACTTATGATCAAAAATTTTATTTGAATTCCTTACCCTTATTCATATATTGTAGCTCCAAATGCATTGTTGCTAGTTGGATCTGAATTTGTTGGACTCCTGAATGAGTATCTCCCACTGGCGAAGCTTCTAGCTTCATCACAATTTCAAGAGCTTCAGCCTATGTTAATGTCTTATGTTGTGTCAAAGGTAGCCTGATATGTGGCAATAGTGCATCTATAAACCACTCCTTATGTTTTTCTTTAGGGATTATAAAGATTACTTGATGCATTGCAATCTTTAACCTTTGATCTAATTCCCAAATAGACTCAGTTACTAATTGCTTAATCTCCTTTACTTCAGTAATACATTGTGACTACGATTTTAGCTTCTTAAACTCTGCAGTCAGTGATTTATTTGTATCATCCAATGAAGCACCTTGATTCATCATAGAATGCTTTATATACCATGTCAGCACTCTCCCCTGCAGTGCGGTGAAAATTCATGCCTTATTTATATCTTCGTCAGTGATATGTTTGCTTTCCATCCAACTTCATCTACAAAAAACAATTGCTCATGATACTCTGATTCGAGTCCTCTAAAGATCGTTAGCTTGATATCATTAGCCATGTTTCCTGGGGGTGGAGGCTGTGGAGGTGGAGGTGGAGGTGGATGGAAAGTTTAGGGAGTGGGATGGGGGGTGAGGGTTGTTGCGGGATGGGGAATCCCAGAGGCTCCCTTATTACTCTCAAATCCTAACTGTGACACACCTCTAGTGGTTGTCGGGTTACTTATTTATTCTTCACTCTCAGTGCCACTCAACAAAGGACTGTAATCAGTCTCAATGTAATTTTCATGATCTACTCTGTAACGTTTTCCAGTTCACATAGATCTGCCTCTAGAATTAATCCCAAACATTAATCTGACTACATTCATAGCACACCCTTTTCACATAAAGAATTTTAATCCAAATCTTCAAAAAATTTAGATATTAACCTTGTGGACCCTTGAAAAATATTCGCTCAACTTTTTTGTAAAATAAAAATGTGCCTATTTCGAATTCAGTAATAAATATTCTAAGGATACTGTCAATCAAAAAATCAACAACTCTTGATATGTTGTTATCGGCCTCCTTGAGTCACTGTAACAATTTAGGGCCCCACAAAATAGGCTCATCGTTCTTAAGATAGGTCTTATTCTCAGTCATCCTTGATAACCATTCATGTAGTTCATTAGGAAGCGTAGCGAAAAAAATCTCGTGTTTTTCTATGAAAGGATACCTTTGCAACTAAGCTTCAGTTGACAATCGTGGATTTCTATTTTTCTTGAACTATGAATTCCCATTCTTTCAGTTCTACCCAGTCTTGTATTTCATTCTTGGTCAGATGAGACATCCACATATCCCTCAATCAGATCTCAGTCTTGGAAATAAAACCATTCATTGGCTCAAAGGGGCTTCAACCCAGCTTCAGAGTTAGTTGCGCACCAAAAAAAAATTTATTACTGTCCCTTTCGACAATGACTTGCAGCGCACAACACAGTCTCAACCGAGGCAATATTGGGGTATGTTCAAACTAGGTTTTTGCATTGTGAGGGAAAATAGGAGGTGGATCTACTGCTAAACTTATACTTATGCTTATTTTGAACCTCGTAGATGCATTTATATACTCTAACATATTATAATTCATTAATCTACCAATACTTATTTATAATGCACCTTTATCATCAAAACATACATAAAGCATATAAATAACTTTGCAATCATTGATAATAAGCATATACAATGCATAAACACAGAGATGTCTTTAAACTCCTTTTCTTTTATTAGGATAAATCTCTTCGGTACATATACTTTCTCAGACCTATGCAAAAAGCTGCAAGTGCTACATGCACAAAGCTGCAGACTCTTCAAGGCCTTTGTGCACGCAACTACGAAGCCTTCCCTTGGCCCAAAACTAAGAAAGATAGATATTCAACAATTTGTGCTCATAACAAGTACAAGACTACTTACATCGACTCAATATTACATTTGTTTATATAGTATTTACATCATAAAAAAACCATGGTCTACATACCATGGGCAGACTCAAAACTAACTAATAAAGCCGATCCCTTTACAATTAAAAGAGGGGCTTTGACCCTCCCCAAAGCCCCTAAACTGCATGTGGTTAAATTATCTTTGTTGAACCATGCACTCCGCTCCTTGAGTTGCATATTATTTTGACCCAAAATGGACGAAGTTGGGCCATGCCCAACAACTGCTTCAAATCTTGCACTAAATTGTAGAATTCCTTGTCATGTGTGCTATACATGAGCGTAGCATTATAAAGTGCCTCACAATGGTATGCCATAGGGCGGCCTCCTTGTTTAAGAACAACCCCAATGGTGAATTGTGAGGCATCAAATTCCATATCAAATGGTTTATTCATATCTAGAAAGGAAGAACCAGGGAAAAGAAAAATGCATGCTTGAGTTGAGAAAATTGTCGCTCAGATTCAACATCCCAAAAAAACTTTTCTTGATTTGAAAATTGGTGAAAAGGGTGACCAATTGTGAGAAATGAGAGACAAATTTTATATAGTAATTAATACCAACCATGAAGCTCTTTAGGTCATGTTCATTGGAAGGTGTTGGCCATTGTGCCAAAGGCTATGCCTGAGAGGGATTTGGACAAACCCCTGTGCTATCAATAATAAATCCCAAATATTGAACTGATTGTTTGTCCAAATTATGTTTTCTTTTCTTTGACTTGAAGTTCATGTGCTCACGATAAATCAAGTACGTTGTGAACGTGTTGAAGATGGTCTTCCCAAGATTTACTGAATACCAAAATATAATCAAGGTAAATAACCACAAACTTACCCGAATGTGCCCTGAAGACATTAATGAATCTCATAGAGGTGGTTGGTGCATTGGTCATTCCAAATGGCATGACCAACCATTCAAATAACCCAAAATTTGTTTTGATATCATTTTTCCATGTGTTGTTTGCATGCATGCGAACTTGATGGTATCTTGCAGTAAAATCCATCTTTGTGAAGAAACAAGCCCCATGTAATTGGTCCAACAAATCCTCAATGCAGGGTAGGGGGTATCAGTTTTTAACAATCGATTTATTAATGGCCCGATAGACTATCATGAGGCGACATTAAAAAGTATCTTTTTTTGGAATAATGAAAGTTGGAGATGCACATGGTGAGGATGAAGGTTGAATATGATTAGATTTCAACAATTTTTTAATTTGGAATTCTGTATTAGCATCCTCTCGAGGAGCGAGGCGATAAGATGGGGTATTGGGTAAGGAAGCACTAGGAACAAGATCAATTTTGTGTTCAACAGAGCGTGTTGGAGGTATCCCTGTGGGATGGTGAATACATCTACAAATTATTAGTATAGGAGCCATTGCAGGAGGGACATGATTGGTGAGGTTGTTTGGCTCGACAGGTCAAACCAAGCACAAAGAAACACATTGGTTTAACTTGAATCTCTTAATGGGAGAATTTCCATTAGAAGGTTGGTTTGATGTGATAGCAGAGGATGTGAGAACATAGTTGCACCCATCATACTGCAAGTGGTTTCGGTGATATTTAGCATGATAAACAACATCTCATGCATGTTGGTATGGAATGCATAGTAACAAATCAGCACAATCAAGAGGAGAAAAATTACATACCATAATATCTCGGAAAGGTCCAATAGAAAAGGTTACAACACATCATTGGGAAATGGTAAGACGAGGCCGTCATTTTGGACCTAATCGAGCTGATAAAGGTGTGGGTGTGGAGTGGTGGGAAGGAAAAGGCATTGAACCAAGTCTTGTGCCACAAGATTCTTTTGACTACCATTGTTGAGAATAAGAGTGGCCAACTCATGTTTGATTTGACAATTATGGGTAAAAAAAGGTGCAACGAAGGTGTTTGTTGCATTATCAATCATGAGGATGAGAGAGTGGTCCACTTCAGTAGGGTTGTCGAGAGAAACAATTGCAAGTGGGGTAGTGGCACTTGGTTACTCGACCTTTGTAATAAGAGTCTTGTTAGGGTGTATATTTTTCAGTACTTTACAATCTGTAGAAGCATGTGAGTTGGTCTTTCAAAATGTACACCAGGGGGTATTGTGGGGTGTGGGGGATGAGGCAGAGGCTATATTATAATAACTAGAAGGAGATGAACCATTTCTATCTTAAGTAGATCATATTTGACGACCCACTTTACATTCCATGGCTAGGGCCTGAATAAATGCCTTGTCTAGTGAAGCACTATCAAAAAAATCAAATTCTCAACGAAAAAAGAATTAGAAAACTAGAATTAAATTTGATAATTAGTACCTATTTTGGATCAAAGACATGCAGTTGAATGTGCAACTTAGAGAAGACATCAATGTAAGCTTGCACTAATTGATTTGGTAGCTTTTGAAGCTATAACCATTTGGAAAGGAGATTTTTTATATATCCTCAGCGATAGAAGCATTCTATTAAGGCCTAGAAAAATTTATCCCAAGATGTGATAGGCATTGATTGGGTCTCTGTTTGTTCTCCAAGTTTTAAAACCAAGGAGATATTGTCAATATGATTATGCCACCATGTTTGTGCCAAGCCTTCCAATTGTAGACTAGCGATTTGAAGTTTCATTTTCTCTTCCCTTGTTGGAAATGTCCTAAAATAGTTGGAGAGACTACGAAGCCAAGAATCGACAGCCTCACCATTTATATGGCCAGAGAATTTGGGAAGCTAAAATTTCCATGGAGAGCGTCATTGTTGTTGCAACGTAGAGGCATGGATAAATAATTGACTAGTGATTCTGCAGTAGAGGGATCTTGACGGGGAGGAATGATTTTCATCCACCAAATGGATTGAAATGTATGAACCTAAAAAATATATTTGAAGAGGTGGAGGGCTTCCAAGATCTTATTGCAGATCTGAAAAACCGATTCAGAGAAGCACATAACAATCTAGATGCAAAAACAAAGAATAACATAACGGCTCTGGAAACAATATCCTCATTTATTATGAGGGAGAGATGAGCATTTTATAAAACAATGAAAAAATTATCCTTATTTTATTTTTTGATTACAAAATATATTGCATAAAAATCAAATACATTATTAGATAAATAAAATGCATTGATATTTTTCTTTCTTTCCTAGTTTTTTTACATTTCCATCTTTTCTACTCTTATATTTTTCCAAGGAAAGGAGTGTAATTTTTCTCGGCTGCTCATTAAGTTATGTTCCTATCTTGGTTGCCCAAATACCCTTAGTGAAATAATATCAAGAAGAATATAATATGTCAATAATAAATAAGTTATAAAAAATGTAATGATAATTATAATAATGCAAAACACATTAATTTAAATAAGAAAACTTACCACTCGATCAGGGTGTGACATAGTAGTGGATCCACATGTGGATCATGGAAATGATTGAGTCTACACGAGGCAGGGCTTGTGGGCAGCCCGCCCCATGCCATCACATGCCAGGAGTAAATGAGAATAGGCTGGGCATTAAAGGAATGTCAGTGGAAGATGGTAATGTGGGTCACGCATTGAGACAAGTGTTAAGGGTGATATGTTGCATGTAGAGTTTGGTTAATGGTTATTCCAGATTGTTGTGGATTGCAGAGAATGTTTTTTTTAAACTGGAATGCTGGTGGGAGGGTGAAACAAAGAATACTACCGCCCAAATGAGCTCCAACAATTCGAGTATGTATCTTAGGCTCCTTTGATAGCGATAATGGGGGTTCTATCTCAAGGGAGGGTGAGTGAGTTGAAGAGTTCATCGAAATTGAACCACCCGATTGCTGAAACAATGGTTAGTCTGTCTTTTTTGAACCAAGTCATGCCAATTTCTCTTTTGTATGGAAAATTGCTGGCCCAAATGGGCATGTATTGGTTTTAGAATTTTGTTACTGTATGTTATTAGATTAATATAGTCAGCAAATTGTTTAAATTGTGGTCTCTCCTGGTTTGATGCGTGAAGAGTGGTAATACCAACTAGGGGTTGGAATTCCCATGTGTAGAGGTTTTGAGATATGTAAGGGTCATTGCAACCCTAAGGGAAACATACAAACAATATTAAACTATCTATAACCTGAGAAATCGATGTGTTGAGGTGGTGGTCGAATGCAAGCCCAACTCGGTGAAAGTCTTGAGGAAAAATTGGAAATGGACGATAGGGATTAACAACCCTATTTTCTTTGATACTATAAGTCCACCTATATTGTATACCTCTCTAGCTTCTTCATGGAGGGTGATAACTCCGGTGCAGATTCGAGAGGATTTAGAGTTGTTGGGTGGCCCGAGAAAGAGAAAAATGGTTAAGGAAAATCTAGGTAAAGGTAATATTCGATGAGGTGGAAAGCCCATGAGAGAGAAAGGAAAGGAAAAGGGAGCTTCAACAAGCAACCCTCATCATCATAGGGGAAGAAAAAGAAACCAAGAAAATATGAAAAATTTACTGCATGCATATGGGGTCAGTATTTCGACTCAAGTTAATACTATTATTTTTGTATGGGAGAAATATCTAAACAAAGTGGTGGAGGTAGACCTTCTAAATGAAGAATTGGAACCTCTGGTTATAAAACCAGGAAATACTAGAGCTAGACTGACTCTGTTCAAATAGTCATTTCACCTATACTGGTAAATGAAATGTTTGATGGCGAAGACCATTATGTCAGTACAGGAAGCGTGAGGAAACCCAAAGGTAGAACTAAGTCTTGTAGATATTCACCGCGACATTCAACTCATCCAACTACACCTCCACCATCAAAATGTGTGTCTCAGTCGAATTGAAAAAAAATCCAGAATTTGCATTAAGTGGACATGCCCGGGTCGAGTGCAAAAGACTCGGCATTAGTTGAATCATATGATGAATAGCTATATGGTGCACTACATAATTTTGTTTTGGTTATCTGATGTGGTCAGCTAGCATTTATTTCTATAATAGTATGTTTAATGGGATAATAGACATTATAGTATATAAGGCTTGGAAGGACAGAATCAAACAATTTAAATTTTGGTTGGCTTATAACTCTCTGAGGTGGCCAACATACCTGGTTACCTTCAGGCAGTTTGATGCCACCAAGAATTATAAATGATGCAACCTGCTATTTTGTTTCAAAATGAATGAATAGAGAGGCACCACAAAACTTACAAAAAAAAAAACAAACTTACAATGTTTCTTTCAATGTGGTTTATGATTTGTTCACACATGTTTGTTGAATATTAATCCTTTCCATACTTCATCAATGCAAAATGATATCTAACCTTCTCATGTGACTTGGGTGGTTTTGAAAGTACATAGACAACTTTTGTATTCGACACCAAACATATGTCTCATACTCTTCCCAAAACCTCATAACTTCCACCTTTGTAAATCATACCAACATATAGATATATGTGCACACTTTCATCATTTTATCTATATTTAACATGCCACATAGATTTTGTTTTATTTATTTCTCTTATTGTCTTCCATTTTGAAATAATCTTCAATTCATCTGAGGGGCCAGTTGCTTAACTTTTACCATGTGCCTCAGTTCGGTTTCATTCAACAATATTCTTTGAGGTTCCAACTGCAAGTTTAGATGATGTAATTGTAGCCCTTGTTCCAGAAACATTCGCAGAGAATCACTCCCCCCCGAATTCTATAATTTTGTAGCAGGCGAGGCTGGCCCAGGTGAAAAAAAATAAAAATTTGAAAAAGAAAATCTATTTCTTTTAATAAATGTAATATATATATGAAGAATTTTTTTTTTTTGGTATCCCAGAGGAACCTAGTATTTAACCTTACACGTAACTACTAGTAAACCTCTGGGGGTTTCGACCTATCCTCGGTGTTGTAAACTAGTCACCTCAGGTTGATTTGAACTTGATTTTGTCTTCGTTCAATGATTTCATAAATTTTGAATTAATGAATTGAGCAGCCCCCAATTATATATATATGTGTGTGTGTGTGTGTGTGTGTGTGTGTGTTCAGTCAATTCAGTGACCTGAATTGATAGAATAAATTATCGACCAGGGCTTGTAAACTAATGAGGTATACTTGCACTATATGTGCCTAAATATCCTTATTCTTATTTCATTGTTTTCAGTATTTTGTTAATGTTTTTGAGTTTTGTTATGTTTGAGTTTTCGTATGCTATTCTATGTTAAAATATGACATCAAATCTATGTCAAAAGGAAAGAAAAGAGAACCTTAGACTCAAAACAGAGTGTAATTCTAAATTATGTCCCTAATTAGGAAAATGATGAAAAACAGATCATTCTAATCCATGGATGTCCTAGCTTGAAAATGAACATGAAATGTAACTCAAGACATTATATTTCAACATGATCCTTTTAGTTAGAGGTTTGTTGGAATAATTTTTGAAAGAGATTGAACTCCAATGTGATGAGGATCTTCCTAAAAACAGACAACAACTTAGAATATTATAGTGCAATCTTATTCATATGATAGAGATATTTTGGAATAGCTTGAGAAGAAAATTGCTATAATATGCTAAGGATCTCCTATGAATATTTGAAACTACTTATGACATTACACTAGATCTCGTTCATCACCTAGAGATTTATTGGAAGAGTTTATTGAAGGAGATTATATATAATGTAATAAGGATCTTCTAAACAACAAGTAACCCACATTATTACAATTAGGTATTTTTTGTGAAATAGAGATTTATTGGAACAATTTTGAGAAAAAGACTGTTTGTAACAATATGAGGATCTTCTATCTAATTGCAGAACATAAAATGCTAATTAACTCAACATAGTACAACCAAATCTCATTCATATAATAGTGATATGTTGGAAATTTTTTTAAGAAAAAGAATGGTTGTAAGATAATGAGGATGTTTTAATCTAAATGACAAAAACTAAAGTGCTGGTAACTCAAGATATCACAATTAAATCCATTCAATGAATAGAGACATGTTGGAAAAAATTTAAGAAAGGACTAACTATAACATCATGAGGATCTATTAGTTAAAAAAACAATGCAAGACATGGTACTAAAAGATATGAACTCAGAAAACTGTCTAAGTAAGAGATATGAAAAAACAGAATTAAAAGCTACTTATCTAGAAAACATGAGGAAGCCTACTTGGATAGCAGGGGGCCTTTGCTATCAATTTGGCATAAAAATCGTTAACTCCTCAAGTTTGTCTTCAATACAACATCAAATTTATGCTTCTTCTTATTACCAAAAATACTTCGAAACAGAGTGTCACAGTATTGTCAAAATAAGAGTTAACTTGTTTTCTCAGTCTCACCGAGCTAAATTTATAGGTAATTACATAACTGATATTGAATGAAAGTAGGCACAGGTGTATTCTAACTTCAAAATCAAACTAAAACTCCTTTTTAGGACTCGTGATTTGCTGAAAGAAAATCAAGATTCCTTGTTCTAATATAAATCTGCTTCTCGGACTTTTGGTTTGACCACGTGCATAAGCACCTCCAGTTATTGACTGAGCCTTCGTGGATGACAAGGAATGATGTAGGAAAGATTTAAAATCTAACCATGTACGCCTTTTCTTCATATGACACCTATAATATGTTCAAACACCAAAATGGCTACAGAATATGTAACTGGCTACAAAATGACTACATTATGTAGCTAAAACCGCTCAGAAATCATTAAGACAACAAAACCACAAAAGTACAACAAGTTAGTCATTGCATGTATTCCTTAAGTAATTTTAATCATTCTTATTGATCTTTACATCTATAAAATGACAAAAGGAATGATAAGATGAAGTAGAATTTGGCAAAGGAGAAGACACTTTTAGGGCTCAACAATATATATATATATATATATATATATATATATATATATATATATATATATATATATATATGCATAAAACAATCCATTTTCCCCAAATTCCTCTTTAAATAGTAAAAATATAAGTAAAACTAACCTTTGAAATTCGAAAATCTCTCGTTGAATGGGTTGTCGATGACAATATAGCTAATGAATCCTCCAGAAGACTTGATGTGATATAAGGAATAGTAACAATTAAAGTTATGATATAGAAGAGATTATGGGATTACTTTATCGCTTCTTGAATGTGGGTTTAAAATTAAAATTAAGAAAAATTAAGATATAGTAAATATTATAGGTTTATACTAACTTTTGTTAAATGTGGGATAAAAAATAAAATATAAATTATAAAAATTAATTTAATTATCTAGTTAATGTTAAATAATTTAAAATATTTATTTTATTTTCGAAGGAATGTATTAAAGGAAAATTTGTGTGCAAATTTGAATAGAAAGTAGAGAAAAAAATTTTAAGACAAAGTTTTAATAGAATGTTTTCAAATCAATTTCATAAAGAAATTTTGGAGGGAAATATTTCAAATGAAATTTTTAAAAGAAAAAATTTCGGTGAAAATTTTTGGGGGGAAACTTTGGAGGGAAATTTTCTTCTCTAAGTTATAAATTTTCATTGGGAGAGAGTGCATTTGTATCATTCAACATATTTTGTTTGAAATTCATGGGTTTTTTCTTTCTAGAGCATCAACATCTTCGTCACATAACAACTCTATTCATATTGGTGAATATAACAAGTATTCTTTCGTTATGAATAGAGAGTCAAATTTTCCACTTAGTCCTAATCCTAATGAGTATGAGAGAAACACTGATGAAGGGTAGGATGAAGAATTTCTTGTAAATAGAGAGTTAAATTTTCCACTTAGTCCTAATCCTAAGGACTATGAGAGTAGCACTGACGAAGGGTTGGATGAAGAATTTCCAGTAAATAGAGAGTCAAATTTTCCACTTAGTCCCAATCCTAAGGATTGTGAGAGCAACACTGAATAAGGGTAAGATGAATAATTTCCAGTAAATAAAGAGTCAAATTTTCCATTTTTTCCTAATCCTGAGGACTATGAGAGCACCACTAACGAAGGTTAGTATGAAGAATTTCCAGTAAATAGAGAGTCAAATTTTCCACTTAATCCTAATCCTCAGTACTATGAGAGAAACACTGACGAAGGGTGGGATGAAGAATTTCCAGTAAATAGAGATTAAAATTTTCCACTTAGCCATAATCCTAAGGATTATGAGAGCACCACTCATGAAGGGGAGGATGGATAATTTCCAGTAAATAGAGAATCACATTTTCCACTTAGTCCTAGTCCTAAGGATTATGAACGAAACATTGATGAAGAGGAGAATGATTTTTTTTGCAAATGATAATTTTACTATGAATAGAGAGTCAAATCTTCCACTTATTCCTAATCCTAAGGATTATGAGAGCATTGTTGACGAAGGGGAGGATGAGAAATTTATTCCAAATGATAATTTTAGAGGAATAAATATGAATAATGAATTTTCTCTAAGTCAGGAATTAAAAGGCTCTCATGGTGATGATGAATTTCCTCCAAGCGAGGATATCAAAAGAAGAGATGATGATGCTGAAGAATTTTCTCCAAGCAATGATTTGAAAGGAAGAAAAAATGGTGATGATATTACTCCAAGCGAGGATTTCAAAAGCACAGATGAATATGGTGAAGAATATCCTCTGAGCTAGTATTTCAAAAGCATAAATGATCGTAGTGAATATTTTCCTACAGGTGAGGATGGTTATGAATATTTCCAAGAAATGATGGTGATAAATTTCCTAACTATGTTCGGAATTATCATATTGAGGATAATATTCCTCCTAATGATGATGGAAATGCTTATAGAGAGGATGATGAAACGATGGAGACGTTGCTAGAAAATATTGTATCTACGAGTAAGAGTCTACCTTTTCATATCAAGGGTGGAGATATTCCAGTTATACAAGGGGTAGGGTAGAATATCTCACAAGAAGAAGTTCTATCAATGATATGATTTCAAGTGAATGTTATCAAAAGTATTGCTTGAAACATATGAAATTCAAGTTTGCATTGGAGAAAAGGAAGAGAATTTTTTCAATGAATAAAAGTATGCAAAATTAATATTTAGTGGGGTGCTTGAAATCTACATGGGAAGGTTATGACTATCATAATGAGACTTTATTTCTCTATATAAATTCTTTCAAAATGTTTCATTCAATCGGTAAATTCATCTGTCAATAATCCAAGAAAATTTGGAAAAATATCCCACATTTTATTTAGAATTACGTTAGAGATGAGGGTTTGGGCCATTAGAAAATACTACAATGTCATGGATGCAAGTTTCTTTTTCGAACCATGGAGAGTGTATACCAAATAAAGACACAATACATATTCCAGATAATTTCTCAAGACGAGAAATCTCTAACTTATACAAATAATATGAAAAAGGTGTTGAAGGAGATGGTAATTTTATTACATATCAATATCTTGTGAAGATATGGAGGAAAGTATTCAACAATGTACGTATTCCTAAGAAGACAACGATATGGGTTTGCAGTACATGTGCTTCTCTTAAATAAAAAGGGGATAAATGTTAAGGGGCACAAATATGTATGCATTCATAACATTATTTTTGAAATTTTTATAGTTATGAACAATGAAAATGTATTTATTAATAGGGATCTTTTATGTTATGTGAATATTCCTTTTTCAAAGCACTTCAAGAGCATCGCAATCAGAAAACAAGTGAAAGGAAAATTTTGTATAAGCATCGAAATAATTGTTATGATAATCCAAATAAATATTTGGGTTTGATAATTGATGGTATGGACCAGGAGAAAGCAATTCTACCAAATTTTGTTTGCACACCAAAAAATTACAAGAGGAAAATTGTATTTAGTTTCACTTGGTCGGTTTTATGGTATTTAATGAGAAATGTCACCAAGGGTTTACTTCACATCTCCAAATATTCATAATGATACAAATTTGACCATAACCATAATTCATGATGTGCTTTCTCATTAGTCTAGGAATATTCATGAAGTTTTTCATTTGCAATTGGACAACACTTGTTGTGAAAAAAAAAATCAAATTGTTTTTGGATATCTAAACATGCTTGTTGAACTGGGAAATTTTCAAAAGGTAAAGGTTGGTTTCCTTTTTTTGGGGCAAAATCATGACCATATTGATTAAATGTTCAGTCAGTTTTTAGTAAAATTAAGGAGGAAGGATGTTGGGAGTCTTCCATCATTAATTGAATGTATTAAGAAACCATACATTCAAGAGTCTATTTTTCATGTGTTGAAAGAAACTATTTACATGTGAAGGTTTATTCTGGGATTGCATGGTGAGGAGAAATGCATTGAAAAATTTAATGACATTAGCTTCCAACATCAATTTCATATCAAAAAAATTGATGGAAAAACACTTATTTTGGGCAAGAAGTATTCAACTACTAGAGAATCAGGGTCGTCATTAGGTTTGGCATTTTTGAAATTCATTCTAGATCATCAAATATTTTCATAAAATATATTATTATTACAATGAGTTGCTGAAATCCATGATGGACGAAGGCAGAAGAGAGATATTATTTTGAATGCTTGGAAGAAATTAAAAAATATATTACATATACATATGAGTACATTGATGTTGTTGATTCTATTTGGTGGGAGCATTTTTTCAATAATAAAAAGGATATAATTTCAAGATCAAGAAATGAAGATACACTTTTGAAGACTCAATTTATTTTTCCACAAAATGTGTCAAGTTAACATGAGGAAAGAAATGGTGTTGAATAACAACTATCTCAAGGTATTAATAATTCTTAAAAAGTAGAGGAAACAGAAATGTATAATGGTTCTAGAATATCTCATGCACAACATGAAGCCATGGAATTCCTTTACAGGGGTTCTGTACAATATGTTAAGAAGGGTTTCATGATCAAAATGTTAGCATATGGAGATCCACATGGATATCCATTATGGGTTTCCAAGGTTATAAATGTCATTAAATAAAATGAATATGTTTCAAGTGTTGAAGTACATTGGTATGCCACAAATACACACCCATTCAATGGTGTGTACGAGATACAGATGACAGTTGATAAACAAATTGGAAGAAAGAGAAAAATAAAGGGTACGAATATAAATCATTGTCGCAAGTACCTCTTAAAAGTGGAGGATATTGGAATACTTGTTTATGAATTCAATTTTAAAAATAGAGGAACCCTTCGCTTCAGGACCATAAAGATTATGAAGAGGTTTCTACCAGAAGAAAAAATGTTAAGATGAGATTTTTTTGAACCCAGTCAAAGATCTAGAAGAATTTTGAAACCTAAAATGGTGGGCATGCATGTTCACTCAGATGGGGTACTAGTAACTTGGTGAAAGAGAAGAGTATGGGTCATATTCATTTACATCCAGTCATTTATATGAAGATGTTGTAGGTTCTGATGGTGTGCCAGAACATATGAGTGATTTTGAATAATTATTTAAGACATTTTATTAAAATGATGTTTACATGGTAACTTGAAATAAATATTTTAACTTCCATAGGAACTTACATGAAGCTATGATTCGTTTCTATGTTTTTTGGATTATATGTTTTAATTATGATGAATTCATTTGTTTATAATATCCACTATGCAACAATAACTTATAGAAATAATTTATGTTTCATTAGATCTACAAGTATTGATATTTTGATTAAAATATAAAAAATTTTATTGGAAATTAATGTTGAATTTTTAAAATATAGTGATATTTCCATGATATTATACATTGTTATCATTGGATATACCATAGTTAAAAAAAATGTTGCAATTTTAATGTCTCATTAAATGTGGATACTTAATTTTGATGGTTGATTTTTATGTTTTTGTTGCAATGCGATAAGTTGTCTTAGGCTAAGATTTGAAAAGAGCTATACTTTTAGCCTTTAAAATTAAAATTACTCTTGGAATAATGACACTTTAATTCAAGTGTGCATTTTTAAAGTTATTTTTAGTCATATAATTTTTTCATAATGTCATGGTTGAAATATGTTGAAAAATTAAGGTTTATTAATTCCGTGGTTGAAAATTTGTCAAAATTTTAAGGTTTTTAAGAGTTATGATATTTTATCTTTAATGTTATGGTTGAAAATAGTTAGAATTTTAGGGTTTTTTATAGTCATGATATTTTGTCTTTAATGAAATGAATGAAATTGTTGGAATTTTAAGTCTTTTTAGAGGCGTGACATTTTATCTTTAATGTCATGCCCGAAAATTGTTGGAATTTTAAGGTTTTTTGGGTCCCATTGTTTTATTTTTAATGCAATTGCTAGAAAATGTTAAAATTGTAACCTGAAAACAATTGTTATTCTAGCATCAACACTTCTTTTTTTTAGTGTGTTTTTTTCATCTTTTTTACACAAAAAATTTGGTTTTTACTGCCATTTTTAAAAAATGTTGAAAATTTTCCCTTAAAAAAAAGTTGTTTTGGAATACACACTTTTCGTTTTTGGGTTGTTTTTCATGTTTTTTGGGGGTTTTTTACTAGAGTTCTTGTTTTGAGTTTATAGTTGTCATTTGATAGTTTACATTGTTCAACCATGTTTATGGACATTTTTCTAGAAAATATTCAAAAGAATATATGCTAAGAAATGTAACTTAATATGAGCTTCTCGCACAGGTTAAGTGTGAATGTGAGAGAAGTAGTTTGAGAAAAATTCTAGTGATCACTTAACAAAAGTGGGAAACAATACCATCTTATACTTTCACTTAAATAAATACAAGTGCAAGTCAAATTTCCTATATTCTTTTAGTCTGGGAAATCTAAATGAAATATTGTAGAGATTATAGAATATCAGTTAATTAGATTTGTTCTAATTCTAGCAATATACTTCATTGTTGAGATAAGGAGGTTGATAGGACTAAGGAGATTAGTTGCTAAGATATGGAAAATTAGTTTCTAGGATTGAGGCAAATAGTTATCTCTCTCAAAGCATAGAAAATACAAGATAGAAGTGGAAGCACATGTGATAATACTTGAGAGAGGAAAACACCAAGAGAAGAAGGTGAAATTAAGCCCTAGACAAGCTCCATGTTAACCCTAAAACCCCTTATTAAGCACTAGGTATTGAGTTCTTACATCTTTATTCTTATATTGTTATGTAGGCTAGAACATTTCATTGTACCCTTTCATTAGAATGGTGCCCTCTCTCTCTCTCTCTCTCTCTCTCTCTCACTGTCACACACACACACACACACACACACACACCAAGAGACCTAAATTTCTTAGGATCATCATATCTTGTATTGTCTTGCATTCATTGTAAAAGGAGTTTCCTCCCTCAAATTGGATTATATTCATTGAATTGTTATCATTTGTAATATACAAGGTTCATAACAATTGGTATCAGAGCTAGTATCCTATGGTTTTGCTGCTCCAAATGAGATATCTTGGAATACCACTATTTTTTTTTGAGAATATTTAAATAAAAAAATTAAGGAGCTCGAAGAAAAATATCAACTTACAAGCGATCAAAATTTCAGATTTTGGTTCTCTATATTTCAATGATATACTGTGGGGAAGTTAGGGTTTGTGTTTCATCCTAAAATTAGTTTCAAATGAGGCATCTTGGTATTTTTTCTATAATTTTCTTCAAGTGGATTTATACTATAAAAATTTTAAATTCTTAAGGAGAGATATCAAGGTATAGGTAGTCAAAATTTTAGATTCTAGTTCATTATAATTTTAGATATATACCATGTGGAATTTAGGGTTTGTGACTAGATCTAAGATAATCTTTTAAACATATCATCTTGGTAGGTTCTCTATAACATTTTACTAGAGAAGTTTCATATTGTGAAATTTTTAGGGTTCTAAGGAGACATAATAAACTACCTTGTGTAGATTTCAAAATTAGATTTGAATGTTACATGTTGCACAAAGTCACTCTTAAGAAGGAGCAAAAAAAGAGAAATTTTTGGGAAAGTAATCATAACTTTCACTCAGCATATCAAATTTTGATTATACCCATAAAATTATAGAGAAGACATACCATAGTACTATAGGATAAAATTATTGACTTAGAATGGCTCAAATTTCAAATTTATATTAGGACAAATATCAACCATCCAAGAAATTTCCAAATTAAGGTTTGAAAGGTATGTAACTTACAAGTGGTATATTTTATTATTATTGGTAATTAAAAAGTTGTGATAAAAAGGAATATTATTATTTTCTAACATGGAAAAAGTGTATACAATAAATATTAATGGTAATCCTAATAAAAACTCAAGCATGACATCTGAAGAAAGTGAAGACTTAGAATGTAGGTTCTTTGAAATAGAGAAGCAAGTTAATGAATTTTTTTCGAAGAAATATCTAGAAAGATTCACCCAAGGGGATCACATCCTACTAGTGTATTAGTAGAGCCTAACCACGATGACGTCGAGGAGAATTGACCCTATGAAATCCCATTAACGAGGTACTTTAGAAATCGAAAATTGACCATTTGATCTGGCCCTCAAGGCTAGAACCAATTCAATGAATTGAATAGTAGTATGTTTTTTTTTTTTTTCGGTTTCACCCACAGGGGATTTGAACCTTGATTTCATGGTTTACATAATACTTCATAACATGGTGATCACCGATTTAGTTTACCCTCATGGGTGAATGGTAGTATTTTGAAACAAGTGGATTTATCATGTTTTCAAGAAAACCTTAAAAGAGAAAATATGGATGAAATGCAAAAGAAGATGAATGAATATAAGGAATAAATAAAAAAATACATGGCTAGAAATAAGGAAGAAATACTAAAAATGAAAATAATTCTATTATAAAATCTCCTTAAAAGGGACATGGAGATCCAAGGAAATCATGAACATAAGGAGAAGAACGATGTTGTGACTCAATTTTATATGGTGAATATTTTATCACAATTGGGGAGAAAAAATATTGTATAAAAAAAACATGATTTTACATCACTGTAAGAGCAATGTCATCAAGGATTCAACATGACATCAAGGAACTAATTCATTTCAAAGATTTATATGAGGAATTTTATTGGGTAATGATAACCTAACATGGATATTCTAGATGGAGAAATAATTTTAAATACACCAAGTGACATCCTTACAAAAGGTAGATGTGGAATCCATGTATTTAGAACAAAATCAATTTGTGTGGTATCAATGGCTTTGTAAAAGGAAAAAATATTTTATAGTATCTTTATCCACTTTTACAAAGGATTTGATAGAAAATTATGGGGATATTGAGAGAAATATATTATTTAGACAACTGGTGTACTAAAGGTCTAATTAGAAAACGTATTAAACAATTCCAGAAGTTGAGTCTCATGGTAGAGAACATTTTAGAAGATAATTTTTTAGATATTTTTATGAGAAATTTTAATGGAAACCACTCAACACTAGGTGCATCTCTTTGAACCTAAATCTATAGATAATTATTTCAATCTAGAAAGGAAATTTGGAATTAAAATTATGGCTACTAGAAAAGTGGTCACTAACAATAATAGAGAACATCATGCCCTCTCTCCTAACCCCTCTCGACTGACAAGGTTGACACTTTTAGAAAATGGATGAAAGAAAATAAAAGGGATTGTGTTTCAATTGTGACATTAATTACAATAAGGGGCATAAATGTAGTAAGAATAAATGATTCAACATATACTATGAAGGGGAAGAAGATCAAGAATTGGAACTTTCACAAGATCTAGAGCTAGAAGAGATTGCTCCAACAATATCTTGTCATGCATTGGCCAACATCAATGCTCCAAAAACCCTTAAGATAGAAGGATATATCAAAAAGAAAAAGGTAAAAATATTTCTTGATTTTCATAACATCCATAACTTCATAAATTACATTTTTTTATAAATTCTCAATTATTTTATAATGTCAATAGTAGAATTTAAAGTAATGACCACAAATGCCAGGTACCATAAATTTTTTAGGGAGGCTACATAGTATTAAGTTGAATATGGGGGAGTATTTAATGGATATTCCCATGATTTCAATCTAAATGGGTGGTGTTGACACTGTATTATGGTCTATTAGTTAAAACCAATAGGAATAGTGGGCCTTAATTTTCAAGATATATTCATGAGATTTTTCTCAAAAGAAAAATACATTTAGGTTAGATGTACCCAAGGGAAACCATATAAATTGATAAGCTATAATAGAATTAAAAAATTACTAAAAATGGGACATGTTGTCGCAAACAACAAGCACCCATTTTCTATTTAACGATAATAAAAAAATGGGGACCCTTTTAAAAGTTTAACTTATTTTTGTATACTTTTCATTAATATTTCACTCTTTAAAATACTAAAAAAATATTAAAATTTTATATTTTATATTAATATATAGCCTTAGGGATAAATAATCATCACAAAATTGACTTTATACATTAATAAATAAACTATATTAATAAGGACAAAGGCTAGAACCACCATAGGCGAGCACTTTAGAATACCCAAAGTCTTAAAATAAGGTGTGTTGTTATATAGTTATTAAACCTTTTATTCCCCCTTTCACGATTTTGAGCCTTGCGCTTGGCATGTCTCCCAAAGGTTCTTTCTTGGATCTTTCATCATTCATTCTTTTCATTTCCTCTAGGGACTTCCTTCTTAGATGAATCAAACAGACACCTTGGATTATATAGGTTACCCTCTTCCACTTAGCTTCCATTTAAGATTTACCTACTATGCATCTCCCAAATAATCAACACGTCACCCTAGAAAAATATTCCTCCGACTTTTCAAGCACCTCTCCATTCGAATTAGTTGAAGACAAAATTTCGAGATAACTCATCGTGACATATATGCTCGTGGGAATTTCTCCTATTTTTGTTTCCATCACCTCATTGGCCCTTCAAAATACCACCTTCCATGTAATCCCAATGCTTGTTACCCTATAAATTTTAATGCGCATTCCTCCCATTTCTTTTGGGATCCCAGTTCCAGGATCACTCAACCTCTCCATATGGTGTCTATATTTATTCACAGTGTTTTCTATTGGATAAATGTGTAGTTATCCTCTAATTCATTTTGGATATAGTCATCTCAAAAATTTCCTTAGCACACACTCTCTGTTTCTTCTAGGATTTAGTTCCCACGATGATGTAGAAAGCGATGACGATTTCCAACTCACCTCTCACCCCAATCAAATTGTGCCACATATCACTCATGTGCAATTTTCATATTTACATGGAGAATTGATAGGCATGCCCATAAATCAATTTTCTATTATCACCACCTTTTGTGTGTTTTAACTACTTCTTTCGAAACCTAATGATTCAACAATTATATGTTGTTATATCAAGTTAATGGGTTTTATGGTGCAAATGACATTTTAGCCTTGATTTTTCTTTGAAAAAATGAAATACATCTATAAGCCCTGTTAAAAATTTCAAAATGGTTAAAGCTAAGAATAAGACATTATTTTAGCCACCAATAGGGCCATTCATGGAAGTAATTGATGAGAAGTTGCTTGATTCTTTCCTCTTTTCTGATAATGTGTTCACAATGGACCTTGGAATTTCGACTTGGAATGTAATGTAAAAACTCCTTGAAGAAGAATTTCCATAGGAAGAATACTCAAAGCTGATAGTAGCAACCACTGAGCAAGGTGGAAACAAAAATTTGAGAAGCAACACTCAAGGACGCTGCAAAGTCTCACCAAAAAAGAATTGTTACCTATCTGGTACTTCTTCCATATACCGATATGATTCTTTGGTTGGTTGAGAATTTGGACATCAAAAAGAGGAAATTCATCACGTCACGAGGCATAGTTATTAGCTCATTTAAGAAAGAAAAACTCAAGGGCATGTATAAACTATCCAAGCCAAAACTTGTGTATAATTATCAATTTTTCTATATTTTTATGAAATAAGAGTGTAAAAATATGTGGAAAGAGATTTTTGGATTAATTAGAGAATGGAGGAGAGATCCTAGCAAGCAAAAGGAATATTGTTGAGACAAAGGTCTTAAAAAAACCATTTCTTTACTAACAACCTCCTTGGAGATAGTTTTGGAACGCATATCAACAACATCTGGCGAGGAACTTGAGGAATTGACTAAATATGAAGGGGCTTATGTTTTTACCAGTGTAGATAATGCAATGAAAGTCATAAAATTCATCAAAAAGTAATATGAAAGAAAACAGATGCTGGTGCAACATTCCGCACAGGCTCAAACAAAAATGCAAGCTGAATTTTCTATGGTTAGAGTCCAATATGAGTCTGAAATCAAACAGAGGGATGGAAATATAGGTGACTCTTACAAGAGATGATAAAGTAGATCTAGAAAAAAATTTAGATCTTTTTAAGTTTAAGCATGAATCTCATGAGTTAAATCAACAAATTCAACATGAGAAACAACTTCTCTGCAACAAATTAAGCACAATTTAGGCTCAAGAAAAATTGTTCAATTATTTTCTTGATGATGTTATTGATATTGAAATCTAGTATGATGAAACCAAGTTCAAGCTCAATGATATTTTGTAATGGAAAGAATATCCTAAAATTTTATTTTCAAATCTTTAGTGGATTAAAGAAATGAAAAATTCTAAGTTCCTTCATATTTGGAAGAATAATATACACCTAGTCAAAGAATTAGTAAAATATGTTGAAAGAATTTCTATTTATGTTATTCAATCTATCATTTATAAAACTTAAAGAAGAAAAAATATTACCAAGTGATTCAGAGGAGAGTCTCCTAGAAGAAAAAATATTAAAAGAAAAATGAAAAATGACTAGGAAGAGTTTTGTGAAAGGAATAAACAATTTTCAAAAGTACATTTTGAATTGAACTATGAATTCCTCATCAAACTGCATGGTTACCTTCAAATACCCAAAGTCATCATTGAACAAGAAACTTAGTTGCTACCATCGTTTTAAGCTCAGGTATTTAGTTGTCGAGCAAGAATTCGACCTCCCTTACCTCTCAATATGGCTCATCTTCCAAAAGTATATCAGCAATTGCAAGCACCCACTAGCTCTTCATCAACGACTTTCCTTCGAAGTTTAATATTTCATTTCAATTTGTAAAAAAATGTCTATTTTCTTCTAGTTTGTTTTTTCTTTAGTTAAAATAATACTGAAGAAGTAACTATTCTCTCTTTTTGTTTGAAGAACTAATTAAACCACCTAGGGGCTCATAATTAAGGGTTTTGGAATTTTGAAAGAAATGGCCTGTTGCACCTTTGTACAAGTCTCTTTTCTAATACAAGTTGAACCACTCATGATTCCATGTCTAAGAGAAGCAAATCATAATTGGTATTATTATTGATTTTGTCATTTTTATATTTTTTATTGGAATCATCTGAGTTTATTCATGTTTATAAGTGAGCTATTTAATAATTTACTTTTGTCTTATTGTATATTTTATTTGTAAACATAATTATTTGAGATTATATGTGATGTTGTTAATATAATAATTCAATTAACTATTTAATTGAATTTCTTATCATTTGCAACATGTTTTACTTAAACGATTTAACAAGGAGATCTACATCTCTTGTTACATAGTTATCTTTCATTTCATATATGAAATTGCACCTGCATTATGTATTAAAGAATACATTTTAATTATATTATATTTATTTTACTTTCTTTTCTTTAATTAGAATCATTGTCTCGCTTGCTATATTTCTCTTTTAACTAATATATCCTTAATTATCCATTCGTTGGAGTAATATATTTATGGTTAACTGGAACCAATCTAAAACTAGTCAAAATCACCACCCCAAATGGAAAAGAGTCTAATTTGGGGCTCTAACTGGGTTATTTCCCAAATGTTGATGAAGCCATTTCAGGCCATCAACATTTATGGCGCTAGACGAAGGTCCATTAGACAGTGAATGGAAAGAACATCTCATCAGAAATCAACAAACCATTCAAAGAGTTTATCTCTGCCCTTAATATATCCCTCAACTTCCATATCTCCTTGTTGATCTCCTCCCTTGTGATCTAAAGTTACAAAACCGTCTCACACACTTCCAAATATTGTTCATAGATCTTCCAATGAACCTTCAATTTCTACACCCTTACCTCAAGGTTGACCTGTATCACCTAAAATTCAAAGCATTATTTAGAAGATCGAAGTATTATCAATTTCAAGATATCAACCTAACATCTGAAGCAAACGAAAGAAATTTTATGTCATCACTGAATTGTTTTAGCATCTTAACAATAACTAAAAGTGATAAATTAGGAGTAAAACCCTTCAAGTTTCCACTAGACACACACCATCAGAAGAAACATGTCTTAATTTTTTATTCATCATCTAATGAAACTATTACTCCTATTTATGCTCCTCCTACACCTATCATCACTCCAACCACGACACAATCATTTGAAACACTTCCTCTCACATTCTCATTTAATTTTCCTTCATAAACTCAACATATAATATCTTCTATTGTTACCATCACAACAAGTACCTCATAATAAACTATCCCATTAACATCTAATGCAACCATTTCTACTATTGTAACATGTACAATCCTTGTTCTTACCAGAATGGCAGAGAGACCTTGGGAAACCCTTGGAGCTGTGAACTTGGAGGTAAACAACATCCTCTTCCTAAACGCCCTAAATGATGGATACCAAAACTTAAGCCTAATAATTTTGTACATATTGAAGAACATATCAATAAATTTATGTTGTCTATTAGTCTTAAAGAAATTTCAGAAGAAGATGTAGTTTGTAGACACTTTCCTCATACTTTTCAAGGAAAAGCCACCTCCCAGTATTTCAATTTTTTGGAAAAATCCATATACAATTGGGATACTGTTGAAGTTATAATTTTAAATAAATTTGGCGATGACAAGACTCCAACATCATTAATAATTGAATTATCCAATATAAATATGCATCTTGATGAGTGAGTCAAATATTTCAATTCGTGATTTAATAAATCTTTGAATAAGATACCAGGTACCTCCAAGCTAGGTGAAAATATTCAAGTTGATTGATATATTGGAGCTATTCCCTCTTCTATGGCTATGTTTTTGGACAGGGCTAGAAATTATGCTCTCCCTAATAATATGAAAGAAGTAATAAATGTTGAGAAATGAATGCTTGCCCTTGCCAAGAAATCTCCTACATCAGAAAATAAAACTTCATCTCGACTATATAAAAATTTCACATTTAAGAAAGAGAAGAAGAAGAGGATAACTAGAGATAACTTTGACATGGAACGTCTTCAGAAGGTTATAAAATCCATATCAAAATGTGTTTTTTACCAAATAATAAAGTTGCAAAAGAATCATATTCAAGAAGATATTTCAAACAATTTAGAAGGGCTCAACAAACTCCTCCTTCTGGGAAAATTTCATGAGATGATGAAGACAAAGATGAGGAATATGATCCACAACACACTAAAGATAAATAAGATGAGAAAGAACAAATAATTGATGCTAAAAAAAATTAGAATATATTGGCACCTTATCAGATGACGAGGAAGAATCTCTCACTGTAACTACAAGAAGTAAAATCTCTATAGGTACATCTACTGTTAATGAAATTCCTACTGCAAATTTTTCTCCATCCATAAAGGTTCTCGTACAAGTTCCTATTCTACCCCAATGAAGAAATATCCTACTCCCACTCTTAGATTTCCACCTGCTACCACTAAAAGTGCAACTCCAAATAAGTCTTCTCCCAAAACTCTTAGAATTTCTGCTAGTATATAATATAATATCATAGAGTATATGAAGAATACCAAGGCTAATATCTCACTATTTGTAGTTAGTAAATTAAAATAATATAAAAAAATTTGTTGAATGCTACGAATGCTACTTCAAAACCCCCCTACCCAATACTATTGTGGCTACTAAAATTAAATCTAAGTTGAAGCCTATCCTTCCTTTGATAAAAATAAACAAGAAAATGCAATTCTCATTGGCTATAGATATAATTCCCAAACCACGCCTTTCCTCTATACCTTTGAGATCTTTAATTAAATTGTACATAATTGTTTGGTTGATTTAGACACCTATTCCAATATCATGCCATATTTTTTTTTCTTGAATATTAATGTCAGGCCCCGAGAATAATCCACTCAAATTGTACAGTTGATAGAACTAAATTCATTGTTTTGGGTGAATTTAAGGGTGTTCTTTAGATTAGCTTCCAAAACTAAAGTATTTTAGATTATTGATATTGTAATCATTGATATCCCTTAGTCCCATGGTCTACTCTTGAGTAGTTACTACTTTAAAAAGCTAAAGGGTTACTTTACAACTGACTATTGGTACTTCTAGCTACCATATAATGGCAAGCCTAATATGATAAGAGTTGATCGAACCAAAAACATTTGAAACAAATTGTCACTGAACTGGAAGAAGAAAATGAGTTTCCACCTTTACCAACAATAACCCAGGAAATTATTGTACAAAAAAATATTTTGCAAATTTCATTACACAATTATCTCCTCTTGCATCTGATTCTATATCCTCAAAAATCGAAAATTTTTCGTAGATGGATACATCGCATTGTGTAAATATTCTAGATTTTCATGTAAGTAAACCTTTAAATAATCAATTTTGGACTATGTATTTTGATGGCTCGAAGTATAATGATGGCCTAGGTGCAAGGTGCATTATTATCAACCTTGACAAGGAGAAAAATATGCCCACCTGTAGACTTGAGTTTGAATGCACAAATAATGTTGTTGAGTATGAAGAATTTGTGCAAGGACTAAGAAAAGAAATAATATTATATGTCAAATATTTAAAAGTTTTTGGCCACTCTAAAATTGTTATCAAACATGTCAGAAACATTATTAACTGTGTTTCCAATCAATTAAAACATTATCAATTACTTCTCGTTTTTTTGCGTTTAATATTAGTCCCACCCCAAGGTTGCAAAGCATAGGTGAATATATTATAGCAAATATTAACTCTAAACTCATCCAACCAAAAGACTTTAGTCCAGATCGTTTTTCAATTGAGTTGATATTCAGACCCTCCAGACCTGATAACATCTCCAACTGGAGAGTGTTCAATGATTTCGATGAAGACATTATAAATTTCCTCACTCTAGAGGCAACATATGATGACCAAGTCATTGAAGAAGACTCTCATGATAAAGAATTACATAAATTATCTACTGAAAGAAACTCTAATAACTCCATCCCCAAATTCATAGTCAAGTTAGAATACTTTTAAAATCTTAAGGATATATTTAAAAAATATACAAATTGTAAAATTGAAAGTTATTCCTTGAGATTTGAGGTCATTAATCTCGACTTAGAAAAAAATCCTGAAAATTTAAATCTAGGGCTTCGATTGTCACCAGACAAAAGAGACACATTTATTCACCTTCTTAAAAGATACAAGAATGTATTCTCCTAGAATTATGATGACCTCAAGATGTATGATACCTTAATTATACAACATACCATCCCAACGCAACCCAACGAAAAGCATATCCAACAGAAATTAAGAAAAAATCATCCTAATCTTGAGCCTAGAATTAAAGTTATATAACAAATTGTTGAAAGTCAAGATTATCTTTTCGGTTAGGAATTATAAGTGGATATCTAATCTAGTTCTAGTAAATAAGAAGAAAGAATATAATAATATATATTGATTTCATAAGTATAAAAAAAGCTTCTAAAAGGGATAATTTTTTGTTTCCCCCCATGGAATACATCTTGCAACCTACTGTTGGATCATAATTATTGTCTTTTCTTAACAGGTTCTCAGGATACAATCAATTCCTCGTTCATCCCAATGACAGGTTTAAAATAACTTTTAGGACTAAATGGGGAACCTATAATTATCATAAGATTCCATTTGGTCTTATTCATATCGGGGCGACATTCTATAGGGTGGTGGATACTACTTTCAAGGGATTGATAAATAAAATCATTGTTGTATATCTTGATTGTTATCACCTAAAAGGTTACCACCTAGCCATTTTCCACTAAAATTATCGAAATACAGTATGTAGTGTGGGATTACACATAAAAACCCACTTTCACCTTAGAAATTAATTTAGAGAAGCACTTTTCCTAAATTATGTATGTTTACCCACTTGAAAATAACCTAGAAATTCATTTAATTAATTTCATGCTATTTTCATATCTACCTATATTCACCCATCCATAGGAATAATTAAATAAATAACTATTTATTTATTATTCCTTAATTATTTAACTTCTCTCCTTTGAAATAATTATTAAATCATTATTTATGAATTATTTATAACCCCTTTTGACCATATTACCTAGGAATAATTAAATCACATGTGTCTCCTATGAAGTAATTATTAAATCACTATTTAGCAATTATCTATAACTCACCTTAACCATCTCCTTAAATTAATTAATAAATTATTTTCTACAAGAAATAAGATGACTCTTTTTCTCACCAGGTCTTTCAGAAGAAAAATTGCACAGAGCAGTGTCTTCATGCTAGCTTTCATCATTTTCTGGCTCAAAAGGTTGGTTTTCTCAACACATGGGCCACTTGAGCTCTTAGGGTTTCAGCTGATGAACACTTGGAAAAAGAGAAAACCCATCTCCTTAAATTATTTGATAATAATGGTTATAGTAAGCTCCAAGGTCTGGGGGCTTTCTTAAATGCGAGCATTAGGGGAATTTTGAGGTCTAAAATGGGCCTCCTAAGAAAAATGTACAACAAAAATAATTTTTTTTAGAACCAATAGGATTCAAGATGATGATGTCAACCATGGGGGATGATTCACCATTTTTTAAGTAAAAAGGTAAAGAGATTAAAAATTAATAAAATAAAAAAAAAAAATTTCAACTTATCTCCCAAAATTTTTATTCAAATTTCTAGTGGAAGTACTCTTTGGATGCAAAATTTAATTCCTCATCCAAGGAGTACCCATGTTGCATATTTTCGATGGACCCTGCTACATGGAAAATGAGAAATACATAAAAAAAACATGGTTGCAATCACGTTTTTCATGTATTTCTCATTTTTTGTGTAGAATGACCCATCTAAAGTATGCAACATGGGTACTCCTTGGATGAGGAATTAAATTTTGCATCCAATGAGTACTCCCGCTCGAAATTTGAGTAAAAAATTTGGAAGATAAGTTGAAAATTAATTTTTTCTTTTTTCCCTCTAAAATTTGATGATGTAATCAAATCTTGTTTTATTATTTCCACTATTATTTTATAATTTCCTTAGGAGGCCCATTTTAGACCTCAAAATTCCCCTAATGAATAGGTCCAAAATTAAGGAAAGACCGTAGTGATTTGGTTTGTAGTGTTCAACTTCCCTTTATCCACGATACCACAAACAATATTGCTCGTATTTTAAGCAATCATAAGATCTCTTCAATATTTATGCCTTTGAACACCATTTTTAGTTCCCTCAGATCCATTAAAGACCCATTGGAACCAATGAACATGAAAGGTGTCTATTTGATCCCATGTTCATATGGGACCCCATACATTGGAGAAATTAGACGCTCTATAAATCAAAGGATTCAGGAGCATACTATTGATATCAGGTAGTGTAGGGCACGATCCTCAACTCTAGTTGAGCATGCTGAGAAGACTAAGCACCACATATTTTTGGAATAATCTTGGGTCATTGCTAGGATTGACCATTTCCATCACCACAGGTTTAGGGAGACCATCAAAATTGAAAAAAAGGTCTCATACATTGAATAGGGATGATGAGTGGAAAATTGGTAGTTTTGGGATCTCGTCTCTTATTTCCTACATTTGTTCCTTCTCCTTCTCCATTTCCTCTTAGTTTCGTTATCTCTCTCCACTCTTCTTTTTTTCATTTATATTTCTCTCTATTATTAATTAGTGGTTAATTGTTTTAATTATTGTGAGTATTAATGTTATTTACTTGAATTTTTCCCCTTTATTTATTTATTTATTTTATCATATTATATTATATTATATTATATTTATTTATTTATTTATTATTATTATTTATCATCATGCCTTTTAATAACAAATTATTATGCTAATTGGAAATTTTTTTATTAAACGTCATTCTTTGGAAGTTTTTATAATAATAAAAAAATATTTATAGAAAATAATAATGTTTTTATTAATTTTGACCTAATTTAATTTCACTAAATATTAATTTAGTTAGGGAAAGGATTTCCTTTTTAACAAAATTTTATTAAATATTTTATTATTAACAATATTTCATTAAGCTTAGCAGTCCTACCCTTAGTTCTTTAACATTCAATTTAAATATTTTGTTATTTTTTCTTCAACATTCATTTTTTGGTTGTTTGCATCTCTACGATATGTATCAACTTGTCTCGATCACAACATTCATCAAAGTCCTGATGATGAACCACACTTAGTGGTTTGAAACGTGTTGACTCATGAATTTTAAATGTGATTTACTAGAAGAATTATATTGATAAATAAATTTTATTTATTAATTACTTTAACCACTTTTCTTAATTAACTCAATTAATCATTATTTTTTAGTTTGTTCACTAAATAAATATTTTTGACCATTTCAATAATACTTTCCTCTGTTAAATATAATAAAATACTCGTAATGATTAGATCGTGATTTCGTCTAATAATATTTTATTTCTTGACTATATCTAAATATATCATAATATTTTATTAAAAATATAGAGTTTTTTCCCTCACTCTATACACATGATTATTGTCATTGTCATCACCTTGTTCTCACTAATTGCGAGCTCTATACATTGAGATTAACCAAATTTAATCTTTTCCCATTTGCAACTAAGAACAGAGAAAGAATGACCACTTGAAGCATAGAGACACAAAAGGACCCTCCCACGGAGGAAATTAAAGACCCGAGTCTATATTCTACTCCATCAGGGGTTATCATTAAAAAAAATCGAGGTATTTCTATTGGGTTCCTTGTCCTTATTTTTGACATGTATTTCCAATATTTGTGATCTCTTTTGAAAGTTTTCCCTAACATATTTATTGCAAATATGAACATATTACTAAATATTATAGGGTTTTGTAGCATATTTTTCTTTTGTTCTCTTTGTTGTTAGGCAGATCTATAAGAAAATGTAAAGAGTATATTTGTCACACCTCTGCTCAGAAATTTGAACCTAACATTGATGAAATTACCATATTTTCCAAAAGAAAAATTGATGATATTCATGACTTGAAACAAATTTTTGAATGATGCACAAAATATGGTATCTCACTTAATCCTAAAAATTCATTCTTTTCTCTTCCAAAAGGTAAAATTTTGGGATACATTGTTTCTAAAGGTGAAATAATTATAGAACCTAATAGAGTTAAAGTCATTTCAGAAATAACACTGCCACATAAGAAAAAGTCAATGCAGTCATTTTTAGGTCAAATCAATTTTGTAAGACTTTTTATTACTGTCTTTGCAAAAATAGTTTTTCCTTTGCAAAATATGATTAAGAACAATGCAACTTTTGACAAGTGGAGTGTAATAGAAAGGTAAGAATTTGAGTCTATTAAACAAGCCATTATACAATCCCCCTCCTTCTTTTCTCCAGATTATAATAAATAATTTATTTTATATACATTTTCTTATTAGCAGTCTTATTCATCCATTTTAACTCAAAAAAAGGATCAAGATGTAGAAGTGCCTATAACATTCAACAATTCAGGACTACAAGGTGTAGAATTAAATTATCCAGATGTCGAAAAGTATACATACACATTTCTGAAATAAATTAAGCATTTCATACCCTTTCTAATTAATTCACACACCAAGGTAATTGTGCCTTATTCTAATGTTATAAATCTATTATATCAGAAAGACCTTGGTGAAAAAAGAGCTCATGGGTTGTTGCATTGCAAGAATAATATTTAGAAATTAAGTTTACAAATATTTTCCAAGGTCAAGGATTGAGTAAGTTGGTCACAAAAACTATTCATTCACAATTAGAAAATATTTCAAAAGATCAAGAACAAGAGAATTTCAAGAGTTATGTGTTATCCCTAACGCTTCAAATTCACAATATGCTGATCTAATATATTTTCCGACTCATTTCATGACACCTTTACATTTAGAATTTAATAAAAAGTGTTATTTAAGATTAAAATAAAATCAATACCAACTTATAAATGAAATTCCTTTTAGAAAAAAATATGATTTCATGCTACATAGAGGTTTGGAAAAATAGGAGGCTGACAAAGTGTTGTAGTATTTACATGATGGAACAAATGGTGGTCACTTTGTAGGTGATATTACTACTCATAAAATACTTCGTGTAGGATATTACTAGCCTACTCTTTTCAAATATGTACATGCATATGTCTAAAGATCCAAAATTTTCCAGATTTTTGTTGGGAGAGAAAAGAAAGTAGTTTTTCCTTTGCATCATCTTATGATTGACCAACCCTTCAAGAAATGGGGTCTCAAAGTAATTGGTGAGAGTGTTCCTCACTTTTCTAAAAAACATAGATTTATTCTCACTGCAATAAACTACTTTACAAAATGGGTAGAGGCCATCCCTCTTAAAAATGTTATTGTTGAACAAGTGATTTATTTTATTGATCAACATATAATCACTGGGTTTGGTCTCCCAAGCACGTTAATTTGTGAAAATGCCACTTATTTTTCTTCCAATACACTAATTGATTTTTCTATCCAAAAGGGTTTTAAATTGAAATATTCATCCAACTATTGTCCCTAGGGTAATTGCTTAGTTGAATCAAGTAATAAAAACCTTTTGAAAATTATTAAAACAACCATTGATGATAATAAGAAAACTTGGCATAAATCTCTCGTATATGCCATGTGGGTTGACAAAATTACTTGTAAAGCATTAATAGGCACCTCCCCTTTTGAAAGAATCCATTTTATCTCCAAATATTGTTTTTCCTTCATTAGCCCTAGTCCAATCCATCTAGGAACAATCTTGTTGTAGCTTATAGTAATTCTTAGCGCAAATATTTATCCTAGAAGGAATGAGAGAAAATGCCAAATAAACATATAAAAATCACTAAAATATCATCAAACAATGGCATGACAAGAGTTCAATAGGTGACACAAATTTCAATACTGGTGACTTAGTTTTGAAATTGGATAAGGCACATGAAGATAAAGGGAAACATTCTAAATTCCAGAAAATCTTTAGAAAATATTTAAATCTTTAAGAAATTGTTCCATTTCAAATCTTTAAGAAAATTGTTCCATCAACATTTATTTTTCAAACCCTTGAAGGAAATGAAGAAAATCTTTCGGTGAATGGAAATATTTTGTAAAAAAAAAAAAAATCTTTTGAGTTCAATTATTTTGAAAATATGTAATAATCAATGTAAATTTGGTTTTCTCATTGTTTAAAAATTTGCAACATGCTAAATTAGTTATATCTTATTTATATTCCTTTTGTTATAGAAAATATTGCAAACTAGTTCTAAACTTTAACTATCTACTACCATGATTGAGTTTTATGGTCCACTTATCCTTTTAAAGAAAGTGTTCTTTGGAAAATACTTCAATCTATCCTTTTCCAGGAGTTTCAATTTCCCTCTACATAATTAATCTCCAATAAAATGGGTATATATCAGATGAATAACTAGTTTAATTCCATGATATGAATTATTTCTAAATAAATTCCTTATTACCTGGTTTATTATGTGCCATTGCAAAATATGCAATCTCTAACACTATGATCAAAAGACAATTATAAAAAAAAAAGATAAGAAGTAATGGGAAATGTATGTAAACCTACCAGGGTACTGAACAAGCTCGCTAGCAGCAGGTAAATTCATTGATGATACTAAGATAACTTCACCAGGGTACTGAACATGCCTACTAGCAGCGAAGAATGTTAGGTAATGGAAAATTGAATTAAATAGTGCCATGCATAAATTAGCAATAAGTTATGCTTAGTAATAAAATCAAAAGCATATTTTCTTATATGAACAAACAAATTGATATAACCTTTCCCTTAGATAAAGGTAAGATGAAAAGGTATGAGTACAAGTCCTTCTTTCTTATTATTTAAATGACCATAATATTCTCGTCACGAATTTCTATTAGGTTGTAAGTGTATTCTTATTCAATATGATATTTTTTTTATCTTCATTAGTATAAACAAAGATAATCGGTTCACCCAGTATGTCTCCAATTGTTGTAGAAAACAACCACCCCCCATTTGGTATTTAACCATAATAAAAATGGGGACCCTTTTAAATTTTTAGCTTATTTTTGTCTAATTTTCATTAATATTTCACTCTTTAAAAAGCCCAAAAATCTTAATTTTTTTTTTATTATTATTATTAATATATAGCTTAATTAGGGTCAAATAATTATCGTAGCCTTGACTATGTACATTTATAAATAAATTATATTAATAAGTACATAGTCCAAAACTATCGTGGTTGATCGCTTTAGAATACCCAAAGTCTTAATATAAGGTTTGTTGGTTTATATAATTATTAAACATTTTATTCCCCCCTTTTGCGACTATGATCCTTGTGCTTGACACATTGTGTGGAGGTTCTTCCATCGAGCTTTCATCATTCACTCTATCCATTTCCTCTAGGGCCTTCCTTCCAGTATGACTCAAACATACATATTGGCTTATGTGGGTCCCCCTCTTCCAAGTAGCTTCTATTTAATCTTTACCCTCCCACATCTTCTGAAGTATCAACACATCACCCTGGAATGATCTTCCCCAGATTTTTCAAGTGCCTCTCCATTTGAGTTATCTGGGGATAAACCCCCAAGATAGTTCATCATAACATATCCACTCATGAGATATTCTCCCATTTTTGTTTCCATCACCTCATTGGCCCTTCAGAGCCCTAACTTCCACATAATCCTAGAGCTTGCTACCCCAGAACTTTTAATGTGCATTCCTCCCATTTCTTCTAGGATCCCATTTCTTGGATGACTCAACCTCTCCACGTGAAATATATATTGATTGATGATGTTTTATATTGGATCAACATTTATTTATCCTCCACTTCATCCCGGATCTAGTCATCCTGGAAATTTCCTTATCACACACTCTTTGTTTCTTTCGGGCTTTAGTACTCGGCCGACGTAAAAATCCACGACGATTTCCAACTCACCTCTCACCCAAATAAATTGCACCACCTATCACTCCTGTGTAATTTTCATATTTATGTGGAAAATCGATAGGCACACCCATAATTCCATTTTATGTACTCACCACCTTCCATTCACTTTAAATCCTGCATGTGAAACTTAATGATTTAACAATTGTATGTAGTTATATCAAGTTAATGGGTTATATGGTGTGAATGGAATTTTAACCCTGGTTTTCCTTTGAAACAATGCAATAATTTTGTAAGCCCTATTAAAACTATTGAAATGGTGAAAGCCAAGAAGAAGACATCAGTTCATCCACCAATAGGACCATTCCTAGAATTAATTGACCAGAAGTTGCCCAATTCTTTCCTCTTTTCTGATACTATGTGCATAATGCCCTCTAGAATTTCAACATGGAATGAAATGTACAAACTCCTTGAAGAAGAATTAAAATAGGAAGATTAATAAAAGCCGACAGTGGAAACAGTTGAGCAAAGTGGAAACAAAACTTTGAAAGCAACACTTGAGGATGCTGAAAAATCTCGCATGCACATAATTTATTCTCATCTGAGACTTATTCCATATACCAATATGATTCAATGGGTGGTTACGAATGTGGACATCATGGAGAGGAAATTTTTCACTTCACGGGGCACAATTATTGGCTCATTCAAGTCAGAACACTAATAGGGTATGTATCAATTGTCTGAGCCACAACTTGTGTATAATTCTTATTTTTTCAATATTTTTATGAAATAAGAGTGTATAAATACAAAGAAATAGCACCCTGGATTAATTAGAGAATGGATTACTAACCCTAGCATGAAAAAGGAAGATGATTAAGACACGGGTCTAAAAAAAAACTATTGCTTTACCAACAACCTCCTTGGAGATAGTTTGGGAAGGTACGTCATCACCACCTAATGGGGAACTTAGGGAATTGAACCAATATGCAAGGGACTTTTTCCAATGTAGAAAAAGTAGCAAAATTTAGATAATTCTTTGAATAGAAAGATGAAATAATACCATAGTCACAACAACATTCCTCGGAGGCTCAATCACAAAAGAAAGCTCAATTTTCTCTGGTTAGAGGCCAATATGAGTCTAAAATCAAATAGAGGGATCATAAGATAGGTGAATTACAAGAGAAGATAAAGAAAATTGAGGAAAATGTTTTACATCTTATTAAGTTAAAGCATGAATTGCATGATTTAAATCAACATGTTCAACAACTTCTCTGCAACAAATTAAGAACAATTCAAGCTTAAGAAAAATTATTCAAGTATTTTCTTCATGATGTTATTGATACTAAAATCTAGTATGATGAAACCAAGCACGAGCTCAATGATATTTTGCAATGGAAAGAAGATCCTAAAAGTTTCTTTCCAAATCTGCATAGGATTAATGAAGTGAAAATTTCTAATATCATTCTTATTTGGAAGAATAATATATGCTTGGTCAAATAATATGTAAACATATTTAACGACTTTCTAATATTTCTATTCAATTTATCATTCAATCACTTAAACAAGCAAAAATATTACCAAGTGATTCAGAGGAGACTCTCTTGGAAGTATAAATATTAAAAGAAAAATGGAAAATTTACATGGCAGAGTTTTGTGAAAGGATTGAACAATTGTCAAATTTAAATTTCGAATTAACCTAGAAATTCCTCATCAAACTGCATGTTCACCTTCAAGTAACCAAATTTATCATTGAAAAATAAACTCAGTTACTGCCATCCTTGCAAGCTCAGGAATTTAGCTATCAAGTGAGCATTAGACCTCACTCACCTTCCGAGCTGGCTCATCTTCTAGAAGTATATCAACAATGGCAACCACCCACTCGCTCTTCATAAACAATTGTCCTTCCAAGTTGAATATTTCATTTCAATTTGTAAAAGAAAATTTGTTTTCTTCCAATTTTTTTTTACTTTAGTTGAGAGAATATTGGATATATAACTATTCTCTCTTTCTGTTTGAATAACTATTTAAACCACTCTGGGGCTCGAAATTAAGGGTTCTAAATTTTTTAAAGGAAAGGCCATGTTGCATTTTTTTACACGTCTCTTTTCTAATACAATTTGAACAAATTTTGATTTCATGTTTGAGAGAAGCAAGCCAAAATTGGTACTATTATTGTTTTTATCTTGTTTCTATTTTTTATTGGAATCATCTGAATTTATTCATGTTTATAAGTGAAGGATTTAATAATTCACTATTGTATTATTGTATATGTCGTTTCTAAACATAATTATTTGAGATTATATGTAATGTTGTTAATATAATAGTTCAATTAACTATTTAATTGAATTATTTATCATTTGTAGTATGATTTAATTAAAAAATTTAACAAGGAGATCTACATCTCATTTTATAGGGTTATCATTCATTTCATACATGTAATTTCATGTGGGTTATATATTAAACACTATATTTTTATTAGAATTGATTTATTTTACTTTCTTGTCCTACCTAGAATTATTATCTCACTTGCTATATTTCTCTTTTAGTTAATATATCCTTAAGTCTACATCTGTTGGAGCAAACTCTCTAATATTAACTAGACTGGATCCAAAATAAATCAAATTCAACACCCCAAACATAAAATATTCTAATTTGGGGCTCTGAGCAGGTGATTTTGAAAATGTTGATGTGGTCATTTCAAGCCATCAACAAGGCACTATGCTGCAATTTCACAATTATTTTCATTAAATATTCAAACATGCAATGTACCTCATTCATAACAATATTTTTTTTATATGTATATTATTATTAATGAATCCATATCCATTTGTATGTATCCTTCTCCTGGTAAATTTTATTACATACTATTGATATAAATATCCTTAAATCAAGACTAGAAACTTTTACCTCCTTCAAATCCCCTTTCAAAATTTCTTCTAAAACATAAATTGTTTTTCTCTGTTATCACTGGAAAATTTTACAAGCAAAATACATTAGGAAATGTCAAGCATAAGTTACAAATAAGGATTTACAGAGAAGAAAGACATTACGGAATGTGAAAATTTTAACTTTTGCTAAGGTCAAGCAGGCAAATTTATCAAATAGCGCACAAAAAGAACTGACCCTATGCAATTTGCATGGCCTTTTGTTTGACAGTAGAGAAGATCTTCGCAGCTATCCCTCAGATAACCACTCGATCCTAGGTATGGAATAAAGTCACCATCCAGGACCACTTGGCACACTTGAAGAATAAGATTCCCCACTCAAGCCAGCCAAGTATAGCCGCCTTGGAGCCACCTTGAGGCCTCATGTGTAGCACACAATGGAACCAACCTCCCATTTTTGTGTCAACATCCACATTGTGCCAAGAGAGGGAGGGAAATTTGAAATTTGCCTATAAAATACCACCGTGGGAAGAAGAATGGAGAACACATTTTTATGCTGGCCAAATTGCTTGAGAGAAAACCAGCATTGTGTTTTCCAAGTAGCAAGGAGTGGAAGGATTCGGTTGTTGGCCATCCAACACCTCAATCCAAGAGAAGAAGTTCACCAAGTGTCCATTATTCTACCATCCGTCGAGGAGAGAGATAGGCTTGCAAGAAGCTTGAAGGGAAGAGCCCACCTTGCCTTGAATATCTGAGATCTCCATAGCTCTAAGGATTCATTGCAAGTGATTTAGCATCCTATTCTAGTATACCATTAGCAACTAATAAAAGGGCAAGAGTTATTTGTTTCGATTATTAGTGTGTTTGACTCGATTGAGATTGTTATTGTATATGTGTATTTTGTTTTTTGTTTCTCCTCTATTGTAGCATGTTATATTCTTTACATAGTTTACTACATGTTATGTTGTTCCACTAAAAATATAACAAACCAATTGACTTGTTACTTTCTTGTCAGAAATTAGCCTCCCCTACCAAGCATAGTGCATTTTTTTTGGCAATGCATTGAATGCACTACAACAGGAATGGAGACTCCACTTATTTCTTCTTTTTAAGCTAGTGGTTGTTGTTCGAAGGTCCTCTCTCCTACCCAGACTTGTTTCAAGACCATTCCTTCTTCCCCTCAACACTTTTCATTCACCCTCGGTGAGATATTTGGCTCAGAGGAGGCGAAAATTTCAGACACTGCAAATCCACGTGCGTTCATCCCAAACAGACACGCAAATTGTGCACCTATGCGAAAATAAGCCGTGCAGAAGATAGTGAGCACATTTTTCACTACTTTTTCTCATTTTTAGCAACTGTAAATTGATTGGCAACCCATAATAAATTTTCCATGACTGTGTTCTGGTGTTTCATGACTAGTTAGGACACTTTTTGCTGAATTTTAGCTTAGCAATTAGACTATTTTAATTTTAGCTTGTTATCATCGCAAATCACACATAGTTTAAGTAGGGGTGAGTAAGTGGATTTCAATCCACAAATGCTATCTGAACAAACTAGCTCAGATGATAATATATACCAAACACATAGGATAATTATTGGAAAGCAAGTGGCCCATACATCCACACATCTTTAGCTAGTTTGTGTTTTTTCAAATTTTTTGCGTTAGTTTAGCTCAAATTTTTGCATTAGGATTTGGGACAAGGACTAAAATATAGAAAAGAAGGCAAGTAATCTCTGCCACCCTTGCACCTCTCGATGAGCCTAGGTACACATATGAAATATTTCTTAAGATAATTTTCCATCTCCCTATATTGCAAAACTTATTCTAACCAGGAAAAGTGTAACTGGCCCATTATCCGCACATTGTTTATTTTCTGAAAGGAACAATCACACATAGTGTAATTAGAGAATGATTGTAAAGGATCACCGCATATCCATATCTTATATCATTTTGATTGTACACTTTAAAACACACACAAAGCACTAGTAGTCACTAGACCAAAAGGCACCGAGTGTGTTGGGACCTTTGTCCTCTTCTTACAGTTGCTTCATCAAGGCACACCTTAAGCAAATTAAGACTCTCTAAAACTAACCACTAATTGAACTCACTAAATTCTACCCTTAGGGGCCATAAAAGAAATTATAGTTCAGGATAGGATCAATGGGGGTAGGCATCCAATAAGCCACCATGGAAATTCTACATTTTCAAACATAGATGTTGACTATTTAGGGAGCTTAAAATTTGTCTATCCGCCCATGGAACATAATTCCCGAGTGCTACAGAGACCCGTTTCAGAGGGGGTTAAGCTTAGGCCCAGTGCATGCAGTACTATTTGGGGCTACTTGACCCATCTAGTGCTCGGTACTGATATCTGAATACCAAGAATCTCAAGACTCAAATGCTCATGTGGAATGACAGTACTTTCATGGCCAAATCTAGGGCATCCTTCCCTATAGGTGATGATGCAGGCAACACTAGATCCTCGTACCTTTAACTTGGTTGATTCTTTAGGACTTTAGCCCCAGTAACCATGAGAAGATATTATCGCAAAGCCCAATTACATTTGAGAGTGTGAGGAAGATTAAATATTTTTGGGATTTTTGAGTATCATACACGAAACAACCAAAACCATATTTTTTCTTGCTTTATCAGATAGCATTAATCTAAAGGAAAAAATTACCTTTTGTTTTTTTCTTTGTTTTATGTATGTGATCATATTTTCTTTGGTAATAATCTTCCTCTTAGAAAACTAAAAATATTTCCAAAAATTAACCGATTTGACACCATAACGAACCCAATGGGACCTCGTTGATCTAGATATTTTTTGGACCTCCCCTCATTAGAGGGAGGAGTTCCAGATCTTTTTCCATTTAGGCATCAAAGAAAACACACTGCCACCCTTATTGGATCATTCTTTATCGGGGCATATTTAGTTGGAAACCCCAGGGTCACCCAATACCACACATGTGGAAACCCCAACAGGGTCACCACACACAACTCCTCTCACAACCCCTAGAGGGCAGAGGAGCGCTACCCCTCCAGGGAATCTATAGAATAAACAATAGGGTACGTCAGAGGGTAATATTCCCCAGACACCCCCCATACATCATCACACTCAAATCCCTGTGTTTCCACAATACACAATGGCACTCAATACTCAATTACCTTTTTTAGCATCATTAAATCTCTCGAATCTATCAAAGCCAACTGATGATCCCATTGCACATAGCCCCAAATGCCCCCCCATGCCCACGAAGCTCCCCTCAAACATTCCAAAATTCGAATGGAAGCAAGCGAAAGACCCTAGAAATCATATAATGACTTTCCACCTATGGTGTTTTTCCAATATTATTATTGACGATACTATTCGACTAAAACTATTTCAATGCACCTTAACCAAACTGGCCATGAAATGGTATGTGGAGAATCCTTCTCAGGCTCAATCACGCCAATATTATGACCAGGAGAATCATAGTAATCCTCCTAATTCTATAAGAAAAAAGCCTAAAAATAAACAAAAGGTAGACTATGGACAGGGGGAAACAACCAGCAACACCCTCCGCAATCTCAGGTTGGGGGAAACCCCAGCAGAAATCAAAACCTAGAGCCAAAAAACTCCCATGGGTAGAACAAGAGGGCCAATCTACAGACAAACCATTCTTGCACTATATGTGGTGAGTACAACCATTACACTCATCATTGTCCTAAGCTCCCTAAGCTAAAGAAACTTCAGGGTAATCATGGACAAGGGGGACCTACACAATAAACCGTTGTAATGTAGGAGCCCTTTCCCCATCAAGGAGTGGTTAATACCCACCAGCAACAACCACCCCAAAATGATTCTAGGAATAGTAGCCACGAAATTTACATGACTGGCGAAGAAATTTTCTTCCAAATGAGGAATTGAAACTATGATGCCCCCCCAAACACCAATTCATCAGGGGCAAGCACAAGTGCACCTACTGCACTATCGAATATATCCAAAAGACCTATTGAACCCTTCTAAATTTGGCTAAGGGTCTAACTAGGCGAGTAGGATACCACTCAAACGCAGCCCACAACTACAGCATTGTGGATGATTTAGCACAATCTCCCGCTGCCATGTCAGCTTTAAAGGTCTTGCAATCTTTCCCGAAACAACGTAAAGTGTTACTTTCCTCATTAGGCACCATCAACACTTCCAATTCGTGCCGAATGGATTTCGACTTAGACAAAGTCACACCTAGGCTTCCTTCACTGGTTGCCTTTTAGATGCCAATATCAGTCCAAAATATCACTATACATCAATGTATCATTAACGAGGGTGAATCTACATGCATCATGTCCAAGACTGCTTGGAAAAAGTTGGGATCTCCTGAACTGAAGCCATCTGATATCATGCTCAGAGCATACGACGAGCGCCCTTCCACTCCTATAAATCTATATTAGAATTTCCCTGTTAACTTGGATGACAAGACGGTACTCTCAGACATTGAGGTCTTGGATGCTCAACTTGACTACAATATACTCCTTGGGTGGAGCTATATGTATTCCATGACTGGCATAGCCTCCTCTGATTTCCTAGTGATGATGTTCCCCCACGAAGATCGAATCATCATATTTTACCAACTAACATACTGTGATAAAAAACCCATGACAATTTTTGATGTCGTTCTACCCTATGTAGACACAACTAGAGAGTCTCTCATGTGGTACCAATAATATGGACCCGGTCAATTCAAACCATCATCAATCCTTGGATCATTCTTAGGAGATCCCCTTGTCATACAAGAAGCAATCTCAGATGTCACAGAGGCTTCGGTGTGTATGATGTTATCATCGAACATCGAAACTAGCCAGGAGATGGAGACTAGCAGTACAGAAATTGAGGCCACTGGAATGACTTTTCTACCCTACACTAGTTCCCAAACTCCATTATTATACCCCCAACTTGGTTTTGTGTCACAACAAGTCTTGGAAACTGTAAAATTTCCAAACATGTATTTCGCAATATCTGTCTAGTATCTGGTCCCACCATCCATGCTGGGAAGCCTTGGCATCACTTCTACTGGACTAACCCCCATCACTACTAGGGAGGTGACACTGGTTAACAAGACTCTCGTAGCAGCGTCAGTTAGAGCAACCAAGAAACCAACAAAAAAGGAAAAAATATAGAAAAACCCATCATACCTAGGGCATTGCAACCCTGTGCATTATGCGATATTGTAGGCCATCCTACCAATATTTTCCTGGAATTAGATGAATTAAAACCTCTTCCAAGCTCTGAAAAAAATGTCGCGGCCCCATGTTCCCATCAAAAGGAACACGCCATGAAAAATCAAGGGAAAGCATTACACACCAACCATGCGTGCGCTATCTATGACCATTATGGGCACTACACTCATTATTTCCTATAGATTCCACAATATAGGGATGCATTGCATGCCCTAGAACAATCATACTAAGAGGACCCCTCAAATATTCCCACACCAACAGATGAGGGAGAACCTCGAGTCATATTATACCTACAAGAGGCGAGGCATTCACCCAAGAGACCACCTCCCCCTCGATATCTACCCCCACCTCCCATCCAACTCTGTGCACTTTGTGATGAACGTGATCATTTCATTGCTGACTACGCAGCCCTAGAGTTGTTTCATAGACGGGATCTTGTTAATCCCGTATACTATGATGACCTCGGGGAAGTCCAATATTCATGTCGGGTGTGTTTTGGTGACTGCCTTGTTCGCCATTGCCATTATATCCCCCAATTTGTTTTGGCGTTAAACAAATTACGCATAGCCATATTATGCCTCTCCCTAGTAGACGGATAAGATACACAATCCATGAAAGCTCGAAAATGCAAGAAGATGTGACAAGCAGGTCCATTCTCTTCATGTTAGCCGAAAAATGGCCAGTCAGGGGGCAGATTATCTCACCTAACCACCCTCCACGGATAAGACCAACATGTGCATTATGCAACCCATGTAATCATCTGGTTGTCCAATTCCCAAACCTAGAATTTCTTCACAAATGGTATCCAATCACTTTAGCAATGCAAAGGGAAGGGAATACCGAAGAAATACAATCGTGTCTAGTCTATCAAGGCAAACATAAAACTCGACATTGTACTTACATCTCCCAAGTATGCCTGCTAATATACATCATACCCTCATTAGAGACGCACCGCCGGGATATAGTCAGTCTAGGGACAAGCCAACCCAATGTAAGGCAACCTGCCCCTGGGCAGCCTACCCCCCATCAATACCAAAACGTTAGGAGAGCTAAATCAATGCACCATCCTAGCAGGACCTAGGACCAGCCAAGGATGGCATGCGGCCTATGCAATAAAATCAACCACCAAGTAAATCAACATAAGGAACTGAAGAGCCTTACAAACATATTTCACATGCTCACCCCCATCCCGCGGATCAATCTCTCTAATGAAGTAAATATCACGTGATTTTATTGCAGTATTTTCTCACAATTCCACCATACAATGAATTGTGAGTACCTCCCAAGGCTACAAGAGAAAAGAACAACATTAAGGCTAAACTCCTTGAAGGATCTAGCCCTTCCAAAACCAAAATATTAGAGATTTTAAAAGAAGAATCATACCCCAACGCCTGATCCTTTCCGAGCATCCACTTCAGGGACAAAGAGTAGCGTTGGTTCTCATACCATATGCTCAATAAGCATCATGATTTCATGCACCATTTGCACTGACCATAATCACGAAACATAGTTGTGCAGCTTAATGGAAACATTTAGGCACTTTTGCACTCAGCACAACTTCCAAATCTATGAAAGTGCAAGTACCCTCAGTACGCCTTAGGAGGAACCTAAAATTTCTCTCATGTAAGTCACCACGATGGAAATTCCTCCCCTACCCAACATCAATGACACACAAAATCACATATGATTCATCTTGTCATGCATAGGAACCATAAATCTTGTTGTCTGCTCATCCTTCATTAGTGTCTAGACTGCTACAACTATGAAAGTAGATGTACCACCAAAGGTGCAAAATCAATCTGTATGCACCCTGTCTACCTTGTCTGGTTCCATAGCATCAACTATGGAATCCTATTCATGTCTATTGATTATCTCCTTTAGGACCGAACCACATCCTCATAGCCTCACGCAAACTCACTCCCCCTTAGATACCTTTTTCCACTTTGACAAGGATATTTTTGGAGGCCATGACGGAGCTAGATTATCTGTGGGATGCAATGCATCACTGCTTGTTTTTGCTTCCTGAAAAGACATTCGACCCAAACAACCCAGAAAATCATGATATATATACAATCGAATCAAAATATTTCCTTCCATCTGGAAAAGTGGACTGGTTCAAAAATCCCATCTTGGCGCCCAACACATTTGAAGAAGGGAACATGTCCAATATTTCACCAACCATCAAGGTAAATATCTCTATAAATCCAGAAAAATAGAAAAAATCTCACTGGGGGCAGCATGTTCTCCAGAGAAAGTAATCTCTTACACAAACTTGTTACAAGAATATAGAGACATATTTGCATGGGATTATTTATAAATTCCAGGGCTTAGTCCCACTATCATAGAGCACCATATTGACAACTGGCCCTGAATACCACCGGTATGCTAGAAACAATGTCAATTGCACCCATCTAAGGTAGAATAAATTAAGCGAGAAATCGACAAGCTTCACAAAGCCAAGTTTATCTACCCCATAGCTTACACATCATGGGTTTCCAACCCTATTCCCGTCATTAAAAAACAGGGTACCATTTGTGTCTGTACTGAATTCTGAGATTTGAACAAATATTGTCCAAAAGACAACTACCCTACCCTGTTCATCAACCAAATCATTGATGCTTGTGCTAGACAAGAGGCCCTATCCTTCATGGACAGCTTCTCGGGGTATAACCAAATTAAAATTAGACATACCGGTCAATACAAGACGACATTCACTACCCTGTGGGGCACTTTCGCATACCAATTTATGCCATTCGGTCTTAAAAAAAATAGAGACACTTTCCAACGAGAAATGAACTATATCTTCCATGACTTAGCCCACCTTATCCTCACTTACTTGGACAGCCTCACTTTTCAATCCAAGAAGCAAAGCGATCATCTGGAAGATTTACGGTTGGTATTCCAAAGATGTTGACAATACAACCTACGATTGAACCCTTTAAAATGTGTCTTTTGTGTCAACGTATGTCAACTTTTAGGTTTTATAGTGTCCCAACAAGGGATTAGAGTGGACCCCCTCAAGGTCCAAGCTATCAAAGAGGTTCCACCATTGCGAACCATCAATCAAATCCAAAGCTTGCAGGTGAAAGCCAATTTCTCAAGATGTTTTTGTAGGTTTTAACACTGTAGAAAATTTATTTGCAATGGATCTTAAAAACAGAAAATAAACAATAGCAAGAGCTTAAAACATAAAACAGATATACACAGAGATATTCCCCTGGATCCTAAATCATAAGGACCAGCTTGATTTTTCATTATATTCCTTTTAGTGTTACAACACATATATTATACATGTTGAAGCATATATAAACTCCAATCCATTAACCTTGGATTAGAACATAACTATAGTTCCCTTGACTGGATCTATAAAATACCAGGGGCCAAAAAACCATCATGCCCCAAAACCATGTGCAAACCCATGCACAAAACCATGGGTCGGTTCGCCCACCGAAAAATAGGGTCCAAAAATTTTCCCCGGGCCGCTACCCTGGACCCCAAACAAGGGGGGCTACGCCCCCCGTGTGACCCCCCTACCGTGCCTGGTGCAACGTACAGGGTCAGCTATCACCCCCCCACGCATCACTAATCATGGAAATAATATAACACACACCCAACATTCTCCCACTTGTTGTTTTCTTTCCATAGGGCACTAGAAAATTTGGCGGAAATTCCGACGGCCAATTCGTCGCTATTCTGACACATAGTCATCGCAAGAGCGACAGTTCGAGGGCAGACAAACCGTGGTTTGTCATGTCGTCATAGTTCCGACACACGTAAAAAGTGTCACACTATCGCTTAAATCGGTATGAACCCAAAAGGCGCATTAGGGTTTGACGCTCACAAACTCACTAAATACCCGACAAGAACCGCCACAAATCGTCGGCGAAATGGTTCACATTACACATTTGAACGTTGTTTCATCACCAACCGCTATAATTCACCCAACGGGTCCGACGCTTTTGACGCCGCTTTTCCGACGTTTCAGATCGCAATGCTGCATTTATATGTGGTCCGACGCTGAACGCTGTTCTTCAAGCTTTTGTAATCTGCCTAATCTGCCTTGATTTGTGGTCCGACGCTTGGAACGCCGCCCGACGCTGGTAACTGGCCTTCCAATTCACGAAATGTGGTCCGACGCTTACCATGATCTTCCGACGCTTTCAGGTTTTCAAAATCCATCGCCACAAGGCTTGATCACGAGGCTCAATTTAAAAAAAAAAAATTTGAAACTTTAAAAGATGAGAAACGCTGTTTTGAATATATTATATGAAGTAAAACAGTCCATGAAAGTGAAATAGCAGTATGTAGAATAGTAAAGCAACAGATAGAGTACCGACGTCCATTGTTCCAAATACAAATTAAAGTACCCAAAACCCTGCAACAGAGAAAAACGCTAATCATAATCATGTGAGGAGTGTGATATGTCCAAAATATAAAAAGACCATCGGACCATATCAATAAACCAGCAACATAGACCAGCATCGCTAGTTTTGAAGGCAGAGTGATAAACATTAATCATTTTTTTTTCACAAGAGAAAAAACGTTGTTTTGAATATATTATATGAAGTAAAACAGTCCATGAAATCATTACATTTTCACATCTCAAGATTGGAACCCAAATATACATCCAGAAAAGTGGAAGTCCCACCCCAGACAGTGATAGAAAAATACCCCATGTCACATACAGGGACTTGATATAAAACCCAGTAACGGTCCACATGGAGATTATCGACAAATCGGAGAAAGCATCCAAATATGCCCGAGGCATCTATAAGAAAGTGAAATAGAGTATGTAGAATAGTAAAACAACAGATAGAGTACCGACGTCCATTGTTCCAAATACAAATTAAAGTACCCAAAATCCTTGAACAGAGAAAAACGCTAATCATGTGAGGAGTGTGATATGTCCAAAATATAAAAAGACCATCAGACCATATCAATAAACCAAAAACATAGACCAGCATCGCTAGTTTTGAAGGCAGAGTGATAAACATTAATCATTTTTTTTTCACAAGAGAAAAAATGTTGTTTTGAATATATTATATGAAGTAAAACAGTCCATGAAGTCATTACATTTTCACATCTGAAGATTGGAACCCAAATATCCAACCAGAAAAGTGGAAGTCCCACCCCAGACAGTGATAGAAAAATACCCCATGTCACATACAGGGACTTGATATAAAACCCAGTAACGGTCCACATGGAGATTATCGACAATCCGAGAAAGCATCCAAATATGCCCGAGGCATCTATAAGAAAGTGAAATAGCAATATGTAGAATAGTAAAGCAACAGATAGAGTACCGACGTCCATTGTTCCAAATACAAATTAAAGTACCCAAAATCCTTGAACAGAGAAAAATGCTAATCATGTGAGGAGTGTGATATGTCCAAAATATAAAAAGACCATAAGACCATATCAATAAACCAGCAACATAGACCAGCATCGCTAGTTTTGAAGGTAGAGTGATAAACATTAATCATTTTTTTTTCACAAGAGAAAAAATGTTGTTTTGAATATATTATATGAAGTAAAACAGTCCATGAAGTCATTAAATTTTCACATCCGAAGATTGGAACCCAAATATCCATCCAGAAAAGTGGAAGTCCCACCCCAGACAATGATAGAAAAATACCCCATGTCACATACAGGGACATGATATAAAACCCAGTAACGGTCCACATGGAGATTATCGACAATCTGAGAAAGCATCCAAATATGCCCGATGCATCTATAAGAAAGTGAAATAGCAGTATGTAGAATAGTAAAGCAACAGATAGAGTACCGACGTCCATTGTTCCAAATACAAATTAAAGTACCCAAAATCCTTGAACAGAGAAAAAAACTAATCATGTGAGGAGTGTGATATGTCCAAAATATAAAAATACCATCAGACCATATCAATAAACCAGCAACATAGACCAGCATCGCTAGTTTTTAAGGCAGAGTGATAAACATTAATCATTTTTTTTTCACAAGAGAAAAAACGTTGTTTTGAATATATTATATGAAGTAAAACAGTCTATGAAGTCATTACATTTTCACATCTGAAGATTGGAACCCAAATATCCATCCAGAAAAGTGGAAGTCCCACCCCAGAAAATGATAGAAAAATACCCCATGTCACATACAGGGACATGATATAAAACCCAGTAACGGTCCACATGGAGATTATCGACAAAGAGAAAGCATCCAAATATGCCCGAGGCATCTATAAGAAAGTGAAATAGCAGTATGTAGAATAGTAAAGCAACAGATAGAGTACCAACGTCCATTGTTCCAAATACAAATTAAAGTACCCAAAATCCTTGAACAGAGAAAAACGCTAATCATATGAGGAGTGTGATATGTCCAAAATATAAAAAGACCATCAGACCATATCAATAAACCAGCAACATAGACCAGCATCGCTAGTTTTGAAGGCAGAGTGATAAACATTAATCATTTTTTTTTCACAAGAGAAAAAACGTTGTTTTGAATATATTATATGAAGTAAAAATGTCCATGAAGTCATTACATTTTCACATCTGAAGATTGGAACCCAAATATCCATCCAGAAAAGTGGAAGTCCCACCCCAGACAATGATAGAAAAATACCCCATGTCACATACAGGGATATGATATAAAATCCAGTAACGGTCCACATGGAGATTATCGACAATCTGAGAAAGCATTCAAATATGCCCGAGGCATCTATAAGAAAGTGAAATAGTAGTATGTAGAACAGTAAAGCAACAGATAGAGTACCGACGTCCATTGTTCTAAATACAAATTAAAGTACCCAAAATCCTTGAACAGATCAAGAAAAACGCTAATCATGTGACAATTCTAAGTAAAGTTAATCTATTAACATGGTGAATAAAATTACACCGAAGTCAAAAACATTGCCTGGCCATACTCATGGCAAATTTGTCATAAAAAAATCAAAAAATTAAGAAGACTTCCCTCATACGGGGAAACCAATCTTGAACGTTTAATTTACAGAATTCAAAAATATTACAAAGGTCCAGCACATTAAAATAAACTAAAAGCAGCCCAATTAAGTGGGCCTGCTAAGCAAGAAAAACAAATTAACCAAACTACTCCTCCGGTGGTTCCTCCATGATTCGGCACCATCCTTCGGAAGGTCCGGGATCGCTAGGTGCTACCTCCACATGCATGCCACGGCTCCCCTCCTGAAGGCCCGAATGTTGGCCGGATTTTTCCGAGCTCAGACCCGTCGGACGGGTGCATTCTTCCTCCGTTTGGGCCTCCTCGCGGAAGACCACAGTGACTAAAGCCGTGATTCTTGGGCGTTTGAGAGAGAAATTAAAGGAAAATTGCGCAGTGCGCGTCGTGGGAGAAGGTGAACTAGCGGTGGGGAAGCCAGGAGCAGGGGAATCCATACAGTGGCTATATGCTACAAGCCGACCCCGCCCACTCCTAGTATTTGGATATCGACCTAAGTAATAATCACTGGACTGGCCGGAAGTCGACTCTGTTGAGGGGCTAGAGGGAGCGCGTCGGGGTTGACGTCTAGTGCTTCCCCTGCGGCAACGCATCCTATGACGCACGCGAGGCATGGGTGCAATCTTAGGCGCAGTGGGCACAAGAGGAGACGAAGAAGCAGAATTCCAATTAACAGAGGAAGACAGACAGAGACAGAACCGAGAGAAATGCAAATATGCAGCAACGTCTAGGCAGAATTTCAGCTGGCCACTTCTCCTTACCGTCACAGTTAGTAGGCAGTGTAATCCAGCAACCGGCTTGTCTGAAAAACCATGGCTAAACGCCATTTTGTCGACCCGTCTGCAATGCAATCAAAGGACGCCCATCATAATTAATCTCTGATCATTAATAATGAGAGCCGAAGGCCGGATCAAATTGGAGCGTGCGGAATCGCTAAGAGGAGTGGAGGTCTGATCTTGAACAGTGTTAAAAATTAATTAATGAAAATTTGATGTGAAAATTTAATTGAACAACATTAAATGTTAATGTGATTGATATGAAATCGCCATATCCATGTCCCATCACCTTAAACGCCATCGAATGCACCCGCAGCCGGGAGCAGGGCAAGTTTTTATTGAGGACACGTGGCAGAAATTGATTGGAGCGGATCTTTGTTTGGGCCACTCGCGCAGTGGAAATCCGGACCCGTAAAATATTAGGGCGAATTTGATAAGAAATTCGCGTCACAAAATTGGCCGACGTCAACAGGCTATTTTGGAACGCGAATTTGGTTTGAATTATGGTTTATCGCCGTTTGAAGTCCGGCGGGCTCGACTTAAGAACAATTTTGTTTGATCCCATATTATAAAATTTGTGTTGTTTTTCTTTGATAATACACATATTTATAATAAATCATGGGAATACCACACTAAACATGTGGAAAAATTATATAAATAATTATTGAGAACAATCATTTTTATGTAAAAATATCCAAGGCGAGGTCTGTGTAGAGAACCGGGGTCGTGAAAACTGTTCAAATATAAAAATCCCGCTTAATAAAGAGACAAAATTGTTGTGCTTTCGGAACCTGACCCGAGGATTTGACATGAGTTAACAAACAAAAGGATAGCGGAACCAGACTTGCACCCGTGGTCAAGCCCTCTACCAAAACCACGAGCGGAATCTCAAAAGCGGGTTGCCCATATCGCACGGCTTTTGCGGAGTAGGCGGTATTTCCTATTCGCGAGCGATTCCATAGGGAATGCGACACGTGGCGAAGTGACCCCCAGAAAACCACCGTTTAACCCGCGCCATCGCACGTTAAAGCCCGACGTTGGAAGCCGAGTGAAATTTCCAAGAGTCGTTGATTTGGAGAAGGGCCATCGGACGGTGGTCGCACGTTGAACTTGCCCGGAGGTTAACTAAGGTGTGCGGAGGATAGCCAGGTACGATACGAGTGTTTGATTGGTTATTGATATATATAGGTGGGGCCGCAGTATAATGAAATTGTTTAATTAAACGATTGGCGGATAATTAGCATAAGTCTGGAGGGTGATTGTTGTAAGGCTGGGTGGTGAAATATAGAGCCGAAAGTTCACTACAAGTTATTTATTTAAAAAGAAACGTGGAGTATAAATACAAAGTGTTGAAAGTTGAACATTGGTTATAAGGATTGGAGATAATATAAAGTCGGGAATATAAATTAAAGTCCAACCATTGTGGATAGTATTTATTTATCAAATTCTACGAATTTGATAAATAAAACCGAAGAAAGAAGAAGTCAATTAAGACTCAGGCTGGAGGAAAAGAACGGGGTAAACCAAGGGAAAATGTTGACAGAGCGATTGTAGACACACCAGCTCTCCTTAGGGGTCCAATTTCAGTTTTGTTGCGTCACACGATGATCTCTCTTCTCTGGCATTTACTTGTATTAAAGATCACTATTCTAGGAATAAGGAGTTATTTTCTCCAAAAATAACCCTAGCCAAACATTGACAATGCATCAAGGATATCTTTCTATGCTTCATAAGTACATATGTTCTACTTCTAAATCATGTCTTGGAAGTGGTTGTTTTGCTGGAAATTATTCACCAGTTGTTTTCATACCAAAGTCTTTTTCACATTTTCAGCATCCAATACATGAAAAAGATAATGGTTTAAAACAACATAAATATTTGAAATTTTGCAAGAATTGTCTGGCACACTTTGAATATAAATTTTGAAGTCAAGTGCATGATGCTATATAGGATCAAGTGTCATTTTGAATACCAAATGTTTCACAAAAAACTTCTCAACATGCTACCCTGCAGTAAGGATTAAATGACAATATTGCATCAACTATTTCCATACTAAAAGTGCACCTCGGCCATAAGACTAAACAACTACAAATGTTGTAGATCTAACAAGACCACACAATCAAATGTATTCCACAAGGCCAATACCGTATGAAAAATGAAAAGGAGTTTGCAACCAAAAATACCTTAGGCAACTAATTCAATTAGATACACCAAACCATCAGCAAAAAGGAAAACCAGCCTACTCAAAAGGCAAGCGTTTACCTCCTTTGACAAAATTTTGAGCTCCGAAACAAGGGCCTTTATTGTCTTGTCAATGCCCCTAGTAATTTGAACGGGGTTTGCACCTGCTGCAACAACCTAAAAAAAAAGGTTTCATTTCAAATTATTTTCCACAAATTTAAGATACAACCATTGTCAGTTTTGTATTTCCTAACAAGCTCATAAATTTTGACAAAAGAACCAAATTTTTTTAATACCCGATAGCAATTTTTTCACTCAAAAACTATCTTAGACTCAATAAGCCCAACCCAAAACTAAAAAACCAAACACCATAAGACCCTACAAAAATGAATAGATGATCTTAATCCAATACTATCGACAAAAAGTTACCTTTACACCCTCACTTATTAAACCCTGTGCTGTTGAATTTTAACTTCAACTGCTGCAGCAGAAGGACGGATGCAACAGCAACATTTTTTTTTTGAGGTTGCTTGCACGCCATCCAGAAATTTAATTCAGCGTTTAAAATTCCTGCAAGTTTTTTTTGTAGACGGCCGCAGCCATATTTCTGTACAAGATTGTATTTAAACACAACAACCAGCATTAATGCAATTCACCAACCAGAAATTAAACAAACAGAAATTTACCCCCCAGTTTTGTAAATTCAAAAGGAGGACACGTGGAGCATTAATATTGGATCGCATGAAATTGAAGGGAATCTGAAAATCTGAAAACCGGACCTGAATTTTTTATAAGGCACATTCGATTGAGAATTCACGTTACAAATTAGGCAGACGTCAGCATCCCATTTTGGAATGCGAATTTGGTTTGAAATTCAATCTATTCAGACTTTTGAAGTCCGACGGAAAGGGTTCTTTAATGTTTTGATAGTTTAATTTTATGTATGCTTTAATATATACATATTTTTTAAACATATGTTATATATATATCATATGCGGAATGAAAGGTGGGCCATAGAATTTAGTTTTAATTTTATTTTTTTTAAAAGAGGGTTTATTATAATATGTTTTATATGTTACGGCATATAAAAATAAAAAGGACAAAAAATCTTGGTATTTTTTTTTATAGATAGTACGTAAATTTTTTATTACACAGCAGTGTGTAAAAAGTGAAAGACTGAGTGTAACTTTTTAAGTGTGTATGCACAGCAGTGCGAAAGTGAAAAACACAACAGAGTGTTTTAGAGACAGAGTATGTTTGTTTTGAATAGACAGTGAGTTGGTTTTATGCACTGTGTTTTGTAGCAGTCATAATTTTGTAATCCCTCTTAGTGAGGAAGAAGTGTAATAGTTTTTTTTTGAGTTATTGAAGGGAATATAAGTTTGTTTTCAAAGTATTGAAACTCTATCTCCTGTCAAAGAAATTTTTATTTTCTCTGTGTTAGAGGAAGGGAGATTTATTTTCCATTCATTGTTCTGGAATTTTTCAATATTCCAACATGTGCAAGAACAACAGATGTTGTGGTTCCATCCCCAGCTAAATAATTTGTCTTTGCCGCAGCTTTCCTTACCAACTTGGCCCCAATATTTTCAACTGGGTCCTCTAATTCAACCAATAAAAAGGCCAAAACCATAGCATTGAGATACATTTCATTACACTGTCAATAACAATAAAATTTGACTCAGCCATAACCCTTTTCTTTTATTGTTTTGAAAAGCTTTATGCATTACTCTAATGTGGCTAGTCCATAGGCTAAGTAGACCACTGGGTAACAAATATGTTTCCTTTCACCTTTGAGTTTTCAAATTATGCCTACCAAATATAAGACATTTAAGAGGGGAAACTAATACAACGTTAAAAAGAAAACCAGAGCACACATCTACAAATTACCTCCTTAGCTACTGTCACACCATCATTAACTATTTTCGGAGAACCATGCTTGCTCTCCAAGACAACATTTTGCCCTTCGCCCCAAGGGTGACTCCAACAAGATCAACAAGTTTGTTCACACCGCTCGCAAGACAAATTGACAATGCTTTCAGTAAGTGTGCAATTGAATGCCAAACCATATGCCAAAACAACCCTCCATGAAAAATTAAAATAACACATTAAAATCGAATATAAGTGGACAAGGAAAGATCCACCGCAGTGAAGTTTCACGTGAAGGTGACCTTCCTTTAAACATAATTTTTTCTTTGACCTGCAATTTTTTTGTCACTGAGCCATCCTTGTTGAAGTACAACTCCTTTTCCATATCTCTTGTATTAACTACCTTCTCTCTGTTGCGTAATCTCAGAGTCCCTCTTCTGCTTGAGCGATTAAAGGAAATGGGTGAAAAAACTGAAAGAGAAGACAATTGTCCGCCATAATTATCAAACATTGCACCCAACTTCTTCCCCTTTCCATTGTTACCCAATGAGGTAGATGTGGCAATTTTTGTCATACTGCCCAAAGCAGAGGCCATCTTCTCTTATCCTGAATATAGAATTACAAGATCTTCATATTGGTATGAACCTTAAAAAACATGACTCCCATTGCTAAAAACCACTTTTAAGTTGTAACAGGCAAACTAAACAACTATCGCAACTTTTGGCAACTTCTGGAGCATTAAGAGAGAAACAACCAAAGAGAAATACAACTACAATCCTCATTTTAATGAGACCGGACTATATATTTGCATTAAGATAATAGAAAGAAATCACGACTATATTAAGGCCAACACAAAACAATCTTTAACTAGTGTCTCTCGCGGCCTTCAGGTTGCCATGCTAGAGGTTGCATATTTTTAATTTAAATTCTTGACCCCTCGTGCCCATCTATGAATGCATCCAATGGGATATCTACATCAAATTCTCCTTTATATCCCCAAAAACAAATTCCCTACTACAAGAGCACCAGTATTGATGGATCACCCCGCACCATCCCACCCACTAGAAACGGTGAAAAGGGAAACCCGAGAAAACTTCTGAAATATCTCAAGATGACTATATGGGTGGTTCTTATGAATCAACCAACCATTCAGAACATGCTCATCAATCCAAACCATGAGTATTATGTGACAATATTCAAGCAGGCACTGAATCGGATTTCTGAAGCTATGTTAGAGAAACCCTAAACTCTCACCGAAAATAGGTGAAATGTGGCACCACTCAGGGATTGACATGTGCCAATTGGTACAAGTGGTAGACAATTGGCATGCTCAAACAACGAGGTGATGCAGGAATGACATGAGGGAGAAAATATCAGAAAAGCCCCAAATATGGAGAACTAAAGCTCATCACCAACCTGAGATTGACAACTTTACATGATGTAAACTATGAAATCGTAAATGGAGAAATCATAGTAAAAATAAAGTAACCTATGTAACAATAAAGTCGGATTCATCCTGGGAGTGGTAATGGGAGAAATCATAGTGAACAAAAGGAAACATGCATAGTTGCTTACAATCAAATAGATGAAAAAACACATACAAAAAACCTAGATAATAATCGTGAACAAGCTTAATATTGAATTATGAACTGTAAAGGAACTTACAAAATGTGACATTACGAACCTGGTCAAGCGCACAAGCAAAAATATCCCGGACATGACCCTGGTTGACAAGTTGTATTGCTCATGATGCAAGAGGATTTGTACCTGCACTGCCAAGTCAATCAAAATCCATCATTATCTATACAATAAATACAAGTAATTGATGTAGTATTTTTTACTCTAAGATGCATTCTTATGATAATGTTAGAACATATGCTGAAAATGTCAAAACATACCTGAAGAAGCTCCTCTTCGTTTCAAGAACAATTTATTGGAGTCGCATGAACTTGGAACAAGCCTCCCACGATCTCAAAGAGTAGCAACTAAGTCAACAGTGACTTTTTTGTTGCTACGCTGGATCAAGGGAGGTTTGCTCTAAGATTAAATCGCTCCAATAAATTATTCTCTACTAAACAGGGCCAACCACGTGAAGGTGGAAGCTCTTATGGCCCCTCCCCCCCCCCCCCCGCCCCCCCCTTCACATCACTCTCAATTCCCCAATACCCAATCTATATTTCATTTTTTACTTTCATGAGCATAAAAAAAAATATTCAATAACTAATAAAAAAAACAATTCAACAAAAAGTATGCAAGGAAACATTGCAATTAATGCTTGACATAAAAATAGTATGATAAATGAGTTTTTTATATAACGCAAAAAACATTCCAAGTATGGTAACGTTTGTCTTATAATAATACAATATTTTACATTATCAAATTTTCTTTTTCTTCTTCCTATTTCTAAAGCTCCTAATTACATCATCAATATCATCGTGCTTTGCTCCTATTTCGTGCCTTTCGACCCGCACTGCTGACCTAGTTGCGTATTCACGATGTCTGGGCTCATCCAGTGAGGGGGCATCGCCTACAAAAACAGATAATATTAAATTTTAATTGTCAGTTTTTAAATATCATTGAACTAGTTCGGTAATATTAATAAAAAAAAATTGCAACGAGATTATTTACCTGGTGCACCAGTTGTCGCCGCCGACCTAGTTGCGTTGTCACGATGTCTGGTCTCATCCAGTGACGGGGCATCGCCTACAAAAACAGATAATATTAAATTTTAATTGTCAGTTTTTAAATATCATCGAACTAGTTCGGTAATATTAATAAAAAAAATTGCAATGAGATTATTTACCTGGTGCACCAGTTGTCGCCGCTGACCTAGTTGCGTAGTCATGATGTCTGGTCTCATCCAGTGACGGGGCATCGCCTACAAAAACAGATAATATTAAATTTTAATTGTCAGTTTTTAAATATCATTGAACTATTTCGGTAATATTAATAAAAAAAATTGCAATGAGATTATTTACCTGGTGCACCAGTTGTCGCCGTTGGGACTGTTTCCCTGTCTTCCTCTCTGGTGGTAAGATCCTCAAGGGAAACATTCTTTGTCATTTAAACAAAAAATGTTATAAGGACAACCATCAAGGTATAATTAGAAAAAATTATAAGTGGAAATTAATTATCGTCACGGCCCTCACTGATAGTAGCATTGTCGGCCTGGTCCCCACTACAATGATCAGGTTGCACGTGAGGATCATCTACATCTGGCTCTAAAACTGGGTTATTTGCCTCGTCGGTAGTGTTGCTCCCCTGATTTAAACAAAGTTTTTAGACATTAAATTTATGGACGAAAACAAACATATTGAAAGGTTAATGTTTTACCTTATCAGGCATTCTGGATCTTGGGACCTGCCCCAAGCTTCTGCGACGTTCAACTATGGCTTGATAGCCGAAATGGAAAGCGATATTTTTATCTTCCTTTGTAGTTTCCGTTCCGAAGTCATCACCCTACATTACATATGATTGTGTATTTTTAATCATATTTGATAGGATTACAAAAACGTTGGAAGGCGATACAATTAATTATAAGATGTTTAACTACTTAATTACAATTCTTGCAGCTAATTTCAAGTAGCCGCCCTGGCCTAGCTTGTGATGGCCCTTTTTTTCAATCCTAGCTTTGGTTGCCTTTGAGGTGTCAAGCAACCTAGCATCAAAAGATTGAAGTCAGATATGACGTAGCACACTTTTATTTTAGACATAGAGAAAATTAAAGCTATTGAATTAATGTTGTAATTTACCTTGCGGGTCCAGTTGGCATTTTTCCTTCTTTCTTTGCCCTTTTCTCTTTTCCGTCATGGATGAGTGCTCTCCACTCACTCTCCGAAACTGCGAGAGGACGCTCATATCTAGGGTTAAATTGCAATTGCGTCCTATAGGTGTCCCTGGTATATTTCAAATATTTGCCGGCTACCTGAGCCACCGTTGTTCTGTCAAATGTGCCGACCCCAAAAAGGGCTTCTAGATAATCTAGAAGTTCTTTTTTTAGATTGGAATTCTGGGAATTCCACCCTGTACGTATGGTTGGGCCAAAAATTACCAACGCATGGCTCTCCAGAATCCTGTAGAACTCATTGTTTCCTACACATAATAAAACCAAAAAAAGAAGAAGATATTATCATTAATTTAAAAATAAAAATCATGATAAATATGTTTTAGATAAAGTACATGAAATAGTTAAAATATTAAAATTTACCTGGGAGTTGTACATGCTTTATAGGGTCACCCTCATCGTTCACCAACAACGTGCCATTAATGGTCCCTGTGGAGCTGACACGTGTAGCTCCACGAAACGCAATAATGTAGTTGGCCATATCAGCCTCATCATTGCCAACATGTTCAGCGATTGGCTGGGTGTCTGCTTGGGCAAGGTGTGTTTCTTGGCTAGCACCTAAAGGAGTAGAAGGTGTACGAGAGGGTTGTTGGGAAATCTCTTTCCCTTGTGTCCCACTACCACCAACACCGGGTTCAGCAAATGCCAGAAAACGCTACATACAAAAGAACTTTTTGTTAGTTTAGTCAATGTAAAAATTAAAAATCAAACTATCACAATTCATCTCATGCAGAACAAAAAAAAATATCCTTTTGACTTTTTATTATTACCTGATATCTTTCTAGCTGCCTCATAAGATGTTGTATCCTCTCTTCTGTTTCAGGTGTTTGAGGCGCGTCTATCAAAGTATTAAATTCTGACCTTGCATCTCGTGCCTTTTTTTGCAACAAGAATACTGGAGATAGGGATGAAGAAAGCTCTTCCTCAAAGAGGGAATCATCAGGCGTACCATGGCTAGGTGTTTTCATATTTGAACAAAATTAATATTATTTCAATTATGTAAATAACTAAAATACCTAAAGATAGAGAAATACTGGCACTTTACATGTTCTTCCGCTGGCCTCTTTCCGCGATCATCCCGTCTCGGGGTTGTTCCTGCACTGCTCTGATCAGTCTGCCACATTGCAATAAAATTATAAATGTAAAAACTTGAAAACACAAAATGAAAACTGAAATAATTTCTAATAAGACACCAGAAGATAGAGTTAGAGTTTCAAATATGCCTTGCATTGAATTCAGTCCTGGAAACATGTCATTGCACATTAAGGCACCCAAACATTCAATCCACAAATGATATATTTAAGTAGGCTTCTCCTATTCTGGGAAAACACCATACCTATAATGCATTCACTAGCATGTATAAAGGGAAAGGAAAACATGTTTTCATACAACGGTGACAAAGGCATCTTGGGGAAAGGTATCTTCACTTTTTATTTATGTTGTTCACCCACACCACTCTCGTGTTTTCACTAATCCTGTTTTGTCATTTTTGGATTCAAATTAAGTTAAGGCCTTAAGTATTTTTTGACCTTTCGGTGTAGTTTTTATAAGTGGCATGAATGGATTTTCCATTAATTCTGCACTTTTTCTCTTCATGCGCATGTTTCCCTGGAAATCAAATGCATGATTTAGTCCCATACATTTAACAAGTTGTTGGATCAACTCCATAGGAAATATCATGTTTCCTATTCAATCAAAATTTATCTCAGCTAGGGTAGGTAGGAAGGTTTTCCCTTTGTATTAATAGGGCACTTCTAGCTTGCATTTTTATTATATCTTTCAAATTTAGTGTCGTTTCAATTAGGGCATGATTTTTTGCAACTTTCAAGGTGAGAATGAACAAAGACAAATTTTTGTGATGGATGACTGTATATGACTCCATGGCCATAGGAAAAGGCACTAATCTACTTCTTCAAATATCTATAGTTCTCATTCACCTCATACGGAGATGGTCCCTGATTTTGAGCCAAATGTTGCAGCAAAAAGTTCCCCCCCTCCATAATTTGATATTCAATGGAAATTTCTTAAATTGATGATGGGGTATGATTATGGAACATTGGCACATACATATGTAATGGAATTCCAAGATCATGATATATGTTTGCATATGTTTATGGCAATGTTCCACCAAGTCCCCTGGAGGTGGGAGCGAGGGGATGAGGGAGCGCGGGAGCGGCCTATGCAAAAGCTCCCTACCAATTTTCAGGAAATGTGGGGGGACGTCGGGGTCATAAAAATTATAGAATTTAATATTTAAAATGTAACTATATTTTTGCAAGGAATGTATATACAGTCATCATACACTTGCATCATGAAAGATAAATCATAAATGATAAAATCACAAATCGATGAATGATGAATCATATAATTGAAACAAATTTAAAAGTTAAAAGTTAAAACATACATCATACAATCATGCATGTAAGTTTGTAAGTTTGTAACTATATAATCATTAATGTAACTACTAACAATGTACAATGAAAATAAAGTTTAAGATATCATATGACATATTATATCAAGCTTAAAAATAGAGTTTAAACTGAAGTTTACAACTCAAGTCTGAAACATAAAACTTAAACGCAAATAAGTTATGTCTGAAACATAAAACATAAAACATAACATATGAATATCAAATGATATCATCATAATGATAAATGAGCATAAATGCTCAAGTTAATGCCCCACTAGTCTCGGTATCCAACTTCTGCACGAATATATGAAGATCAACCATGTCACCATCTGAATCAGAATCACTTAGATTCTCAAATATGCTAAGTGGCACATCAAATTTTAACACGAAACCATAAACTAAAAGGGGCGGTGAGGGGACGTGAGGGGGCGTGAGGGAAACATCCCCTAGAAGTCCCCAAGACCGCAGCACGAGGGGGCAGGACCCCCGTGTAACATCGGTTTATGGAGGCAGAGAAAAGAGCTCAAATAGAGCCGAAATTTTTCACATAAAAAGGACTGTGGGCTTGACTAATGGTTCCATTTAAAAAATGATATCTAGACAGAGAATAAGTGTAGCATGCAAACATGCATTGAAAATCCATCTGAGTTTGCATTGTATTACTTATAATGGATTCAAATTTGGGTTTCAAAATGCCAGGTTATGGCATGATTTTGTCGAGAAACCCTTAGTTGGATTCTCATGTTGGTTTAATTTATAGTTTAAGTTTGTTTTGCAATATTTGGGTGATAGTAACTCATGAACTAGGTTACCAATGTGTAACAATCATATTTCAAGAATAAAGTTGTGATTTTTTTATATTATTATTATTATCTATTAGCTACGAGTATTGACACCTAATGCCTGGAATTTTGACATCTTGATAGCATGGATAATTTTGAAAATGTTTCTAGTAATGTTAACATAATAACTATCATTACGTGTCTTCAATTTTTTCACCATAATAGACCTATGATATGGACTCATCACACAACTTCATATGCTATGTCCCAACAAGTTCAAATTGGTTGAACCTACCTCATAGTGTGGTTATTAAGGACAAGTTGCTTGATATATAACTCGATAGCATAGACCACGTTGCAGTTCTAAAAAGAATCCTCAAGTGTCAAAAAAACTTCACAATATGTTCTACTATAAAGCCTTTTGGGATACCTGAAATAATATATGTATCATCGATGAATTTTAAAGTATGACAAGATCCAGAGGGAAAGGAAATCAATGGAAGAGTGATCCACCAATGAGAACCTAGAATTTAGCATCAGATGAGTTAGAGTCTAGGAAATTGAAACCCTATAATTTTAATTAGTGATGAAGGACACCACATAGGTAATTATATTTTCATGTAGAATAATCTATTAATTCAAATTTAAACTACATAATATGAAAGGCATACCATAAATTTTTCCACGTAAGTCCAAACAACCTATAAAAATGGAAAACCTTCTTTTTCCATGGGAAATAATTTACCTTTCCTTTTTCAAGGCAATCTAAATCACAAAAAATATGAACTATACTGCACACATTCTTGGATAATGTGAAAGTGGAAAAGGAATACCCTACACAAGTGATGCACACATGTACATTTGAACACTAATAGATTTTTGTAGTTGAAATGCAATGCTTGTTTTCATTTAAATGTAGGGTTTTTAAAGCAGGGAGAAATAATGGCCGCCAAATTAATAAGCGTTTCTTTGGGAAAAATTTAAATCTTGTATTGGGTGATGAAGATAATAGAGGGTATTGAATCTTGATTCTCGACATCTAGAGAGAACCCTACAGCCTAACACAATCCAATGGAATTGACCAAAAAAACCCAAATAGAGTCAACCCTACTATAGGAGGAAGGGCCTGCAGTAAGAACTTACCATTTTGCAAGAGCTGAGGGCGAATGCTGTTCTGCAAGAGCTGAGAGCGAACGCTGAGGGCGAATGCTGAGGGAAAATGTTGTTCTGCAAGAGCTGAGGGCGAATGCAGGGCGAATGTTGTTCTGAAAGAGCTGAGGGTGAATCCAGGGCGAATGTTGTTCTGCAAGAGCTTAGGGCGAATGCTGAGGGCAAATGCTGTTTTGAAAGAGCTGAGGGCGAATGCTGTTCTGCAAGAGCTAAGGGTGAATGCTGAGGCCGAATGCTGTTCTGCAAGAGCGGAGGGCGAATGCGCGCATGATATTAGACGTTAATGTAGCACACATGTACATTTGAACACTAACAGATTTTTTTATTTGAAATGCAATGCTTGTTTTCATTTAAATGTAGGGTTTTTAAAGCAGGGAGAAATAATGGCTGCCAAATTAATAAGCGTTTCTTTGGGAAAAATTTAAATCTTGTATTGGGTGATGAAGATAATAAAGGGTATTGAATCTTTGATTCTTGACATCAATAAGAACCCTACAAATGCCCTAACACAATCCAATGGAATTGACCAAAAAACCCAAATAGAGTCAACCCTACTATGAGAGGAAGGTCCGCAATAAGAATGACCATTTGCAAGAGCCGAGGGCGAATGTCACTGCAAGAGCCGAGGGCGAATGTTTCTTTCAAGAGCCGAGGGCGAACGTCGAGGGCAAATGTCGTAGGGAAAATGCTATTCCCCGCAAGAGCTGAGCGCGAATGCTGAGGGCAAATGCTGTTCTGCAAGAGCAGAGGGCGAATGCGCACGTGATATCAAACGTTAATGTGGCTATTGCGAAAAATACGAAACAATAAAATCATTTTTATGTAGCGCGCATATAAGTTTCGAATTTTTATGTAACGCGCATATAAGTTCGGTATTTTTATGTAGCGCGAAAATAATTGTCGTTATACCGACGGCGGAAAAGGCGTCGCTATTACGATGGGTGCCTCCAAACGTCACAATGGCGACACCTAGACATTGTGTCGCAGTTGCGACGTTTAGAGTTGTCTCAATAGCGACGCTTTGGGCCATGGTGTCGCAATTGCGACGTCTTCCTCTAAATGTCGCAATTGCGACACGTTTTTAAGTGTCGGTATTGCGACACTTTTCTATAAAGATGTTGGTATAGCGACTGCTTTAAGGGATGGAAAAAATTTGGGAAAATTTCCGACATTTGGTCAAAAGCGACGGAACCAAGTGTCGGAATTTCCGCCAAATGTAGTAGTGGGGGGCCACAGGAGAGCTTAGTCATTATCCCAACTCTACAACACCCATTATTTCTACACCAAATACACCAAGAGAAATTTCGAGTGCCTGCGACTTCATCAATGCATCTGCAACATTCTTCAAAGTGTCCACCTTTACCAGCAACACCCTGTTAGCCTCAACCATATATCTCACAAAGTGATATTGAACATCAATGTGCTTTGTCTTTAAATGATAAGCAGTGTTCTTAGCCAAGAAAATTGCACTTTTTCTATCACAGTATATCCTTACAACTTGCTGCACCAACCCCATATTTGAACACAATCTTTGTAACCAAAATGCTCCCTTGCTTGCATGAGTGGCTACCATGTATTTTGCGTTTGTAGTTGAAAGAGCCACTACAAATTGTCTTTTACTCATCCAACTGACTACACCTCCAATAGACTAAACACATACCCACTTGTAGATCTTCTTTGGTCCAGATCTCCAGCCCAGACTGCATCAACAAAACCATGAATGTCCAACACTCTTTCCAATCTTGGTCTTCCCTGGTAGCACAAGCCATAAACACTAGTGCCACGCAAATATCTGAAAACCCACTTCACTGTTGTCCAATGCTCCTTCCCTGGGTTTGACATAAACCTGCTCAATACTCCCACTGCATGTGCAATGTCTGGTCTAGTATAGACCATTGCATACATCATGCTACCCACTGCACTTTCATATGGAACACGGGACATATCCTGCTCTTCTTCTTGTGTCTTGGGACACTGTTCAGCAAACAGCTTTACACCTACAGGAATCAGAACATTCACTAGTTTACAATCGTGCATATTGAACCTTTGCAATATAGTCTCGACATACTTCCTCTAGTTTAACCAGATCTTCCTCTTTCCCCGATCTCTCTTAATTTCCATGCCCAAAATATAGTTTGCAGCATCGAGATCCTTCATGTCGAATTTGGAGAACATTTGGGTCTTCAAATCTTGGATAATTTCTTTGTCATTTCCAATCAACAACATATCATCCACATACAATACCAAGTAAATAACACAGTCACCAATTAAATTAAAATAAACACAGTGATCCTCCTTGCTTCTGGTGAATCCAATTCCCCGTATATAGGTATCAAATGTATAATACCATATCCTTGGTGATTGTTCTAACCCATACAGAGACTTCTTTAACCTGCATACCAGTTCTTTCTTCCCCTTCACCATAAAGCCTTCATGTTGTTTCATGTAGATCTCCTCTTCTAGATCCCCGTGAAGAAATGTTGTCTTTACATCCATCTGTTCTACCTCAAAATCAAATGCAGCAACAACAGATAAAATTAATATAATAGAAGTAAATTTGGCAATAGGAGAAAAAATATCACCAAAATCAATTCCCGGCACCTGGGAATAACCTTTTGCTACCAACTGAGCTTTGTATTTCTCCACCTTTCCTTCTACATTCATCTTCTTCTTAAACACCCATTTTCTCTTGATGGGCTTCCTTCCAGCCGGCAACTCCACCAGATCCCATGCCTAATTTTTATGCAAGGATGTCATTTCATCAACCATGGCCTCCTTCCAGAGTTATCCATCCTCTGAATATATTGCCTCCCTGACAGTTATGGGATCATCATCAGTTATAGTTAAAGAAAATTTTGAATAGAAAATAGATGGACTATACCTTTCTGGTTGTCTTCTTTCCCGAACTAATCTTCTCACAGCTAGAGTTTGTGGTTCTTCCTCTTCTGAGACTTCTTATGTTGTAGAGTCTGATTCATCCTCCTTTAGCTCAAACTATATCTTCTCAGGTTCCTTTGGTAGGAATTCATGTTTAACAACATCTTTCACCTCTCTAAACACCACATATCGACTGTACACAACCTTCCTTGTTTCTGGGTTCCAAAGCTTGTAACCCTTTAAACCGTCCTTATACCCAATAAAGATGCACCTTTCAGATTTAATATCAAACTTGGTCCTTTTCTCCTTTGGAACATGTACATATGCATCACATCCAAATACCCTCAGATGTGAAAGAGAGGTTTTCTTACCAGTCCATAACTCATGTGGAGTCTTATCCTCCAACGCCGATGAAGGTGATCTGTTAACCAAGTAACATGCAATCTCCATTGCCTTTGCCCAGAATTCATGTCCTAACCCGGTACCACCTAGCATTCTTTTTGCCTTTTCCATAAACATTATTTTCATTCTTTCTGCAACTCCATTCTGCTGAGGTGTGTATGGGGTATTCTTCTGCCGTGCTATACCACACTTCTTATAGAACTCTTCAAATTCCTTCTTGCAGAACTCCCCACCATTATCTGTCCTCAGCACCTTTATCTTCTTCTCTGTCTGGTTTTTCACCAGAGTCTTAAATTCTTTAAATCTGTCAAATACTTCAGATTTATTCCTCAAGAAATATATCAATGTACTCCTTGAGAAGTCATCTATGAATGAAACATAGTACACATAGTTACCCAGTGATGGAACTGACACAGGTCCAAACACATCACTGTGCACAAGCTCTAATATCTTGTTCACCCTCTTAGCACCATAACGAAAACTCACCCAATTATGCTTCCCATATACACAATGTTCACAGAAATCAAAATCCAGAGAGCTATTATACATACCTTCTACCATACCATTTCCATGCAGTATCTAAAGGCCCTTCTCTCCAATATGTCCAAGCCTTTGATGCCATAGCATGGTCTTTTTCCAAAGACCGCTAGGCTTTCCGCTCCACTTTTGGGAACCACAAAACTATTGCACCCATCAATAACAATGTTTCCTTGAAGCTTGTATAGAGTTCCAATCTGAAATCCCTACATTAATACTAGTTCTCCCCGAACCATCTTACAGGTATCTTTCTCGAACACTGTTTTACACCTGCATCATCCATCTTGCTTACAGAAATTAAATTTCTGGCCAATGCAGGAATGTGCAGAACACCAGGAAGTGTTCTAATCCTTCCACCTTGTAGCTTCAGGTTGAATTTTCCACGTCTGGCGATTCTGGCCTTCCTATCATCACCTAAGAAGACATCACCGCCATCATATTTCTCATATTTGTAGAACCACTCCCTGTGGGGAGTGAAGTGAAAGGATGCACCCGAGTCAATCAACCATGACTCATGATCTACATGTGTATTTGAAGAAGAAGCCAAATACACATCCCCACCTTCATCCGATGTGCAGAAGGAGCATCATCAGATTCCTTTCCTCTCTCAAGAAATTTAGATTTGCAGTCCTTTTTGTAGTGGCCTTCCTTTCCGCATTTCTAGCACACCTTTACAAAATTTCTAAGAGATTTAGATCTCCCTCTAGATTTAGACCTCCCACTCGAAAATTTATTCTTTTTTTCTGTTCTGGGACCTTCCTCGTACAAATAAGGCATCTCCATTCTGACCGTCCATATTTCTCCGTCTTATTTCCTCTGACATCAAGGCTGAGACAATATCATCAAAATTCAAGGTAGTTGTATTGCTACCTATTGCAATAACCAGACTGTCCCACGAGTCTGGTAGAGAAAACAAAAAAAATGATGCACTTATCTTCATCTAAGATTTTAATATCAACAAATGAAAACTGACTTACCAGAGTATTGAAGGCGTTCAGATGCTCTGTCACCGAGTCTCCATCCTTCATCCTCGGGTTATACATATTTTTCTGCAGGAAAAATTTATTCACTAGAGACTTACATTGGTACAAAGTCCCAAGTTTGTCCCACAAATTATTCTTCGTAGCTTCCCCAGATACATTCAACAATACCGAATCTGAGACACACAATAGTATTGTGCTCTTCGCCTTCCGATCCAACTTCTTCTAGTCTTCATCTGACATTGCTATTGGTTTAGTACTTGGATCTACCGTGATCCACTGGTCTTTATCCACCAGCAGATCCTCCATCTTGAGCTTCCACAACTCAAAACTATGACCATTAAATTTCTTAATCTCTATCTTTCCACTTCTCACCATCTTCTTTCACCGCAAGAATCGATCCCGCAGATCTCCCATTGAACAGGGTCTACCACAGGCCCGAGCAAAAAAACCCTCAGTAGCAAAGGCATTCCCTTGAAGCCAAAACAAATCTGATACCAAATGTAGGTTTTAACCCTGTACAGAAACGATCTGCAAATGAATCTTAAAAACATAAAATAAAAAATAGTGAGAGCATAAAACATAAACAAATACACATAGATATTTTCCCCTGGATCCAAAATCGGGATGACCAGCTTGATTTTTCATTATATTCCTTTTAGTGTTACAACACATATATATACATGCCGAAGAATACATAAACCCCAATCCATTAACCCTGGATTAGAACATAACCGTAGTTCCCTTGACCGGATCTACAAAATACCAGGCGTTGAAAAACCATCATGCCATAAAACCATGTGCAAACCCATGCACAAAACCATGGGCGGGTCTGCCCACCGAAAAATAGGGTCCAAAAATTTACTCGGGGCACTGCCCCAGACCCCGAGCAAGGGGGGGTGCTGCCCCCCCGTGACCCCCCTGCTGCACCCGGCGCAATGTATAGGGGCGGCTATCGCTCCCCTGCACATGACTAGTTGTGGAAAGAGTATAACACATACCCATTGATCAACCCACCAAATTACGAAAAATATTACACCCTATATTCGTCAACGTCCGAAATCGCTTTAGCTGGGTGTGTTAATCCAGGATGGCCCTAATGGTAAATAACACATAATTTATTAAGTTAGTAAAAACTTATCAAGCCCCACATTAAGGTATGAACCCAAAGAAAAAACTTCCCTAACCCTAATACACATAGTCCAGATGCTTCCTCACTGCATTATCTTGTAGACTAAAACAATCATCGCAACTATCAACCCTATGAGATACCTACTGGCCTGATTTTTAATGAACCAAAAATACACTCGTTGGGTAGTCATACTACAAGAGTTTTACTTACAATTCAACTCCCCCAAGGGCAATAAATCTTTGATCTTAACTGATTTCATCACTGACCTCCCAAGTCAGACCGAAGAATCCCCAGTCAATGGCTCACTACCTGATGAACATCTCTTTCTAGTGACGACTGATGATCCTTGGCACAGAGATATCCTCTTATTTCTACGAACCCAATAGTTTAATCCAAAGCTCATACGTGACGACCAAAGGTGCATATGCCACCAGCCCCCTGATAGCTCCTCATGGGAGATTTCCTTTATTGGCGAGGCATTGATACAATCCTACGTTGATGCCTCATGCATGACCAAGAGGAGCAAGCCCGTAATGACTGTGATAGTGGAGCTTGCGGTGGCCACCTCTCTGAAATGGCTACCACCCAAAAATTTCTACAGGTAAGATATTTTTGACCCACCTTATTCCGTGATTGAATCACAACAGTCAAAAGGTGTGACTGATGTCAACACTTCTCCCACAAGGCAAGAGCACCTCTCGCTCCTCTACACTTGGTCATTGTAGTCATTCCCTTCTGTAAATGGGGGATCGAATTCATGACTTGCAACCCTGCGTCGCCTGCCAATGAAAAATACATTAACGTCTTCGTTGACTATTTCACCAAATGGGAAAAATCCATGCTTGCATATGACAACATGGTAGAAACCGCAGCACGGTTTCTGTTCAACCATGTCAACGCACAGTTCGGTGTGCAAAAAGAGTTAGTCTCTGATCACGGAAAACATTTGAAAAAAAAAATTTCTAGGAGTTGTCTCACCACCTAGGATCCACACACGAATTCACGTCACCATACTATCCTCAGTCCAATGGATAGGTAGAAGCTATCAAAAAAGTGCTCAAAAAAATGTTACTGCGAACGGTGAATAACCATAAGAAAAACTAGTACCATATGGTTTTTTACGCCTTGTGGGCATACCGCAAGACAGTTAAAAAATCAACAGGATTCACACCCTTCCAACTAGTGTACGGGGTCAAATCCGTGATTCCCATCGAACGTGAAATCCCCAACTTGCATGCCGCCATCGAACTCCTCGATGATACCCAACCTCTAGAACAATGATTGGTACGGCTAGAACTCGTCGATGAAAATTAACGATAGTTGCTTCAACCTAACAAGGCCCATAAAAGATGGTTAAAAGCATTATTCGACATCAACATCACCTCTCGCCCATTTACTGAGGGAGAGTTAGTCCTCTGCTACGATGTCGTGAAAGATGCCCTAGGACCTGTGAAGTTTGAAACTCTATGGAAAGGTCACTACATCATAAAAAATTGCCTCCTCAAGGGGGCATACATCCTATCAGAGTCGGGCAGTACATGCCTATCTAACCCCATCAATAGGCCTACCTCAAAAATTTTCACCCATAGTGGACAGGAGGCCTCAACCCTATAGATAAGATGCATGTAGAATTTTTTTTTTTTTGATGATCACAATCATCATAGACTTGTTCTAAAAAAGTGCTCTAGTGTCATATATGGATCATTCACCCCTCCATTATTTTGGATTCGTTGATGGAGAATCACGATGGTCTCAGAACCTATCTCCATCTGCCTAGGAAATTTACTATCCTAATCAATCTCCATTCTTCACCAATGGAGTATGCATCAGATCAGCCACCAATAATCAGTAATAATATGATGTAGTCATTGGGCTGATGAGCGATGCCTTCAACCAAGGCATTCGCCATCTACATATCTACCTTGATTCCCAACTAGTGGTTTTGCAGTTAAACCAAGAATTTGAAGTATAAGATTCTCAACTATTTAGAAAATATTTGCATGCACAAAGATTAAGTCATTAGTTTGATCATATTACATTCACACATATACCAAGAAATCAAAACCAGACAGCTGATTGCATAGCTAATCACATTCTAGACTGGAATGCATCTCATATAAACCATCATCCATAGAAAAACAAAAAAACATAATAAATAGATCTCCATCAAAGGTGCACGATATCCATCAAACAAAATAACCATAGAAACATCATCAAGATCTGCAAAAAATACATATATCACATATATATAGAAAATAGGTGTGAGTCAAAATATACAAGTCATGTCTTTGACCCGCAAGTCAGCCAAATATATATATATATATATATATATATATATATATATATATATATGTCATAAAAAATAAGGGAAGCATCCTCATAATGAGTGCTTTCCCTAAATACATAACATCTCTAGGGTTCAGCAGCACCAGGTGGATCCTCTGGACTCACTGTTGCACCCGGTGCCAATACAGGTGAAACAACCAAAACATAAAGTGTCACTTGGTGTAGTGTTAGACGATATGCCCTCTCTCGAGCCATCAACACCTCGAGCCATGCATCGTCTAGGTCATATACAAAACCCTAGGTCGGAATACCCTAGATCAACCTCTCCACTCGACCCCAAGCATAGGCTAAGTCTGTCGACCGAGCCTCGAAAACAACTAGCTACTCCTCAACCACCGTTACTCACACTTCTACCGCCTCAGCACAAGCAAGAACATTGTTGTACTCAACAACGGTGCTCGTGCAACCTGGGGCTGAGAAGCTCCACCTGGAACCCTCCTTGGTGGCTGATGCCCCACCAAGTGGGTAATCATATGCCTCGCTGCTCCCACATCTACAAGACAATCAAGGATAGTGTTAGTGTCACCACATTAGGCTTATAAATATACACATCATAAATACTCAAAAAATGCATAAAAAAACATCAAAACATCATACCTTCAAGGCCCCACACATAACCAGCAGGAAGACCCATATCTGGATCCCCTCGAGAATCCATCCCGGCCTATGGATAATCCATGAACATCTGTGGGTTCGCCTGGAACCACGTCTCTGTGGTCACATCCCAATAGCGACCCACCTCCCCTCCTCCACCACAAGGAATAATGGCCCACCACCACATCCGCAGATCTTGACGAGAACTAATGGGGACTAGCACAATAGGCCGGAACATCACCACCCTATCAAACATGATATTGCAGAGGATGTTGGAATAAGTAAACACTTTGTATTCACCCTGGGCCTTTCCCAACTATGTCACCATGCCATTGTAAAAATGGCACGCCCAATCATAAAACTGACCAGCCTGGAGTCTGCGCAAGACACAAAATTGTGGTCTTGATTCCCTGTTGGGCGACGATGACCCTATCAACTGAACTATCATAGCTAGGGAACACCACTTAGCTAATTCAGTCACTGATGCAATAAGGATGCACCCCTAAGAAAGAGGTGCACTGTCACAGTGCTACTCCGCCCAGTCACTGATACTCAGCCTCCCAGGTGGCAGTGGGTGTGGTAGAACCTCACCTTGAGGCAGTAGGCCAGTCACAAAATACACATCCATCTCTGGACAGATGGTGACATCTTGACCCCACAGGAGCATTACCTTTTGCCTCTTATTCCAGTAGCGGACCAGGAAGTGAAGCAGGCTATCCTAAGATCTCAGGATATCATTCTCTAGAAACTTGAGAAGGACACACTATGCTAGGAGCCCCTGGGAATTGGCATCCTATGCCACAACAATGCCCAAGTTAGGCCAATCATGCTCACGCCACAACATCCTGTAACCAAGCACAACCAAATCAGTGACCCAAAAACAAAAAACAAAAAACAAAAAATTTAAGCAAAATTTCGCTTGTCTCATCATCGTGCATGTTTTCTACATAGGCACGATTTTTGTGTCTCTATATCAAGAACAAATGTGTGATCCTTTGCGTAAATAGTCATCCATGCGAGAAAACTTGGCGGAAAATTTTATTTCCCCGCGAGGTCCGCATGCCCATACCTTGATCACTCACGCGATCAAGGCTAAAAATAGGTACGCATCCATACAAACCTAATTTGTATGGAACTGCCTCAGATAAAACTAAAAAAATTGAATTATTGGACATTTAGGGCCCTACCTGGCACTGACGATGTGAATTTCGGGTACACAGGCTGACTGCAACGACAAGAATGGCTCAGCAGTAGGGTATCATCTCTTACCTCACAACTCTCAAACAACACAAATGAATTGAAATGAGCCATATTGACCCCTATATTTCCCTTTTTGTTATATTAGATAGACCGTAACAGGAGCTCAGATCGCTCAATTGCAAAACAGAAAGCAACACAATGATCAACACTTCATCACGTCCAAAGTAGGCTTCACACATCCACATCTCAGAAAAAAATCATTTTTCAGTTGCGACAGGTACGCACTCTCTTATTTCTTTTTATTCAACATTATTTTCAATATATTTGAATACAAAATATTATTTCACATGGGCATTGGTTGTAGGTGTTACAAGCATGACAAATCAATTTTTTCCCTAGCCACTGAAGGTACAAGAGTAGTTATCATTCTACCCCCAACACGATAGGATTATCAAAGAAGCTTTGCATATCATGACATCGTTTCTCCACAAGAATCACCCATAGGTTCTAGTCACCCAACCATTTTTATCATCACCCCACCTTTCACATGATAAATATCCTTGTCTGTCGATAGAGCCTCACCTTCCATGGCGTCCATCACTCAAGTAGACCATACATCAAGAACACGGTGCCATGGACATAACATCCAATTTCGGGAAGCAGTTCATGATGATTCATCCATCATACATCAAGTCAAGTTTTACCATAATATAATAAAACCCCTTTCCTAGACTTCCACTCTCATAAGCACATTGAATACACACCATCATGTCTCGCACCTGGCCTACCGCACCCCCATCAGCATAGCCCATTTGTGACACTTTCCATCCGCTTCATCACCCTCACACCGAGACCAGCCAATGGGGGCCCCGCCCTCAGCAAAACACACCCTCATCACATCGTCAGTGAATGATCATTTTCATGTTTATCGGGGCACCCGTCTCCATGCTCATACATCCAAACCCATTCTATATTATGTTGGCAAGTGTACATGAATTTTTAGGAGAACAAGCCCACCCGCCCATCCACATTTCTCACCTGGCAGTAGTCCCTAATCACCCCTGGTTGAAGCTTCGTATTTACCCAACTCTCCATGACACTCATAACAACCACATACCCACCATGGATGTCCTACCGACCCCAGGGTTTTCCTCACCATAAATTGTTATGATTACCGCAACTTGCATTTATAAGCTCTGACCTTGGGTTTTTGAACTCCCATCATCAGTTACAACCATCATGCCTATTTTAACCTATCATACCCCACCTGCTACATCAGATACCCCGGTCCCTTGCATCAGTACTTCTCTCGGTCAGTTGAGGCTTTCTTCTTGTCGACTTCAACACCCATCTTCCAAGAAGGAGGAAATACCTTGGATGGCCCCTCACCTCAATAGGGGAATTCTCGGATGGCATTATGGGATTCATCATTTCCCATTTATGTCATCGATCCTCCTGAAATTCGACTGCAACATAAGCTTTCATGTCAAGATGGTATCATACTTCACAACCGTTTCACTTTGTCAGAATTTGTCGAAGACCTGTGCCATCATAAGCATCTCTTTCGGAAATGCTTACATGGGAAGGTCCCCAGTCATAGACCCATGCATACAATGAGAATTTACTCTAAAAAACATTCCATACCAAGATTATGCATATGGACACTACATTCAACCTACTGTCAAAGAAAAAACGCCCCTAAGGGCATCGACAACTGTCATCATCAACCAAATAGCAGGTCACTACCACACAAGTGATACAGACAGAACCTTTATCTGTCAGATAAGCTTTGACTAGACAAAGCATCACAAGCATGGGACATGCATGCCTCGTATAAATATTTTATTTATTTTATCTCTTGCAGGTTTACAACAAAACATGGTTCCTCCTTTACTCATGGAAAGGGGTCTCCAACCTCAGGTTTTACGCAATTTACTCTCTCTCTCTCTCAAACGGATTATACAGAAAATAAACTATAATGTATTCCGACTATACAGTTCTTCCTAGACCTTATACATTAGGGGAAATTGTTATCACTGAAAAATTGTATAAGCAAAAGACATTAGGAAATGTCAAGAAGAATGTACAAATAAGGATTTACAGGGAAGAAAGACTTTACAAAATTTGAAAATTTTAACTTTTCTTAAGGTCAAGCAGGAAAATTTATCAAATAGCGCACAGAAAGCACTAGCCCTAAAAAATCCGCGCGACAATTCCTTCTATAGTATTGAAGAAATTCATGGCTGTCCCTCAAATAGTCACGTGATCTTGGGTATGGCGGAAGATCGCCATCTGGGCCACTTGGCACACTTGAAGAAGAAGATTCCCCACTCAAGCCAGCCAAGTACATCCGCCTTGGAGCCACCTTGAGGCCTCAAGTGTATCACACAATGTAATTAGCCTTCCACTCTTGTGTCAACATCCACATTGTACCAAGGGAGGGAGGGAGGGAAATTTGAAATTTTCCTATAAAAGACCACCATGGGAAGAAGAATGGAGAACATATTGTTATGCTAGCCAAATTTCTTGAAAGAAAATCAGCATTGTGTTGTTCAAGCAGCAAGGAATGGAAGGATTTAGTTTTTGGCAATCCAACACCTCAATCCAAAAGAAGAAGTTCACCAAGTATCCATTATCCTACCATCCGTCGAGGAGAGAGAGAGGCTTGCAAGAAGCTTAAAGGGAATAGCCCCCTTGCCTTGAATATTAGAGATCCACAGCTCTAAGAATTCATTGCAAGTGATTTAGCATCCTATTCTCTTATACTATCAGTAACTAATAAAAAGGGAAGAGTTCTTCGTTTGGATTATTAGTGTGTTTGACTCGACTGAGCTTGTTATTGTATATGTGTATTTTATTTTTTGTTTCTCCTCTATTGTAGCAATATATGTTCTTTAATTAGTTTACTACATGTTATGTTGTTTTACTAACAATCTAACAGACCAATTGACCTATTACTCACTTGTAGGAAAGTAGCCTCTCCTACCAAGCATAGTGCATTTCGTCCGCCCATGCGTCGAATGCACTACAAGAGTCTCTCTTCCCCCTTTCGTTTACTACACACCAAGGGAATATTAGTGATTTCTAGAAAGTCGTTCACTATTTTCCTATGCCATTTATAATAGATTTAATCTCTTTATTTTTACATCTATATAGTCCTTACTTACCTATTTATAATAGAATTAATCTCTTTATTTTTACATCTATGTAGTCCTTACTTACCTTTCCTCTTTTAATAAGGATTTATTCTATTAAAAATAATCATATCATATTATTATACTTCCCCCCCCCCCCCACACACACATATGACTATTTTAACCCTTCACGGTTTTCAACATTTCCACTTTACAAGTACAAATATGACTATTTTAACCCTTCAAGGTTTTCAACATTTCCACTTTACAAGTACAAATATGACTATTTTAACCCTTCAAGGTTTTCAAAGCACGAATGTACACACATTTGTTAGAAAACATTTCCACTTTACAAGTACAAATATGATTATTTTAACCCTTCAAGGTTTTCAATGCATGAATGTACATATATTAGTATATGATTGTAATCATATCCCTAGCACTTATGCGGGAAAACATTACTAATTCTATGTATTGTTGTATAGTTTGGTCTGTTTAATGAATGTGGGTTCATTAATGTATATTGGAACATAGTTCTTAATATTTATTTTGTCACAAAATATCTATGTTGATGTGTTGACAACCCTTCCAAAGTATTCAATGTGTACACATGATGTTCTATGGTGGAACAAGAAATTTGACCTACCACATCATCGGTAGAAGATTGGTCCTTTTAAATGTACAGTTTGAATTAGTGTTAGGTTTTTCATAGAAATAGAAAGTGTATTCCGACATCGTTTCTTTTCATGTGTTACCCTGTGGTGTTCGGAGATTTGTTTAGTAAGGAAACCTTTGTTATCACTGTGTTCACTCCAATGTGAAAGGGTTTTTAATGAGTTTTCCTCTCCATTATTTAAATTACCAAGTTCCAAAATCTATGAGTGAAAAGTTGTGCTTGGATTCCATAAACCCACACCAGAGGTAACTCTCTTTTTATTTTGTGATTTTCTTCCATGTTAAAACTAATTATTTTTGAAGGTTTATTGATTATTTTCACTCATTCATAGGTTTCATTTTAATATGTGCATTATTCTATTTTTTGGGTTCCATTCTCAAACAATCCAGTTCTATTTCGATAACACCTTGGTCCATTGCAGTTGACCATCAACTGCAGGGATTACACTTATGTTTTAACCACTGGTTACTATTGGCCAAAAAAAATTACATCTCCATTTAGTTCTTGTTATGTAGGCAACTCTTTTTCCTCTTATATGCCGATGACATAGGTAAGCCTTCTCATCACTTTTCAAACTTGAATTTTTTCCTTCCAATATGGTTTTTGTTCTTCAACTTCTATGTTTTTAATTGAGAAAGGTTTCGTAGTGAATTTTTACAGTTCACTTCTTCTTAAATGGAATTGTTTTCTTTATTAATAGGCATGAGGCTACGAAGGTGTTAAAATATTTACTTCTTATCTCTTTGACTTCATTTGTAATGATTTAGAATTTCAGAGGTTACGTACATTTGTCATTACATGTGGAAAGGATCTTATAATCCCTCGGTGGTATCCTATTTTTGTTAATAGTTAATTTTCTCTGAAACCCATTTGGGTTGGTTTTTTTTTTTTTTTTCTTCTTCTTCCAGATAATGTGTTACGAAGAGGGTTCTATTGTTTTTCTCTTATTTCAAAAAGGTTTGAGTTTATTTTTGACCCTACTTATTCAGTTAATAATTATGAACACTGGGTTTTACAACTTACGACAGGTATTGTAATATGAGGGTAACCTTTTTTTGACCCTACTTATTCAGTTAATAATTATGAACACTGGGTTTTACAACTTTCGACAGGTATTGTAATATGAGGGTAACCTTTTTTTGACCCTACTTATTCAGTTAATAATTATGAACACTGGGTTTTACAACTTTCGACAGGTATTGTAATATGAGGGTAACCTTTGTGACATTTTTTGTAATTATATTTTAACATTTGATGTTTAAGGTTTATACATTTCTAACTTTAATAACAATACCGTGGTTTTTGATATGATAGGAACGCTCATCCTATTTTTATTTCAATATAAAAGTTATATGTTTTTCTCATATTTCTTATACACAAAAAGTCAAGGGCTAACATTGTTTAGTTTCTGTGCAGGTAGAAGGAGCATAATGAAATTCATGACCTTTCCAAGGTAATTTTTTTTATATAAAAAAAACCTTTTGTGATTATCTTCCCAGATCCCAATTTTTCCCATATGCATTCTAACTCTTAGTTTGTTCTATGTTTATGCTCATTCTAGGTAATAAATCATGCTTGACACAATGGAGACTTTTCCTTCAATGTTTCTATTTCCAGCATAACTAAAAATAGACTTGTTCTTCCTTTTATGAGGTCCAAAATTTCTCTACATGAAGACGAACATCCAGATTGTTAACTTCTAGAATTGTTTATTAATTATTTTCGTTAATGTATTTTATGACATATAGTTCCTCCATAACTAAATTATTTATAAAATTCCGTGAGCCTCTTTTGTATCAAAAGTGTCATTTTCGTTATGAAAAAAATTCCTGGTTTTTTTCTTATTTTATTGAATAAAAATTCTCTTGAGGTCTTTTATACCTCTATCAATGTTTATCTCCTCATAGTGATCTTATCAATTTAAAAAAGAGACTATGTATACATTTGGAAAACAATATCACTATATAATTTTATTCTTCTTGTAATTATATATATATATATATATATATATATATATTGTTGCCATTATGGTTAATGTGTTATCCTCGATGACAACTTACTTAATAAAAGATGCTCAACATTGTGTTAACATGATAGTTATGCAGATTGATATAAATTCTATGAACAAATAGTATGACAGTCCAGAGATAGATGAATGTTAAAGATGAAGTTTGAGAAATGATACGTGAGTCATGTGAAGAAGAGTGACGTACATAGGCAGGTTCTGCAAGTGAAAGTCGCATGTAGAATTTGAACCATGGTATTCTGGACACCATGGGTCATTACCATGGTATTGGCCCATAGTAATTGGTGTGACAATAGTTATTTGATCCCATCAAATAATACTAGTGACACTACCAAGGGATTTACCCAAAGTATTGGCTAAGGCTAAAACTATATAAGGAGATGGAGATCTAAGTGTTATGTGTGCAAGTAATGGATTATACATGTGTGATCTGATTTGGAATAGGTGTGCACCAGAAAGCATGCAGAAGAATCTAATCTAAAAAATCTGAATATATGTTGACACATATGATTGAATGATTTACTCATTGCAAATGTCTAAGTAGTTAACATTGATGAAAATATGATGATTGTAATAATGTGATCTAAATGTATTATCAAAAGGTCTGCAATTTTTATAGTAAAGTTATGTTTATAGTGAAAATTTTCAAATTTTTACGCAGGTGTGTTTGGGAATAGTCATGTACATACGTGGATCCATCTTTGTAGCATCACGTGTATATTCTGCAATAAATTTTGTAGTATATTGATATTTGTACGTGGTTGGTGTGCATGGTAAGTATGTACATACGGTGATCAATCTTATGATAGTCGTATATATATGCTAAGGTTTGAAGTACTGATAAATGATGATATTTGATTAGTTACATTATGTTTGTTGTCATTTTTTATGATGTCTCTATCATGATGATTTGTGTCTGATAGTGTGAATTGAGGTTATTTGGTTGTATTGATCATTTTTAATGGTACAAAAGTATGATTGGGTGTGATTCAATGATCTATGGTATGTAATTAGATAATAAATATGTGATTGGTTCACTGATCTATAATTGGTACAATGGTTTATGTATAGTTCAGTGATCGATGATTCAATGTTCAGTATTATGAGATCTATATGCAGGAAAAATGTATATTTGTGGGTGTGTTTCATAATAATAGTGTTTACATTCTAATGTATGTCTGATCAGGGTCTGCAAGAACAACATTATGTTTATGTGATGATGAACAGTGTATGGTTTGGTATAATGATGAATGGTTGTGCATTGATATGAAGGTTTATATCTATTATGGATTGATTTGATCTAGTTGACATGGTTGATTGAGATTCAGTGATTGGTTGGTTAATGTTACAATGATTCAGTTGGTTCAGTGATTTATTTGTAGATTCAGTATTCAGTTTGGTATTGATCTTAATGATGGGTGTGGGTCTAGTCTAAAAATATGATCAAAGGTGGCCTACAAGTTTTGATTTTTTGAGTCAGGTGGATCCAGTATGAAATATTATGAAATTTGGTCCACAGACATGTTGAGGTTTGGAGCCTTCAGTAAGGAATTTGAAGCTTCCTTCCAATGTTAAAGAGTTAATTTTTTTAGGGGGTAGGGGCTCCCTTCCAGTAGGAGCCAATAAAAGATATTAGGGAGTTGTAGCTACCTTCCAGTGGGTGTTCGAGAACGAAAGAAGGTTGTAGCCTTATACAAGTGGGTGGCTGGATGCTAGTAAGAGTCTGCATTAGTACAACATGTAATAGAATTTTCTTAATAATAAAATAAGAAGACAAAGATGATGGCAGTGGTGGTTTTCTCCCACATTGGATTTCCACCTAAAATCATGGTGTTCATGTGTGTGAATATGTTTCTTATGTGTTGATGATCTATTTTTTCTTTACTTCTCATGGTGTCTTCTTAATAAATAAATAATGAAGTAATGATGCACTGGTTAAAGATGAACAATTGATGAAATATATGAAAAGTTAGTTAAATGAATATACATTGTTTGTTTTCGTTGAATTAATGTACATACGCTGGTTCCATGAATGAAAATAGCATATAGAAATTAGAATAAGAAAATGAAAAGTTAAAGTGAGTTTAAAATACCAATTCAACCCGCCCCCCCCCCCCCCCCAAGTATTTTTCCCTACACACACACAATATATGTGTGTGTGTGTTTCTATTTCTAATTCATTTCGTTGTTTTTATAGAGATTTAATTTGTAAGTGACCAATTTTGATTTATTATAAACATATACCTATAGCTAAGAATATATCATGGAGCCTTACCTTACTCATTTATATACTTGTTAATTCATCATAATTTTTTTTTATGAAAACTTGAACCAAGTTATATATATATATATATATATATATATATATATCCTTCTTGTCTAATAAATTCATTTTTCAACTAACATCAGAAATAAAATTCCTACTCTTCAATTTAATACTTTTCTCTATATACTATTTTTTCTTGTTCGATTTCATATTTTTGTGTAAGGTTTCATATAAATAGTTGAAAAATGTTTTATCAATCTATCAAATCACATTTCTAACTTACTTTGCTTGATACATAATTTATAGAAATAAAAAATAACAATAAAATTATAAAAAAAATTATTTTCATAAAACAATTAGATGTTGTATATAGAGATGTTGGCTTGAAACAATTATCTAGAGAATTAATAATCTGGAGATATTTATATGAAAACTATAAATATAGCATAACACTTCATTTTCTTTTCACAAAAAATTAGATGTTGTATATAGAGATGTTGGCTTGAAACAATTATCTAGAGAATTAATAATAAAGTACTTGGCTCCTCCCAACCTTGACACTACAAATATCCAGTATCCTCCAGAGGATAATTGATCTACAAATTTCTTTTTGTCTTTTCTTTATTACTTCTCTTTGGTCTCTTCTTTATCATAATGAGACTAAACCAAATAGACAAATTTTTTTTTTTTCTAATCCCATATACCACTCTTTTCATGGTTAATAACTTCCTCTACCTCACCAATAGGTGATAGGTAGTTATCATCTCATTAATGATATGTTTCCTACTTTTGAAGACAACTCCACATATTTTAGGAAACAATTAATTTCCAAATATCATAGTGCCTCGATAAATATAATCATCAAGACTAGATTCCTATGAATTATTGATGGGTAATAAATATTCCGCAATACTGCATAGCCTCATCTCTTTCATCCATATGTACTCAAAAAAAATTTCTTCGTATTTTCTTTATTTACAAAAATAAAACATCATAATTATAAATTTATAATCAATTATTATCAATGATAAATAATTGAGAATTAAAATTTTCAAATATCTTTTAAACTAACACACAACTAGAAACACACATATGCAAATTTTATTACAGAAAGTATCAATCCAATGGATATAACTAAAATCTATATCCTTTGCTCCACTAACTCTCCAAAAAGTTATTAACAACCATTCCAAGGTATTTGGATGGATTCCTAAGGGTCTTCCACCTACTCAAGATCATGACCATTCTATTCATTTGCAACCTAGAAATGCACCATCTACAAGTATACATATGCACATAAGAGCCTAGATTGGACATGTGATTTAATAAGTGTTAGAGGTAGGTATCATTCAACCTAGACAATTTTTTTTTTCTTCACTAGCGGTGATGGTTAGAAAAGAGGATGGTTCCAAAAATTTTGTCAAAATTATAGACAACTCAACAAATTGACCATCAAAGATAAATTTCCCATTCCTATCATTGATGAATTACTCGATTCAATTGCAAGGAGGGATTTTATTTAATAATTTGGATCTTCATTCAAGATATCGTCAAATCAAAATAAGGCAAGAAAACATTCCCAAAACAGCCTTTCAAACATATGAATGCCATTATGAGTTTTTGGTTATTCCATTTATACTTACTATTACACCATCAATATTTCAAAAATTAATGATTTTTATTTTCAAACCATTACTTGGAAAAAATTCATTAGTATTTTTTGAAGACATATTAATCTGTAAAAAATATCGGGAATAGAATCTACACCATGTGTATAGGGTCTTAAAAACTATTGGAAAAACAACAACTATATTCAAAGCCTTCGAATTGTGTTAGACTAATGATTACACTTGTGGCGACGGGGGAGGTGAATCAGTGTAATAGAAAATTTAACATTTCAAAACCATTTCATCAATAACCGAATATATATAAGTGCATCCATAAATAATGTGCATCATAACAATGAATAAAATTGTCCATCAAGTAATATTGATCACATCAACACATGAGAACACTCATTTTTACATAGAAAACTTTACATGAGAAAACCACAAATTATTTTCTCTTCTCCAATTTGACTACATCGATTTGCAAGCACCAGCCTACTAGAGGCACAAACCTCGACAACATGCAAAAACTGGCCTACAATAGGATTAAAATTTATTGAGTCTCCACTAATAGTGGACATACCCACGTCCTTTTGCAACCTGTTGTGGACCACTTTTCACAATATTTCATAATGGATCCACAAGCATCACAAACAATATAATTCTTCAGAAACTATTAGGCCATTGATATCACAACCCTTATTCATCAAGCTATCATAGCTTGTTTATCAAGTTGTAATCATAACCAATGTTTTCATATCCTGTTTATCCATTTGTCACTTGCTAAAAATAACAACCTATTCATTAATCTAGTGCCATAACACCTTTCCTATATTTTGTTTTGGTCATACATAAAACACCTTCTCATATGCCTTGAAACCTATTCATAAGTCCCCAAAAAAACTATATCTCTATAATATAAAAAAATCATCTTCATGAGTCTTCATAACCCTTGGAAATATCACATCTAAATTCTGGTCAATTCCATGTTTCCATAATTCAATTTGGCTTCAAAATCACCCAAAAAAATATATGAAACCATATATTAAATTAAGTGTTTGAAAAAATAGTAGTTTATAGGCGCATTCTACAGAATGGCCCTTTAAAGTATCGACATAATAACTTAACAAATCAATAGATTGGCTAGTTTTGGTCCACCAATAACCCAATTTAAAAATAAATAAATAAGGCAAGCTATTTGGGGATTGAACTTGCGACCTCTTGCATATAAACCATAACCAAAAACTAATCTCATAATGTAGTACATTGTGTCATACCATGGCTCGCAACTACTTTTATTTTCAGCTCCATAGAATTTAACCACGAACCAACGAACAAAACAATTTTATCACCAATGAACCTTCTGAAAGCACATATCCAATGATCAAATTTTCAAATTGTAAAGCTAACATAAAAAATAAGTTAGCTAACTTTTCAACTTTAGATTTGTTTAGTAAGAAAACCTTTGTTATCACTGTGTTCATTCCAATGTGAAAGGGTTTTTAATGAGTTTTCCTCTCCATTATTTAAATTACCAAGTTCCAAAATCATTGAGTGAAAAGTTGTGCTCGGATTCCATAAACCCACACCAGAGGTAACTCTATTTTTATTTTGTGATTTTATTCCATATTAAAACTAATTATTTTTTAAGGTTTATTGATTATTTTCACTCATTCATAGGTTTCATTTTAATATGTGTGTTATTCTATTTTTAGGGTTCCATTCTCAAACAATCTAGTTCTATTTCGATAACACCTTGTTCCATTGCAATTGACCATCAACCACAGGGATTACACTTATGTTTTAACCACTAGTTACTATTGGCCAAAAAAAAATTACATCTCCATTTAGTTCTTGTTATGTAGGCAACTCTTTTTCCTCTTATACGCCGATGACACAGGTAAGCCTTATCATCACTTTTCAAACTTGAATTTTCTCCTTCCAATATGGTTTTTGTTCTTCAACTTCTATGTTTTTAATTGAGAAAGGTTTCGTAGTCAATTTTTACAGTTCACTTCTTCTTAAATTGAATTGGTTTCTTTATTAATAGGCATGAGGCTACGAAGGTGGTAAAATATTTACTTATTATTTCTTTGATTTCGTTTGTCATGATTTAGAATTTTAGAGGTTACGTACATTTGTCATTATATGTGGAAATGATCTTATAATCCCTTGGTGCTATCCCATTTTTGTTAATAGTTAATTTTCTCTAAAACCCATTTGGGTTTTTTTTTCAGATAATGTGTTACGAAGAGGGTTCTATTGTTTTTCTCTTATTTAAAAAAGGTTTGAATGTATTTTTGACCCTACTTATTCAGTTAATAATTATGAACATTGGGTTTTACAACTTTCGACAGGTATTGTAATATGAGGGTAACCTTTGTGACATTTTTTGTAATTATATTTTAACATTTGATGTTTAAGGTTTATACCTTTCTAACTTTAATAACAATACCGTGGGTTTTGATATGATAGGAACGCTCATCCTATTTTTATTTCAGTATAAAAGTTATATGTTTTTCTCATATTTCTTATACACAAAAAGTCAAGGGCTAACATTGTTTAGTTTCTGTGCTGGTATAAGGAGCATAATGAAATTCATGACCTTTCCAAGGTAATTTTTTTTATATAAAAAAAAAACCTTTTGTGATTATCTTCCCAGATCCCAATTTTTCCCATATGCATTCTAACTCTTAGTTTGTTCTATGTGTATGCTCATTCTAGGTAATAAATCATGCTTGACACAAAGGAGACTTTTCCTTCGATGTTTCTATTTCCAGCATAACTAAAAATAGACTTGTTCTTCCTTTTATGAGGTCGAAAATTTCTCTACATGAAGACGAACATCGAGATTGTTAACTTCCAGAGTTGTTTATTAATTATTTTCGTTAATGTATTTTATGACATATAGTTCCTCCATAACTAAATTATTTATAAAATTCCGTGAGCCTCTTTTGTATCAAAAGTGTGTATCAAAAGTGTCATTTTCATCATGAAAAAAAATTCTTGGTTTTTTTCTTATTTTATTGAATACAAATTCTCTTGTGGTCTTCTATACCTCTATCAATGTTTATCAAATAACAATGCCCAATCTCCTTCTTGAAACTTTTTCTCTTTGATGTACTTGTCATGCCATTTAGCTTTTTGATATTGAACTAGATCAGTTCTTAAAATTGCTTCTTGTTTGATCTCATCTAGCTCATTCAATTGCTCCATTCTATGCTTTTGGGCTTCTGATAAGTCCATCCCCAACTGAACTGCTATCTTGAAGGTCTTGACTTGGAACTCAATGGGGAGCAAGACTTATTTCCCATAAACAAGTTCATAGGGAGAATGTCCTGTTGTATTTCTCCATGTAGTTCTGTAGGCCCACAAGGCTTCAGAAAGCCTTTCTGCCCAATCTCTTCTATGTAGATGAATAGTTTTGGTGATGATACTTTCAAGAACTTTGTTTGTGGACTCCACTCGACCATTTGCTTGCGGATGGTAAGGAGTAAATCTTCTGTGCTTTATTTTGTATTCTTCCATCAACTTCTCCACCAAATTGGATGTGAATTGGCTCCCCTGATCTGTCACAATTTCTCTTGGAACACCAAAGCGAGTAAAAATATCCTCATAAAGAAAATGAACAACTGAATTTTCAGTAGCATATACTAATGCTTTGGCTTCTACCCATTTAGTAACATAATCAGTACAAACCAATATATACTTCTTTTGCTTAGATGGTGGATTAATAGGTCCAATGAAATCTAAAGCCCATTTTTCAAAGGGTTCAATGAGTACCCGTGGTTGCAATGGCATTTCATTTGAAAGGGTAGGTTTCCCTACTCTTTGGCAGCTGTCACACCTTTTGACATATTGTTTTGCATCTTTGAAGAGGGAAGGTCAATAATATCCTAAAGAGAGGATTTTATAGGCCGTCCTTTTGTCTGCAAAGTGTCCACCGCATGGTTCATCATGACATGCCTTAAGAATATCAGGCATTTCATCTTCCCCGACACATCTTCTGATCACAAGATCTGGCCCTGTTTTAAACAATTCGTTAGAAATCCATGAATATTTTGAACTCTCCTAAATAATTTTTCGTTTTTCACTTGGAAATAAATGTGAAGGTAGTTTCCCTGTAACCAAATAGTTAGCAATATCTGCATACCAAGGAGTTTTAATAGTTACCGCAAACAAGTATTCATCAGGAAACTTATCCTCTACAGGAGAATCTTCTTTAGTATTCTGAATCCTAGACAAGAAATCAGCTACTGTATTCTGTTTTCCTGGTCTATCCAACACAGTAATATTGAATTCTTGCAAAAGTAAAAGCCATCTTGTCACTTTTCCATTAGTAACAGGTTTGTTCATCAAATATCTAATTGCAAAATGGTCAGTATGAATAAAAGTTTCATAGCTTGTTATGTAATGTCTAAACTTATTAATTGCATGAACAACAGCTAAAAACTCTTTTTCAGTCACAGTATAGTTCAACTCTGTGGGAGTCAAATTTTTACCGGTATAATAAATGGCATAAGGAACTAAATCTTTTTGACCCAACACAGCTCCTAGAGCTGTATCTGAAGCATCCGTAGAAATATGGAAAGGGAGTTTCCAATTTGGTCCTCTCAAGATAAGTGCTTCAGATATTCTTGTTTTCAAAGTTTCAAAAGCTGATTGACAATCAGGATCCCATTTGAATTCACAATCTTTTGTAAGCAATTTGAAGAGTGGAGATGCAATTTTAGTGAAGTTTTCTATAAATCTTCTATAATAACCAGTAAATCCTAGAAAACTTCTAACATCTCTTTGACAATTTGGAATAGGCAACTTGGAGATGACTTCAACTTTTGATCTATCAACCTTAATTCCATCTCCTAAAATATGATGTCCTAAAACAATCCCTTCAGTAAACATCATAAAGCATTTTTCATGGCTTAATGAAAGGTTTGTTTCTTTAAATCTTATAAGAACTTTTTCCAAATTTTCTAATGCCTCTTCAAATGAATTACCATAAACTGTAAAATCATCCATATAAACCTCTACACAATCATGGATTAGATCAGAAAAAATTCCTAGTACTGCTCTTTGGAATGTTGCAGGTGCATTACATAACCCAAAAGGAAGTACTTGGTAGGCAAAATTTCCCCATGGACAAGTAAATGTGGTCTTATCTTGATCTTCAGGTGCTACCTGAATTTGATTATAGCCACTAAAACCATCCAAAAATGAAAAGTACTTTTTACCTGCTAATGTATCCAATACCTGATCGATAAAAGGCAAAGGAAAGTGATCCTTCAAATTTTCTTTGTTCAATTCCCCGTAATCAATGCATACCCTCCATTTACCATTCTTTTTAGGTACTATAACCAAAGGAGAAACCCATCGGCTATCTGAAATTGGATAAATGAAGTTTACATTGAGAAGTTTTTGGAGCTCTTCTTTCACTATCTCCCTAAGATTTGGATTCATCCTTCTTTGAGGTTGTCTGATTGGTCTACTTTTTTCCTCAATATAGATGTGATGGATCCAAGTCTTAGGATCAATACCTTTCATGTCAGTATACTCCCATGCAAATGCAGTAGAATGTTTTTGCAAGACTTTGGTTAGTTCTTTTTGTTGTGATTCTTCCAAATGTTTGTTGATATTCAATGTTTTTCCTGGAAAAATCTCAATAGTAGAACTACCAAACTCTTTCATAGAGTAAAGCGACATTTGTCTTGATGATAAATATTCTATGTCAGATTCCAACTGAAATTGTGTGGGATCATATTCTGAAGATGTCTCAAAATTTTCTAATGTGTTCAAAATTTGACTATCCTCACTGATTTCAGAAATGGTAAAGACAGGTTGTATAGTGTCCTCATCATCAATCCATTCATTGTCTCCTACTTCTGTGATTTATTTTGCTGGAGGATACAAATTGAATTTCTTTGTCGAATTACCATTAGAAATGTACATGTCCCCGGATCTACAACTAATAAAAGCATCAGCTGTGGCTAGCCAAGGTCTTCCTAAGATAAGTGGGTGCCCTCCTAGATTACTATTGGGAGTCAAAATCATAAAATCTACTAGATATTCCAAAGAATCTAAGGAGACTGAAATATCTTCTAATACACCATCTGGTTTAATAATTGATCGATCTGCAAGTTGCAGTAGAGTAGGTGTAAAAAGAAGGTTAGGAAGTTTTAGCTGGTCCATAGTCTGTCTACTCATAATGTTGATAGCAACCCCTAAGTCAATCAATGTGTTTGGAATTTCTATCCCATTTATATGTGTCTTGACAATTGGACTTCCTGGATCTACATACTTCTGCATGGTAATTTTTTCCATCATAATATCTGCAATCTTTCCTACCAGGTGGATTCTTCTTGTGTCTTTTAGTTTCCTTCCTGGTCTTTTGAAACTCAACTCCTTTATGGTTTTTTCTAGAATAGGAATCTCTCGAATGGCTTGTAACAAGGGAATCTTGATACAAACATTCTTCAATTCATCTAGGAAATCATAGTTAGGCAACAAAATTTGTTTTTCCACCCCCTTGTCAATTTGTAGTATTTCAGGAAAAGGAGGTGTAGATGAAGATGTTGGTTGTTCAACTATAGGAGTTGTGGGTGTTAACTTTTCTTTTTCTTTTTGAATGTTTGAATTTTGAAGAGATTCTTCCTCAGAACCCTTATTGAATTGAAGAGAATCCTCCTCAGAGGTATCTTGCTCTTGAATATCTATAGAAGGTTTTTCTAAAACTTTACCAGATCTGAGTTGTACATCGTTGAGAGGAACAATCATATAGGTAGGAAATTGTTGTCCTTCTACCATGTAAGTATTCTGAGGATTCTTATTGTTAGGATTTGGCAATGGCTGAGCTGGAAGTTGATTTGTCTTTTGTTGGTATGGGAGCATGAGTTGAGGATTTGGATTTTGTTGAAAAGGTTGTTGTTGTGGAAATGGCAATGAAAGTTGTGGATTTGGGTTTGGAAATTGTGGAGCTTGTTGATTTTGAAAAGATGGAGGATATTGATAAAATTGAGCAAATCTCCCATAAGGATTTTGCATCCCTTGTACCCATGGCTGATATGTATTCTGATGTTGGGGCCAAGGTTTTTGCCAAGGATTCCAACTTGGTGGGGTTTGAAAATTCATAGGGTTGTTAAACCCTTGAGTTTGTTGTCCCTGCCAAGGTCTTCTTGCAACAAAACAGAGAGATTCTACTGAATTTGGATCTTCTTGAAAGACAACTTTGAGTCCAGGAATTGAAGGACAATCCTTGGTCTCATGATTCTCTGAGAAAATCATACATGTTTCTATAACTTTTGCATCCAAGGGACATTCCCTTAAAGCATGTTTCTTCCTACATTTCGGACAAAAGATGGCTAGAGCATCTGTTTCTGCTTTTTGCTTGTTTTGGATTTTAAGGGTGTCTAGTTGTTCACTAAGGCTCCCTAAGATATCAGTTTTGAATTCATCAAGCATGTTACCAATCTCTGCCCTACTTACTGATCCAGTTGCAGATTTGTTAGCCCTAATAAGAGAAGGATCCCTAGGCCCTTTTCCTGTTTTAGATTTTCCTCTTGAGAGATGGACACATAGTTCAGTTATGTCACGAAGTGGGAGTTGAGAAATGTCTCATTTCCCCATCATGTTTAAAATATCTATCCATTCATCTCTAATGGCTTTTAATATGAGGGCTTTCAAATTTTCATCATCTAAGTTGCTCATCTTTGCTCTTTTCAAGTTGTATTGAAATCTTTCAAGTAAGTCTTCCAAATTTTCATCTTCTTTTTGCATCATTTTGAATACCTCATCCTTGTGATTGGTGGGCATACAATAGTCCAAGTACCTATCCAAAAATGTTTGTTTCATATCATTCCAAGTCCTAATAGATTGAGTGGCTAATCCCATGAACCATTTCAAAGCAGATCCCTTCAAAGTTGAAGGAAACAGTTTGAGTTTTTGAGAGTCTTCCATATAGTCATAGGTTCGGCACACAACTTCAAACTCAAACAGAAATGTTTCAGGATCCTCACTTCGCAATCCATAAAAGTTAGGTAGGACAGATGGTGAGATATTTTTCATTATTGTATGAGTTTCCTCATCAACTATAGGGAATCTAAACAAGTTGTCTCCTTCCCTATTTCTACCATTATTTCCTTCACCATTGTTGTCGCCATTGTTTCCTCCTCCCCTACCTCTACCTCTAATTCCATCTATTATTTCCTCTGCCATGATAGTTTCTTTAGAGTCCTTAAAGTCCTCTGATTCTTCTATCAAGGGAGGATGAGAGGGAGTCTCTTCCTTTTCTAAATGAGATTTGGTAGGTGGTATAGGAGAATCCTCTAATTCAGCTGCTCCTTGAATTCAAAAAATCTTAAGGCTAGGGGTAGATGGTGGTGATTCTTGTCTATGCCTTGAAGAAGATGGAGTTGTGAAAATCGAACTCTTGGCTTTAGCTATAAACCTTCCCCTAGAATCTCTTGCTCTATGCATGTCATTTTTTTATTTTTTATTTTAAAAGTTGGGCTAATAATTCTCTTTCTGATCTTCCAGGTCACACTAGGTGCAAGAAGAGAGCATACTTAAGAAATTACTGAACCAATAACTCTCTTTTCTGATCCTCCAGATCACACTAGGTGCAAGAGGAGAGCATACTTCAAGAAGTTATCAAGTTTTCCCTTCTTTTATGATTTTGTTGTTGTTTTTTTTTTAAAGAAATTGGCTACCCAGTTACACTTCCCCGGCAACGGCGCCAAAATGTTTGGTCAATTTATTGTGTCCTAAATTGCTGCATTTAATTTTTCAATCCGGGATTCGTAAGCTGATGAAGTGCGGCGCACTATATGTGCAAGATAACCTATTTCTTAACTTTTTGTCGTTTTTGGTTTTCTAATGTGAGATGGAAATTCTAAAACAAGTATGGTTATGATTGTTCAAGGAAATGATATCCTCTATAATGATTTACCAACTTGAAACTTAAAAAGGAATTTGAAACATACAATGACAAAACTTGAAAGGAAATGAAAATGTGTTGCTGAAATGAAAATGTGCTGCTAGTCTAATAAATCAAACAGTGAACTATTGAGCATGAAAACCAAACTATCCTTGCTGCTATCTAAACACAAAAGAAACTATGCTGAAAGAAATCCAAAAGTTGCAACAAAGTAAATCTAAATCAAATTACATCAACTTATCTTCTGATCCCTCATCATTAGTCCAGCTATGATTTTCGGAGGTAACCATAAACAACTTGAGTAACTGATATCTAACTTGCAGAAATTAAACTAATATCAAACCACACATTCATAATTCAATCCCTCACCATCAGTCCAGCTGTGGCTTTCGGAGGTAACTGAAGATGTCATGCACAATTTAATATTTCTAACTTGCAAAAAGGAAACTAATATCAAACTACACATCCATAATTCAATCCCTCACCATCAGTCCAGGTGTGGCTTTCGGAGGCAACTGAAGATGTTATGAGCAATTTAATATATCTAACTTGCAGAAAGGAAACTAATATCAAACTACACATTTCATAATACAATTCCTCACCATCAGTCCAGCTGTGGCTTTCGGAGGCAACTGAAGATGTTATGAGCAGTTTAATATATCTAAATTTAACTACTGAAGCAAATGAGAAAAACTGAATTAAACAAAGCAGTACTGAAATTAAACAGAAACTAAGAAAAACAAATTAGCAACAGAACAATGTTAATTCCATGTCATTAGTCAAAAAGTTATGCAAATTCCCGGGCTGCCTATCTATAACCTGAAACAAGAACACTGATCAGTAATCAATAACATAAAACATGAAAGACAGAAGTGAAATGGAAAGCATGAAAGTTTATAAACATAAATGAAGCATATATACCATGAAAGATGCAATGTATAAACATGTGAATGGATTATGGCACAATGAGCTTTAAAGAAATAAAATAAGAACTATACAATAATGCACAGAACCTTGGCGAGTGCAGGGGCCCTCTACACCAGCCTTGGCAACGATCTTCAAGTACTAATTACGTTTGAAAACAGAGTCTTCTTATATTAAAATGCAGTCATAACAGTAAGGTGGTATTACGGCACAAAGGCAACGTAATTACATTACAAAGTAGACTAATAAAAGATAACAGAGACTAACATCAACTAATCCCTATGCATATGAAAACGCGTTATTTATAACTGAAGGTAATGTAACTGATTTCCTAAAGTTTATGCTGATACAAAACACGTAGACCATTACGTCCACGGATCTAGGATCATGGCCGTGTTGGAAAGTAAATATATGAGGAGTGGATGTTTGAATTCGGCTATGGAGCCATGTACAGATGTCGATTTGTCCTCCGCAACTCAGAAACGGCCATATGAACCTTCACATGACACGAAACAGAGTCCTGTCACCGTGAGACTCTATGGTTGACTTCCATTTGGACGCCTTTGACCGCAGCTTCTTTAGATGAGTTTGCTCGAGCCAATAGGACACGAACCATGTCCACATCATTTCTGACTTGCCCATGTGGCTCACCTTTGACCGTAGCTTCTTTAGATGAGTTGGCTCGAGCCAATAGGACACGAACCATGTCCACATCATTTTTGACTTGCCCATCTGGCTCGTTTTTCATGTAGACACCTGTAACATAGAGTTTCACAAAATGGCTGCGGAAAGTGGCAAGATTCCGCAGCTAAATGAACAAAATCTAAATCAAATAGCAGACACAAAAATATAGTTAAAAACCATGTTAGATGCTCTTTTTCAATTAACATACAGTGATATTGACAACTTTGGAGGTTCAGGTGAGTGAAAGAGGTATAGAAAAGTGTATGGAAAAGATGCAGATTTGAGACTCAACAACGACCAAAGGTGCATACGCCACCGACCCCCTGATACCTCCTAATGGGAGATTTCCTTTATTGGTGAGGCATTGATACAATCCTATGTTGATGCCTCATGCATGACCAAGAGGAGCAAGCCCTTAATGAATGTCATAGTGGAGCTTGCGGTGGCCACCTCTCTGAAATGGCTACCACCCAAAAAGTTCTACAGGTAAGATATTTTTGACCCACCTTATTCCACGATTGAATCACAACAGTCAAAAGGTGTGAGTGATGTCAACACTTCTCCCACAAGGCAAGAGAACCTCTCGCTCCTCTACACTTGGTCATTGTAGTCAGTCCCTTCTGTAAATGGGGGATCGACTTCATGAATTGCAACCCTGCGTCGCCTGCCAACGAAAAATACATTAACATCATCGTTGAATATTTCACCAAATGGGAAAAATCCATGCTTGCATATGACAACATGGCAGAAACCGCAGCACGGTTTCTATTCAACCATGTCAACGCACGGTTCGGTGTGAGAAAAGAGTTAGTCTCTGATCACGGAAAACATTTGAAAACAAAATTTTCTAGGAGCTGTCTCACCACCTAGGATCTACACACGAATTCACATCACCATACTATCCTCAGTCCAATGGATAGGTAGAAGTTTTCAAAAAAGTGCTAAAAAAAATGTTACTGTGAACGATGAATAACCATAAGAAAAACTAGTACCATATGGTTTTTTACACCTTGTGGGCATACCGCACGACAGTTAAAAACTCAACAGGATTCACACCCTTCCAACTAGTGTACGGGGTCGAAGCCGTGATTCCCATCGAACGTGAAATCCCCAACTTGCATGCCGCCATCAAACTCCTTGATGATACCCAACCTCTAGAACAATGATTGGTATGGCTAGAACTCGTCGACGAAAATTGACGATAGTTGCTCCAACATAACAAGGCACATAAAATATGGTTAAAAGCATTATTCGACATCAACATCACCTCTCACCCATTTACCGAGGGAGAGTTAGTCCTCTGCTACGATGTCGTGAAAGATGCCCTAGGACCTGTGAAGTTCGAAACTCTATGGAAAGGTCACTACATCATAAAAAATTTCCTCCTCAAAGGGGCATACATCCTATCAGAGCCGGGAAATACATGCCTAGCTAACCCCGTCAATAGGCCTACCTCAAAAAATTTCACCCATAGTGGACAGGAGGCCTCAACCCTACAGATAAGATGCATGTAGAAAAATAATTTTTTTGATGATCACAATCATCACAAATTTATTCTAAAAAAGTGCTCTAGTGTCACAGATGGATGATTCACCCCTCCATTATTTTGGATTCGTTGATGGAGCATCACGATGGTCTCAGAACCTAGCTCCATCCGCCTAGGAAATTTACTATCCTAATCGATCTCCATTCTTCACCAATGGAGTATGCATCAGATCAACCACCAATAATCAGTAATAATATGATGCAGTCATTGGGCTGATGAGCGATGCCTTCAGCCAAGGCATCCGTCATCTGCATATCTACCTTGATTCCCAACTAGTGGTTTCGCAGTTAAACCAAGAATTTGAAGTATAAGATTCTCAACTATTTAGAAAATATTTGCATGCACAAATATTAAGTTGTTAGTTTGATCATATTACATTCACACATATACCAAGAAATCAAAACCAGACAGCTGATTGCATAGCTAATCACATTCTAGACTGGAATGCATCTTGTATAAACCATCATCCATAGAAAAAACAAAAACATAATAAATAGATCTCCATCAAAGGTTCATGATATCCATCAAACAAAATAACCATAGACACATCATCAAGATCTGCAAAAAATACATATATCGTATATATATAGAAAATAGGTGTGAGTCAAAATATACAAGTCATGTCTTTGACCCGTATATATATATATATATAAAATAAGGAAAGCATCCTCATAATAAGTGCTTTCCCTAAATACATAACATCTCTAGGGTTCAGCACCACCAGGTGGATCCTCTGGACTCACCGTTGCACCCGGTGCCAGTATAGGTGCAACAACCAAAACATAAAGTGTCACTTGGTGTAGTTTCAGACAATATGCCCTCTCTCGAGCCATCAACACATCAAGCCATGAATCGTCTAGGTCATATACAAAACCCTGGGTCAGAATACCCCAGATCTACCTCTCCACTCGACCCCAAGCATCGACTAAGTCTATCGACCGAGCCTCAGAAACAACTAGCTACTCCTCAACCACCGTTACTCACACCTTTACCGCCTCAGCACAAGCAAGAATGTTGTTGTACTCAACAGCGGCTCCACTACTACCCTCCCCTGAGGGTCCAGTGCCATCACCCCGCCCCCCAAACCTGGGGCTGAGAAGCTCCACTTGGAACCCTCCTTGGTGGCTGATGCCCCACCAAGCGGGTAATCAAATGCCTAGCCACTCCCACATCTACAAGAAAATCAAGGATAGTGTCAGTATCATCACAATAGACATATAAATATACACATCATAAATACTAAAAAAATGCAGAAAAACATCAAAACATCATACCTTCAAGGCCCCACACATAACCAGCAGGAAGACCCATATCTGGATCCCCCCGAGAATCCATCCCGACCTATGGATAATCCATGAACATCTGTGGGTTCGCCTGGAACCACATCTCTATGGTCACATCCCAATAGCGACCCACCTCCCCTCCTCCGCCACAAGGAATAACGGCCCACCACCACATTCGCAGATCCTGACGAGGACTAATGGGGACTAGCACGATAGGCCGGAACATCACCACCCTCTCAAACATGATACTGCAGAGGATGTTGGCATAAGTAAACACTTTGTATTCACCCTAGGCCTTTACCAACTATGTCACCATGCCATCGTAAACATGGCACGCCCAATCATAAAACTGACCAGCCTAGAGTCTGCGCAAGACACCAAACTATGGTCCTGATTCCCTGTTGGGCGATGATGACCCTATCAACCGAATTATCATAGCTAGGGAACATCGCTCAGCTAAGTCGGTCACTGATGCAATAAGGATGCACCCCTAAGAAAGAGGTGCATTGTCACAATGCTGCTCTGCCCAGCGACTGATACTCATTCTCTTAGGTGGCAGTGGGTGTGGTAGAACCTCACCTTGAGGCAATAGGCAGATCAAAAAATACACATCCATCTCTGGACAGATGGCGACATCTCGACCCCATAGGAGCATTACCTTTTGCCTCTTGTTCCAGTAGCGGACCAGGAAGTGAAGCAGGCTATCCTAAGATCTCAGGATATCATTCTCCAAAAACTTGAGAAGGACACACTATGCTAGGAGTGTTGAAAATGCAGCAAGATGATGGAGCTTAGTGAAATGAAGTCGCCTTCACCAAGTGGGCCCGCAGGCAAATTCTGGCGCAAAATCTATTTTTAGACTATGTCTATTTTTAGACATATGGAGCATGGTTCGGGGATTCCAGTTTGAGATTCTTGGAGCATTGGTCATGTTGGTAAAAATAGATGAGACTCTATTTTTTAGGTCGAAAGAGGTCGAAGGCTATTTTTAGACTGCCTCTCCTAAAAATAGGGAAGTCAAATATTATTTACCCTTAATAATATTTGGACTCTAAACAACAGTTTACTCTCTTGGAGCACTTCAGTTCGAGCTACAGAAGTGGCTCATGCATTTGACAGAGGAATCACGTGGTTCCCAAGGGTTTGATGGCATCATGCATGGTTGACTTCAGTTGGACTTCAGTGGCAGAAGTTTGGAGGAGTTAATGAGACAGATAGTGGAGTTGTGTTGTGTTTATTTTAGTTGAACTAGTTGAGATTAGTTTAACTAGCTAATCAATTAGTTATGAGTGGAGTGAATTAAATATTATTTAATTCATTAATTAGTAACTCATTATTCAACTCAAGAACACATCAATTCACTACAGTGCATGATCAGTTCAGTGGAGACCAATGAAAGAGGTAGATGAAAGGGTGGAGTTAGCTATCAGTTGTGACTATACTGTTGCTATTTGCAACACACGGATAGGTGGAGTAAGCCCATGAGGATTGCGCAGTTCAGGCTGGTGGTTTATCTATATAAAGAGGCCATCCCATAGCATTGAAACACGCAATAGAGGCAAGGCAATTGGCGGTGAGTTTTGAACCAGTAACCTGTTCAAAACTGAGCTAGATTGTGAGTAACTGTATGAGAAAGTACCGAGTACTTGTGAGGAGTATTGTACTGAGTTTGTTACTTTATTTCTCCATTATAATATACACAATAGCTGCGGGGTTTTCAGCTATAAGCTTTCCCCATACATACTGTGTTAATGTGTATGATGATTTGATGTGTTATCGCTTGATTTTATTTTCGCATGTTTGATGATCTGAGTGGAAGAGATTATGTGTTGCATATAAATTCAAATTGTATGTGATCAGGATAGTCTCGGTGGATAATTAATCATTATTCAGAAAATTTCTACATGGTATCGGAGCTATTGAAGCAGAGATTGATCATCACGGTGATTACAAACTTATTTCGGTAGACAGAGTCTGCATGCGGGCCAGGTAGCCTCCGGATTCATCTTTCTTCGGAAAGTGAAAGGTATGGTAAATGCCCCTTGCAGTCGATCTCTGTGCTAGAAATAATTTGTTCTCACAGATCTAGAGCGGTTGAGCTTTGAGGTGGAATTCAAAATTTTGCAGCAGTTTTGTTTTCTTGGTGCCAGTGTTGAAAATGTCTTTCAACGGTTTGCGACTCAAATATGCTCTTGAAGGCAGTTCGAATTATGTTGCATGGAAAGATCGCATGGAGGCAGTATTAGAAGATAATGGTCTGAAGGAGTTCGTAGATACGGATGTCCAAAAGCCCACTGATCCTGCTGAAGTCGAAGCATGGCAAAAGAAGATGGCGAAGTGTCGAAGGATCCTGTTGGAGGGCGTCAAGGAAGGATCATATTGTATCCAGCTTGCATGGAAAGGCTTCTCCATATTTAATGTGGAAAGCTTTGACGGATCTATTCCAGAGTAAGAGTGACCAAAGGAAGCTGGCGCTCAAAGATAAGCTCAGGAACATCAAGATGGAGAAGGGCGACAGTATCGCCAAATACCTCACGAAGTTCACTCAATGCAGAGATGAGCTGGAAAGTGTGGGGGTGACTGTCGAAGATGAGGACATGGTCGACCTGGCTCTCCTTGGTCTTCCGAAGGCTTGGCACTCATATCAAGATAGTGTCAATGGCCGGGAGAAGCTGCCGGGATGGGAGCGCCTTTGGGCGGATCTCATGCAGGAGGAGATAAGGAGGACTACTCGAGATGGATCTTCATCAAAGGGAGATGATGAAGAAAACTGCGCTTTGGTGTCCAAAGCTAAGAAAGGGAAGGGTAAGAAAACCTCTCATTCTGGAGCTAAGGGCAAGAAGCAGGATATGGCGAAAGTGAAATGTTTTCACTGCCATGATCACGAACATTATGCTACAAATTGTCCAAAGAAGAAGAAGAACAAGCAAGCGGGAAGATCTGCAGATGGAGAAGCTTTGGCTTCACAGTTCGAGCTTGACTTTTCACTGATCGCATGCTTGGTTTCAAGTGTGATGGGATCGGTGTGGTTCTTGGACAGCGGTGCGTCATTTCATATGACGGGAGATCGGGATTTGTTCTCAGATCCGGAGGACAAAGATTTGGGTGTGCACATCGAGATGGGCGATGATGGTAGATACAGTGCGACTGGTATCGGTACCATATCCTTTTGAGAGGGAGTCTGGTAAACCCTTTGTACTGAAGGATGTCATGCATGTACCTGGATTGAAGAAGAACTTGATATTTGTGGCAATGTTGGAGGATAAGGGGTATGATGTGGTCTTCAGCGAAGGAAAAGCCTTCCTGCGCAGTATTACTACTGGAGAGACCCGGAAGATAGGGGTTCGAACTAAGAACCTTTATCAGTTGCAGGTAGATGGCTGCGCAGCTATGGCATGCAAAGCGGGAGAAGTGGTGAGCCGGGATGATGAGGGCGAACTGTGGCACAGGAGATTGGGCCACCTTCACCATGGAGTTTTGAAGATTCTGCAGCAGATTTCTACTGGGCTTCCTAAGGGCACTCTTGCGCAGTCAGATCAGTGCAAGGGGTGTACTTTAGGGAAGTATGTGAAAGCCACCTTTCACGAGAAGGATAGTCGTGCCACGACGATCCTTGAGAGAGTTCACACAAACGTGTGTGGTCCTTTCTCAGTTGCTTCGACAGCAAAGCACAAGTATTATGTGATCTTTGTTGATGATTTCTCTCGAAAGTGCCGGATCTTCTTCATGCAGAAGAAGAGCGATACATTCGCGAAGTTCTGTGAGTTTAAAGCACTGGTCGAGAAGGAGTCGGGGAAGAAGGTGATTGCTCTAAGGAGTGATCACGGTGGTGAATTCATCTCGGCTGAATTCAAGGAGTTCTGCAGCGCAGAAGGGATTCGGAGAGAGCTCATCGCACCCCATAACCCACAGCAGAACGGGGTGGCTGAGCGGAAGAACAGAACGATCGTGGGTGCTGCACGGCGATGTTGCATGATCAGGGCCTACCCCTTCACTTGTGGGCTGAGGCATGCAATACAGCAGTGTATGTGCAGAACCGTTGTCCTCACAAGGTTCTTGGCATGAGTACACCAGAGGAGGCTTATTCTGGCAAGAGGCCCGATATTTCCCATTTGCGGATTTTCGGATCTCCTGTCTACATGCATGTGACGAAGGATGCGAGAAGGAAGCTGGATCCAACTGCTGAAGTTGGAATATTTGTGGGGTACACCGATACACCTCACAACTATCGGGTGTATGTGCCAGACAGTCGCAAGACTGTTGTGCGACGGGATATAAAATTTCAGGAGGAGAAAGCCATGCAGTGTTCGCTTGAGAGGGAGCTACACTTGCATGCAGATGAGGAGCTGTTAGTTCCTAAGGAGGAGCTTCCGAATGTGGATCAGCCCCAAGAGGAAGTCCAGGAGGTGGAAGAAACCACCAATGCAGCGCCAACCATCAGAGGGCGCATGCGCACTACAGAAGCTGAGCGACTGGCTCGGGATGCAGAGAAGGTTGTAGGACCACCTACAGCACAGCGCAGACAGAGACAGTCACCGGATCGGTACACTGGATACATGGCTCTTGTGAGTCAATGTGTTGTGACGAAGCCATCCTCTTTTGAGGAAGCCGTGGAGGAACCCGCATGGGTTGATGCCATGATCGAAGAATATGATTCGATCATCAGGAACAGTGCATGGGAGATTGTCCCAAGACCGGTTGGGAAATCAGTGGTGGGTTCACGATGGATCTACAAGGTGAAGCAGGCAGCTGACGGGAGTGTGGAGAAGTACAAGGCGAGATTTGTTGCCCGTGGCTTTTCACAGATCGAGGGGATTGACTATGAGGAGACCTTTGCACCTGTCGCAAGGTACTCTTCCATACGGACGATCCTTGCTCTCTCAGCGCAGATGGGGTGGCACATTCATCAGATGGATGTGAAGACCGCGTTCCTCAATGGAGTTATTGAGGAGGAGGTGTACATAGAGCAGCCTGAAGGTTTTGAGATCTTCAGCAGTGAGTCGCATGTGTGCCGACTCAAGAGAGCACTGTACGGGCTGAAGCAAGCACCTCATGCTTGGTACACTCGGATAGACAGCTACTTCACCGGGCTCGGATTCTCCAAGAGTGAGGTGGATCCAAACCTGTACCAGATTGTGGTGGAGGGGAAGCTGTTGATCATCGTACTGTATGTAGATGATCTGATTTTGACTGGCGATGAGCAGATGATACTTTCATGCAAGGAGGATCTTGCACGAGAGTTTGAGATGAAGGACTTGGGCATCCTTCATTATTTCCTGGGATTGGAGATTTGGCAGCGCAGCGGAGGACTGTTTGTTTCTCAGGGAAAGTATGCTCGGGAGATTCTGGAGAGGTTCAACATGCAAGGCCGCAAGCCTGTTGACACTCCTCTTCCTGGTGGTTGGAGGAAGGAGGATGCTACTTCAGCGGAGGTAGTGGATGCCACTGTCTATCGACAGTTGGTGGGGTCGCTTATGTATCCGGTCAATACACGACCCGATATATGCTATGCAGTTAACCAGCTTTCGCAAGCTATGATTAAACCTACCAAGCTATTTTGGAAGGCAGGCAAGCATGTATTGCGCTATATTAGAGGCACATCGAGATATGGTCTATGGTACAGACAGGAGGATGGAGCGAAGCTTTCTGGCTTCACTGATGCAGATTGGGCAGGGAGTCCAACGGATAGAGCACTTCTGGAGGAGTTTTCAGCATTGGGTCGACAGCAGTTTCCTGGTACAGCAGGAAGCAGAGATCCGTGGCACTCAGTTCAGCAGAGGCCGAGTACATGGCAGCTAGCTTGGGTGCATGCGAGGCTATTTGGATGAGGAAGATCCTCGCAGGTTTGTTCAGGTTGCATTTGGAGCCTACAGTGATCTACTGTGATAACCAGAGTTGCATCAAACTCTCGGCTAATCCAGTATTTCATGATAGGTCCAAACACATCGACATCAGGTACCATCATATCAGAGATTGTGTTCAGCGGAGAATCATGATGCTTTCATATGTTCCCACGGAGGATCGGGATGCCGACATCCTGACGAAGGCGCTCACCAGGAGCAAGTTCGAATTCCACAGAGGCAGGATAGGGGTTGCAGATAATCCATATCTTGCTAAGAGGGAGTGTTGAAAATGCAGCAAGATGATGGAGCTTAGTGAAATGAAGTCGCCTTCACTAAGTGGGCCCGCAGGCAAATTCTGGCGCAAAATCTATTTTTAGACTATGTCTGTTTTTAGACATATGGAGCATGGTTCGGGGATTCCAGTTTGAGATTCTTGGAGCATTGGTCATGTTGGTAAAAATAGATGAGACTCTATTTTTTAGGTCAAAGAGGTCGAAGTCTATTTTTAGACTGCCTCTCCTTAAAAATAGGGAAGTCAAATATTATTTACCCTTAATAATATTTGGACTCTAAACATCAGTTTACTCTCTTGGAGCACTTCAGTTCGAGCTACAGAAGTGGCTCATGCATCTGACAGAGGAATTACGCTATTCCCAAGGGTTTGATGGCATCATGCATAGTTGACTTCAGTTAGGACTTCAGTGGCAGAAGTTTGGTGGAGTTAATGAGACAGATAGTGGAGTTGTGTTCTGTTTATTTTAGTTGAACTAGTTGAGATTAGTTTAACTAGCTAATCAATTAGTTATGAGTGGAGTGAATTAAATATTATTTAATTCATTAATTAGCAACTCATTATTCAACTCAAGAACACATCAGTTCACTACAGTGCATGGACAGTTCAGTGGAGACCAGTGAAAGAGGTAGATGAAAGGGTGGAGTTAGCTATCAGTGGCGACATCAGTTGTGCATGAGATTTGCACCACACTTGGAGGAATTGTCCATGACAATTGCGCAGTGAAGCCAAGGAGATTCGAACCTTGGATCTCTATATAGACAGGCCATGATTGCGCAATAGAGGCAAGGCAATTGGCGGTGAGTTTTGAACCAGTAACCTGTTCAAAACTGAGCTAGATTGTGAGTAACTGTATGAGAAAGTACCGAGTACTTGTGAGGAGTATTGTACTGAGTTGGTTACTTGATTTCTCCATTATAATATACACAATAGCTGCGGGGTTTTCAGCTATAAGCTTTCCCCATACATACTGTGTTAATGTGTATGATGATTTTATGTGTTATCGCTTGATTTTATTTCCGCATGTTTGATGATCTGAGTTGGTTGAGTGGAAGAGATTATGTGTTGCATATAAATTCGAATTGTATGTGATCAAGATAGTCTCGGTGGATAATTAATCATTATTCAGCAAATTTCTACAAGGAGCCCTTGGGAATTGGCAGCCTATGCCACAACAATGCCCAAGTCAGGCCAATCATGCTCACGCCACAACATCTTGTAACCAAGCACAACCAAATCAGTGACCCAAAAACAAAAACAAAAAAACAAAAAACAAAAAATTTAAGAAAAATTTCTCTTGTCTCATCATCGCTCATGTTTTCTACATAGGCACGATGTTTGTGTGTCTATATCAAGAACAAATGCGTGAGTCTTCATGTAAATAATCATCCATGCGAGAAAACCTGGCGGAAAATTTTATTTCCCTGCGAGGTCCCCGCACTTACTAAAAATAGGTATGCATCCATACAAACCTAATTTGTATGGAACTACCTCAGATAAAACTGAAAAAATTGAATTATTGGATATTTAGGGCCCTACCTAGCACTGACGATGTGAATTCCGGGTACACAGGCTGACCACGACGACAAGAAAGGCTCGGCAGTAGGGGATCATCTCTTACCTCACAACTCTCAAACAACACAAATGAATTAAAATGAGCCATATTGACCCATATATCGCCATTTTTGACATATTAGACAGACCGTAACGGGAGCTCAGATTGCTCAATTGAAAAACCAAAAGCAACACAACGATCAACACTTCATCACGTCCAAAGTAGGCTTCACACATCCACATCTCAAAAAAAAATCATTTTTCAGTTGCGACAAGTACGCACTCTCTTATTTCTTTTTATTCAACATTATTTTCAATATATTTGAATACAAAAGATTATTTCACATGGGGCATTGGTTTCAGGTGTTACAAGCACAACAAATCAATTGTTTCCCTAGCCACTGAAGGTACAAGAGTAGGTATCATTCTACCCCCAACACGATAGGATTATCAAAGAAGCTTTGCATATCCTGACATCGTTTCTCCACAAGAATCACCCATAGGTTCTAGTCACCCGACCATTTTTATCATCACCCCACCTTTCACATGATAAATATCCTTGTCTGTCGATAGAGCCTCACCCTCCATGGCGTCCATCACTCAAGTAGACCATACATCAAGAACATGGCACCATGGACATAAAATCCAAGTCCGGGAAGCAGTTCATGATCATTCATCCATCATACATCAAGTCAAGTTTTACCATAATATAATAAAACCCCTTTCCTAGACTTCCACTCTCATAAGCACATTGAATACACACCACCGTGTCTTTCACTTGGCCTACTGCACCCCCATTAGCATAGCCCATCTGTGACACTTTCCATCCGCTTCATCACCCTCGCACCGAGACCAGCCAATGGGGGCCCCACCCTCAGCAAAACACACTCTCATCACATCATCAGTGAATGATCATTTTCATGTTTATCGGGGCACTCGTCTCCATGCTCATACATCCAAACCCATTCTATATTATGTTGGCAAGTGTACAAAGATTTTTTAGGAGAACAATCCCACCCACCCATCCACATTTCTCACCTGGCAGCAATCCCTAATCACCCTTGGTTGAAGCTTCGTATTTACCCAACTCTCCATGACACTCATAACAACCACATACCCACCATGGATATCCTACCGTCCCCAGGGTTTTCCTCACCATAAATTGTTATGATTACCGCAACTTGCATTTACAACCTCTGACCTTGGGTCGTTGAACTCCCATCATCAGTTACAACCATCATGCCTTTGTTAACCTATCATACCCCACCTGCTACATCAGATACCCCGGTCCCTTGCATCAGTACTTCTCTCGGTCAGTTGAGGCTTTCTTCTTGTCGACTTCAACAACCATCTTCCAAGAAGTAGGAAATACCTTGGATGGCCCCTCACCTCAATAGGGGAATTCTCGGATGGCACTATGGGATTCATCATTGCCCATTTATGTCATCGATCCTCCTGAAATTCGACTACAACATAAGCTTTCATGTCAAGATGGTATCATACTTCACAACCATTTCACTTTGTCAGAATTTGTCGAAGACCCATGCCATCATAAGCATCTCTTTTGGAAATGCTTACATGGGAAGGTCCTTAGTCATAGACCCATGCATACAATGAGAATTTACTCTAAAAAACATTCCATACCAAGATTATGCATATGGACACTACATTCAACCTACTGTCAAAGAAAAAACGCCCCTAAGGGCATCAACAACTGTCATCATCAACCAAATAGCAGGTCACTACCACACAAGTGACACAGACAGAACCTCTATCTATCAGATAAGCTTTGACTAGACAAAGCATCACAAGCATGGGACATGCATGCCTCGTATAAATATTTTATTTATTTTATCTCTTGCAGGTTTACAACAAAACATGGTTCCTCCTTTACTCATGGAAAGGGGTCTCCAACCTCAGGTTTTACGCAAGTTACTCTCTCTCTCTCTCAAACGGATTATACAGAAAATAAACTATAATGTATTCCGACTATACAGTTCTTCCTAGACCTCATACATTAGGGGAAATTGTTATCACTGAAAAATTGTATAAGAAAAAGACATTAGGAAATGTCAAGAAGAATGTACAAATAAGGATTTACAATGAAGAAATACTTTACAAAATTTGAAAAATTTAACTTTTCTTAAGGTCAAGCAGGCAAATTTATCAAATAGCGCACAGAAAGCACTGGCCCTAAGCAATCCGCGCGGCATTTCCTTCGATAGTAGTGAAGAAATTCGTGGCTATCCCTCAAATAGTCACGTGGTCTTGGGTATGGCGGAAGATCGACATCTGGGACCACTTGGCACACTTGAAGAAGAAGATTCCCCACTTAAGCCAGCCAAGTACATCCGCCTTGGAGCCACCTTGAGGCCTCAAGTGTATCACACAATGTAATCAACCTCCCACTCTTGTGTCAACATCCACATTGTACCAAGGGAGGGAGGGAAATTTGAAATTTTCCTATAAAAGACCACCATGGGAAGAAGAATGGAGAACATATTGTTATGCTGGTCAAATTTCTTGAGAGAAAACCAACATTGTGTTGTCCAAGCAGCAAGGAGTGGAAGGATTTAGTTTTTGGCAATCCAACACCTCAATCCAAAAGAAGAAGTTCACCAAGTATCCATTATTCTACCATCCGTCGAGGAGAGAGAGAGGCTTGCAAGAAACTTAAAGGGAATAGCCCCCTTGCCTTGAATATTAGAGCTCCACAGCTCTAAGGATTCATTGCAAGTTATTTAGCATCCTATTCTCTTATACCATCAGTAACTAATAAAAATGGGAAGAGTTCTTCGTTTGGATTATTAGTGTGTTTGACTCGACTGAGCTTGTTATTGTATGTGTGTATTTTATTTTTTTGTTTCTCCTCTATTGTAGCATGATATTTTCTTTACTTAGTTTACTACATGTTGTGTTGTTCTACTAACAATCTAACAAACCAATTGACCTATTACTCGCTTGTAGGAAAGCAGCCTCTCCTACCAAGCATAGTGCATTTTGTCTGCCCATGCGTTGAATGCACTACAAGAATCTCTCTTCCCCCTTTCGTTTACTACACACCAAGGGAATATTAGTGATTTCTACAAAGTCGTCCACTATTTTCCTATGCCATTTATAATAGATTTAATCTCTTTATTTTTATATCTATGTAGTCCTTACTTACCTATTTATAATAAAATTAATCTTTTTATTTTAACATCTATGTAGTCCATACTTACCTTTCCTTATTAAAAATAATGGATTTATTCTAATAATGATATTCATGGTTTTCTTACCCACTATTGTATTTCATATCATATTATTATACTTCCCCCCACACACACATTTGATAGAAAACATTTCCACTTTACAAGTACAAATATGACTATTTTAACCCTTCAAGGTTTTCAACATGTCCACTTTACAAGTACAAGTATGACTATTTTAACCCTTCAAAGTTTTCAATGCACGAATGTACACACATTTGTTAGAAAAAATTTCCACTTTACAAGTACAAATATAACTATTTTAACCCTTAATTTCCACTTTACAAGTACAAATATAACTATTTTAACCCTTGAAGGTTTTCAAGGCACGAATGTACATATATTAGTAATCATATCCCTAGCACTTATTCGTGAAAACATTACTAATTCTATGTATTGTTGTATAGTTTGGTCCGTTTAATGAATGTGGGTTCATTAATGTATATTGGAACATAGTTCTTAATATTTATTTTGTCACAAAATATCTATGTTGATGTGTTGACACCCTTCCAAAGTCTTCAATGTGTACACATGATGTTCTATGGTGGCTCCAGAACAAGAAATTTGACCTACCACATCATCGGTAGAAGATTGGTCCTTTTAAATGTACAGTTTGAATTAGTGTTAGATTTTTCACAGAAATAGAAAGTGTATTCCGACATCGTTTCTTTTCATGTGTTACCCTGTGGTGTTCAGAGATTTGTTTAGTAAGAAAACCTTTGTTATCACTGTGTTCATTCCAATGTGAAAGGGTTTTTAATGAGTTTTCCTCTCCATTATTTAAATTACCAAGTTCCAAAATCTATGAGTGAAAAGTTGTGCTCGGATTCCATAAACCCACACCAGAGGTAACTCTGTTTTTATTTTGTGATTTTATTCCATATTAAAACTAATTATTTTTTAAGGTTTATTGATTATTTTCACTCATTCATAGGTTTCATTTTAATATGTGTGTTATTCTATTTTTAGGGTTCCATTCTCAAACAATCCAGTTCTATTTCGATAACACCTTGTTCCATTGCAATTGACCATCAACTACAGGGATTACACTTTTGTTTTAACCACTAGTTACTATTGGCCAAAAAAAATTACATCTCCATTTAGTTCTTGTTATGTAGGCAACTCTTTTTCCTCTTATACGCCGATGACACAGGTAAGCCTTATCATCACTTTTCAAACTTGAATTTTTTCCTTCCAATATGGTTTTTGTTCTTCAACTTCTATGTTTTTAATTGAGAAAGGTTTCGTAGTCAATTTTTATAGTTCACTTCTTCTTAAATGGAATTTTTCTCTTTATTAATAGGCATGAGGCTACGAAGGTGGTAAAATATTTACTTCTTATCTCTTTGATTTCGTTTGTCATGATTTAGAATTTCAGAGGTTACGTACATTTGTCATTACATGTGGAAAGGATCTTATAATCCCTGGGTGGTATCCCATTTTTGTTAATAGTTAATTTTCTCTGAAACCCATTTGGGTTTTTTTTTTTTTCAGATAATGTGTTACGAAGAGGGTTCTATTGTTTTTCTCTTATTTCAAAAAGGTTTGAGTTTATTTTTGACCCTACTTATTCAGTTAATAATTATGAACACTGGGTTTTACAACTTTCGACAGGTATTGTAATATGAGGGTAACCTTTGTGACATTTTTTGTAATTATATTTTAACATTTGATGTTTAAGGTTTATACATTTCTAACTTTAATAACAATACCGTGGGTTTTGATATGATAGGAACGTTCATCCTATTTTTATTTCAGTATAAAAGTTATATGTTTTTCTCATATTTCTTATACACAAAAAGTCAAGGGCTAACAATGTTTAGTTTCTGTGCAGGTAGAAGGAGCATAATGAAATTCATGACCTTTCCAAGGTAATTTTTTTATATAAAAAAAACTTTTGTGATTGTCTTCCCAGATCCCAATTTTTCCCATATGCATTCTAACTCTTAGTTTGTTCTATGTGTATGCTCTTTCTAGGTAATAAATCATGCTTGACACAAAGGAGACTTTTCCTTCGATGCTTCTATTTCCAGCATAAGTAAAAATAGACTTGTTCTTCCTTTTATGAGGTTGAAAATTTCTCTACATGAAGACGAACATCCAGATTGTTAACTTCTAGAATTGTTTATTAATTATTTTCGTTAATGTATTTTATGACATATAGTTCCTCCATAACTAAATTATTTATAAAATTCCGTGAGCCTCTTTTGTATCAAAAGTGTCATTTTCATTATGAAAAAAAATTCTTGGTTTTTATTTTATTTTATTGAATACAAATTCTCTTGAGGTCTTCTATACCTCTATCAATGTTTATCTCCTCATAGTGATCTTATCAATTTAAAAAAGAGACTATGTATACATTTGGAAAACAATACCATTATATAATTTTATTATTCTTCTAATTATTTATATATATATATATATATTGATTGTTGCCATTATGGTTAATGTGTTGTCCTCGATGGCAATTTACTTGATAAAAGATGCTCAACATTGTGTTAACATGATAGTTATGCAGATTGATACAAATTCTATGAACAAATAGTATGACAGTCCAGAGATAGATGAATGTTAAAGATGAAGTTTCAGAAATGATATGTGAGTCATGTGAAGAAGAGTGAAGTACATACGCAGGTTCTGCAAGTGAAAGTCCCATGTAGAATTTGAACCATGGTATTTTGGACACCATGGGTCATTACCATGGTATTGGCCCATAGTAATTGATGTGACAACAGTTATTTGATCCCATCAAATAATACTAGTGACACTACCAAGGGATTTACCCAAGGTATTGGCTAAGGCTAAAACTATATAAGGAGATGGAGATCTAAGTGTTATGTGTGAAAATAATGGATTATACATGTGTGATCTGATTTGGAATAGGTGTGCACCAGAGAGCATGCAGAAGAATCTAATCTAAAAGATCTGAATATATGTTGACACATATGATTGAATGATTTACTAATTGCAAATGTCTAAGTAGTTAACATTGATGAAAATATGATGATTGTAATAATGTGATCTAAATGTATTATCAAAAAGTCTGTAGTTTTGATAGTAAAGTTATGTTTATAGTGAAAATTTTCAGATTTTTATGCAGGTGTGTTTGGGAATAGTCATGTACATACGTGGATCCATCTTTGTAGCATCACGTGTATATTCTGCCATAAAGTTTGTAGTATATTGATATTTGTACGTGGTTGGTGTGCATGGTAAGTATGTACATACGGTGATCAATCTTATGATAGTCGTATATATATATGCTAAGGTTTGAAGTACTGATAAATGATGATATTTGATTAGTTATGTTCTGTTTGTTGTCATTTTTTTATGATGTCTCTATCATGATGATTTGTGTTTGATAGTGTGAATTGAGGTTATTTGGTTGTATTGATAATTTTTAATGGTACAAAAGTATGATTGGGTGTGATTCAATGATCTATGGTATGTAATTAGATAACAAATATGTGATTGGTTCACTGATCTATAATTGGTACAATGGTTTATGTATAGTTCAGTGATTGATTATTCAATGTTCAGTATTATGAGATCTATATGCAGGAAAAATGTATATTTGTGGGTGTGTTTCATAACACTAGCGTTTACATTCTAATGTATGTCTGATCAGGGTCCGCAAGAACAACATTATGTTTATGTGATGATGAACAGTGTATGGTTTGGTATAATGATGAATGGTTGTGCATTGATATGATGGTTTATATCTATTATGGATTGATTTGATCTAATTGAAATCGTTGATTGAGATTCAGTGATTGGTTGGTTAATGTTACAATGATTCAGTTGGTTCAGTGATTTATTTGTATATTCAGTATTCAGTTTGGTATTGATCTTAATGATGGGTGTGGGTCTAGTCTGAAAATATGATCAAAGGTGGCCTACAAGTTTTTATTTTTGAGTCAGGTGGATCCAGTATGAAATATTATGAAATTTGGTCCATAGACGTGTTGAGGTTTGGAGCCTTCAGAAAGGAATTTGAAGCTTCCTTCCAATGGTAACTAGTTAATTTTCTTAGGGGGTAGGGGCTCCCTTCCAGTGGGAGCCAATAAATAATATTAGGGAGTTGTAGCTACCTTCTAGTGGGTGTTGGAGAACGAAAGAAGGTTGTAGCCTTATACAAGTGGGTGGCTAGATGCTAGTAAGAGTCTGCATTAGTACAACATGTAATAGAATTTTCTTAATAATAAAATAAGAAGACAAAGATGATGACAGCGGTGGTTTTCTTCCACATTGGATTTCCACCTAAAATCATGGTGTTCATGTGTGTGAATATGTTTCTTATGTGTTGATGATCTATTTTTTCTTTACTGCTCATGGTGTCTGCTTAATAAATAAATAATGAAGTAATGATGCACTGGTTAAACATGAACAATTGATGAAATATATGAAAAGTTGGTTAAATGAATACACATTGTTTGTTTTCGTTGAAGTAATGTACATACGCTGGTTGCATGAATGACAATAGCATATAGAAATCAGAATAAGAAAATGAAAATTTAAAGTGAGTTTAAAATACTAATTCACCCCCCTCCCCACCCAATATTTTTCCCTACACACACAATATATATATGTGTGTGTGTGTGTGTTTCTAATTCATTTTGTTGTTTTTACAGAGATTTGATTTCTAAGTGACCAATTTTGGTTTATTATAAACATATACCTATAGCTAAGAATATATCATGGAGCCTTACCTTACTCATTTATATACTTGTTAATTCATCATAATTTGTTTTTTATGAAAACTTGAACCAAGTTTTATATATATATATATATATCCTTCCTTCCTGTGTAATAAATTCATTTTTCAACTCACATCAGTATAAAAATTCCTACTCTTCAATTTAAAACTTTTCTCTATATACTATTTTTTCTTGTTCCATTTCATATTTTTGTGTAAGGTTTCATATAAATAGTTGAAAAATGTTTTATCAATCTATCAAATCACATTTCCAACTTACTTTTCTTGATACATAATTTATAGAAATAAAAAATAACAATAAAATTATAAAAAAAATTATTTTCATAAAACAATTAAATGTTGTATATAGAGATGTTGGCTTGAAACAATTATCTAGAGAATTAATAATCTAGAGATATTTATATGAAAACTATAAATATAGCATAACACTTCATTTTCTTTTCACAAACAATTAGATGTTGTATATAGAGATGTTGGCTTGAAACAATTATCTAGAGAATTAATAATCAAGTACTTGGCTCCTCCCAACCTTGACACTACAAATATCCAGTATCCTCCAGAGGATAATTGATCTACAAATTTATTTTTGTCTTTTCTTTATTACTTCTCTTTGGTATCTTCTTTATCAGAATGAGACAAAACCAAATAGACAAAAATGTTTTTTTCTAATCCCATATACCACTCTTTTCCTGGTTAATAACTTCCTCCACCTCACCAATAGGTGATAGGTAGTTATCATCTCATTAATGATATGTTTCCTACTTCTGAAGACAACTCCACATATTTTAGGAAACAATTAATTTCCAAATATCATAGTGCCTCAATAAATCTAATCATCAAGACTAGATTCCTAGGAATTATTGATGGGTAATAAATATTCCGCAATACTGCATAGCCTCATCTCTTTCATCCATATGTACTCAAAAACAAATTCTTCATATTTTATTTATTTACAAAAATAAAACATCATAATTATAAATTTATAATCAATTATTATCAATGATAAATAATTGAGAATTAAAATTTTCAAATATCTTTTAAACTAACACACAACTAGAAACACACATACGCAAATTTTATTACAGAAAGTATCAATCCAATGGATATAACAAAACATCTATATCCTTTGCTCCACTAACTCTCCAAAAAGTTATTAACAACCATTCCAAGGTATTTTGATGGATTCCTAAGGGTCTTCCACCTACTCAAGATCATGACCATTCTATTCATTTGCAACCTAGAAATGCACCATCTACAAGTATCCATATGCAAATAAGAGCCTAGATTGGACATGTGATTTAATAAGTGTTAGAGGTAGGTATCATTCAACCTAGACAAAAAAAAATTCTTCACTAGCGGTGATGGTTAGAAAAGAGGATGGTTCCAGCATTTTTGTCAAAATTATAGACAACTCAACAAATTTACCATCAAAGATAAATTTCCCATTCTTATCATTGATGAATTAATTGATTCAATTGCATGGAGGGATTTTATTTAATAATTTGGATCTTCATTCAAGATATCATCAAATCAAAATGAGGCAAGAAAACATTCCCAAAACAACCTTTAAAACAGATGAATGCCATTATGAGTTTTTGGTTATTCCATTTATACTTACTATTAAACCATCAATATTTCAAAAATTAATGATTTTTATTTTCAAACCATTACTTGGAAAAATTTCATTAGTATTTTTTGATGACATATTAATCTATAAAAACTATCGGGAATAGAATCTACAACATGTGTATAGGGTCTTAAAAACTATTGGAAAAACAACAACTATATTCAAAGCCTTCGAATTGTGTTAGACTAATGATTACACTTGTGGCGGCGAGGGGGGGGGGGTGAATCAGTGTAATAGAAAATTTAACATTTCAAAACCATTTCATCAATAAATGAATATATATAAGTGCATCCATAAATAATGTGCATCATAACAATGAATAAAATTGTCCATCAAGTAATATTGATCACATCAACACATGAGAACACTCATTTTTACATAGAAACCCTTACATGAGAAAACCACAAATTATTTTTTCTTCTCCAATTTGATTACATCGATTTGCAAGCACCAACCTACTAGAGGCACAAACCTCGACAACGTGCAAGAACTGGCCTACAATAGGCTTAAACTTTATTGAGTCTCCAATAATAGTGGACATACCCACCTCCTTTTGCAACCTGTTGTGGACCACTTTTCACAATATTTCATAATGGATCCATAAGCATCACAAACAATATAATTCTTCAGAAACTATTAGGCCATTTCTATCACAACCCTTATATTTCATTAGGTTATACTTCCTTGTTCTATATTATTTTTGTTTATAATGTGGATGTTAAGTTACATCAAACTAGGGAGGTACCTAGTGATTTTTTATCATTGGAATGATAAGTTTATTTGAAGGGGGGAATCATTATGCATGTGTGTTATTCATTAACTATTTATGTTGTTCACTTTTCAACCACATATGTGATTGTTTCATGTTCATAAATATTTATACTTGTGATTAAATAACTTGACATTTGATTTATTTGATTAAGAGAAACATATGACAACAATTATCTAGGGATTCAAAATATACATGGTTTCAAAGCTAGTATTTGACTAAGATAATCAAGGGTTTATGGTAGTAGATCAACTACCAGAATTAAGGACCAAAAATTAGAGTGTTTCATTATTGTTTCTTGAAGGACTAAGAACTCTTGTAGGATATATTTTTTGGCTCTATTTTTAGATTTAGGAAGTTTTTGCATTTGATCTAAGAGATGGAAACAACTAACCTTAAATTTGATGAAAAAATTGATGGTGACTCCAAATTTATTTCCCAGAAAGTTCGGGTAACATTGATTTTGGAAGAAAATGATCTCTCAGATATAATTGAAGATGTTTTTCTTCCACCTAAAAATATGTAGTAGATGGTATAACATAAGAAATAGGAAGTGAAAGCTATGTGGATGACCTTCGAAGTTGTGAAGGATCAACTAATTCCTCACATGTTCCTAATTGGTTAATCCAATAAGGGTAGAGACAAAGTACCCAACAAGGGTAAGAGAAAGCATGAGGATTCAACCTCACAAACATGGAAGAAGTACTTGGAAAAAACTAAGTGATAATTTGTCATAATCGTATTCATTATGCATCACAGTTTTTGGAGAAGAAAGACAAGGGGAAGTAGTAACAACAGTAGGTATAAACCTTTATATAAATTTGGATGAATGAGTTTGTTTCCAAGTTTTATAAATATTTATCAATGGTATATTTCCTCTCTACTAGTATAATTTTCAAGAATTGTTTTTATGTGTATAGTGGAACATCTAGACATATGACATCATCCAAGGATTTAATTTCAATTCTAACATAGCATGACTTAAGAGTCGAGGTTGAACTTGTTGATGATGCTAAGTACCTAGTAACAATAGTTTGTACCATTCCCTTTCAATTATGATCATATTACTCTTTAGACTTTGATGATGTCTTGTTTGTTCGAGGTCTTGAGAAATATTGCTTTCAATTTTGGTTATGGAGGATAAGGGTTATCTAGTACTGTTCAAGAGCCAATAGCTCCTTATCAAGCCAAAGGAATTTACCCTAAAAGCAACAAATGTGATAAGGGTTAGGGAAGGAAACTTGTACATGTTACATGGTGAACTTGTTTGAACCCTCATTCATACCATAGACACTTGTGTGTGTTATGGTGCAACAGGATGGGACACCTACATTACTGTATGTTTCCTATTCTAAGGGAGATAGTCACAAGTATTCTAGAGTTCAACATTTAGGAACAAGCAATATATAGAGGGTGTGCACTCAAAAAGTATGTCAAGGTTGATTTCTTAAGCAACGAGCATAAGTCTAAGGTTATTCTAGGCCTAGTACATCAAATGTATGTGGATCAATGTCGGTAGCTTCAATGACAAGGATCATGTATTATGTTTCCTTCATTGATGAATTCTCTTGCAAGACATGGATATACTTTTTTAGCATGTTTCGTGAGTTCAAATCTCTTGTTTAGAGCCAAAGTGGGAAGAACAACAATATTTTGAGATCAAATGATGGGGGTGAGTATATATCCAATGAGTTAAAATTTTTATCCAAGCAGGCAAGATCCAAGAAGGCTTTTTTTGTTTTATACAATCCACAATGGAATTGTTGAAATTGTAGCAACAAATGGCTTCTTTGACTTGTGCCTTCGTCAAAGATGCTAATTCGAATTCAATATCAGAGATATTTGAGGTAGCTATAAGTTAACATGGGTGATGTGGCCTATCACCAGTTTATTGTTAGTTAATTCGAGTTAGATGACTTTCAGTGAGTTGTGTACTATTTGATAGCTAAAATTTAGATATCTAATGGAGTTAAACTCTAGTGTCTATCAGTTAACTGACCTCTAGTTATTAAATAGAGAAAGACTTGAGTTCTTCAGTTTAGTTGAGTAGTTTGAATTTTGTTAACTCAACTGAATCTCAGTTAACTAGCTGAGATACTAAAAATAGCCATAGCAGTCATGCAATTAAAATTTCCTATTGAGATTGAATGAAGGAACAAATCGATTTATTCAGTATATATATGTTTTTTTACAAGATATTGAGAAACATGTAGAGACATTCTCTTGGGAATTGCACAAGGAAATAGGATATATTCATATTTTTTAGGGGCAGAATTGCGCTAGGAAAAAAGGAGCTCCTAATAGGCCTTATTTTCCTAAGTGTTGGGAAAGACTTGTAGAGAGTTGATCAATATTGTAGGGGCTTCAGGCTTGAAGCATATTCTTTATAATGTCTAATATTGCTTAGTTGATTTAATACAATGAAGAGGGGTTTTTCCCAGTTGGGTTCCCCAAATAAATTTTGTGTTCTATGTGTGATTGTGTTTCTATTCATTGTTATATTTCAGCAAATTTTTTGTAGAAAAATATTGTGTCTTTTTTTATCATTTTGATCTCATTATAAGTTGCAAGGTTTCAAGGATTTTCTACATGGAAGCCGAGATGAAAAAAAATAGATACCAAGTTCCTTCATTAGATTCAAAGCGATTTTAAGGGGAGATTATTTGATGTAGGAATTCTACAAGCACGAGAATCATGTCAGCCTATGGTTTGAGGACAGAGCATGTCATAGAAGGGACTTCAAATTTTTCTTCATGGAAGGACATGATGGAACCTGTGTTAGATGACAATGGAGTTTTGGAATACATCAAGACTATTATTCCTAAACCTCTTGCATCAAATGCTCAATAGCAAGCTCAGTGGAGGAAGGATATTGCCAAAGATAGGAGGATGATCCGAGGAGTTAGATACTATATTTTCCAAATTTTCATGGGGAAGAAACAACATTCTAGATGTGGAAGGCCCTTACTAATCTTTTCGAAAGTAGTGATGTCAAAAAAAATAATTTGAAGAATAAATTGAGGATAATTCGAAAGGGAAAGGGTGAGCCCATTGTTAAATATCTATCGAGGTTATTTCAAGTGAGGGATGAACTTGGAGTGTAGAAATTTTAGAGAAATTGCAACTACTCAATATTTCAAACTGAAAAACAACAGGCACTATTCTACTCTAATGATATTCAGAATGGAAATCACAATTTAGAACAACATGCATAGACATGAAAAAATAAAAACCACAAGTACACAATGATTTCTAGGGGAACGTGACTAGGAAAAACCCCTCAATCCTCTTTGCATTAATAAGATGAATAGAGAAAATATTACAATTTCTTGCTCCAAATTTGAGCACAACTTGAAAAATAATTATTATTATCCCTGCTAAATGAGAAACTTTGGCCAACACTTAGCCAATTATCTTTTCATCTATCCTCCTATTTTTTGTTTAATCCTTGAGGAAATTGGCTCCTAAAATATGGGAATTTAATCCTATTTACTTGCATAATTCCCAAGGATTGATCTCATGACTTCATGCAACATGTGTACACTCAAACTAGTGTACAACTCATGTTACAATGCCTTATCAACTCCACTTCAGCTAATAAATTCAAATTCCATGAATGAATTAGCTATTTTGGATTGATTGATGAATTAAATGACAGATCTCTAAGTTAGACTGCTGTCCCACTGAAAAAATGGCCTTCAACTGACTCTATCAATAGTTAGAGTTTAGTTAATTGAATACAACTAAAAATAAATGAACTATATTGATAAAATTTAGATATCAAGCATGCATGACTAAAGTTCAACCCCACGAACTTGAATTCGGTGAGATAACTAAGTGACAAGATCCATGTCATAGTAGTTAACTTCCTCCTAGTTGTCCTGTAAAATGGAAATTCGATTTACTCAATTTGACTAAGGCTAAGGTCAAATTGAGCCTCTATTGCTACATTTTTCAACACTCCCTCTTAGCAAGATAGGGATTTTTCACCAGCTTTGTCGTGCACCTTTGGAATTTGAATTTACCTCTTGAAAATGCCTTTATCAAGATGTCAAAAACTTGCTACTTAGTTGGAATATATTGCAGCAACAAAATTCTCCTTTGCACATAGTCCTACAAATGATGATACCAGATATCAATGTACTTGGACCTATCATGAAATATCAAATTCTTAGAGAGCTTAATGTAACTTTGATTAACATAATATATAACGGTTAGATCCATCTCCTGACTAAATAGACCCACAAGTATTTTCCTCATTTATATGGCCTCACGGGATGCTTGACTTGCAGTCATGTATTCAGCCTCTGTTGAAATGAGCGCCATATAAATTTGCTTCCTGATATACCTGGAAATAGTTGCGGACTCAACATTGAAGATATAACCTGAAGTAATTTTCATCTTTGATGGAATATCTACCCAATATGCATCTATGAAGCCTTGGATCTTCACTCCATCTATTCTCCTGTATGATAATCCATACTTGGTAGTGTCTCTGAGGTAGTGTAACACATGCTTTGTTTCCTTCCAATACAACTTGGTAGGCCTCACCATATCTTGACTCAGATGGTTTACTACATAGGACATGTCAGTTTTTATGTTCACAAGATACATCAAGTACCACACAAGATGCCTATAAATGTTAGCATCAACCTCTTCACCTGAAGTGGAATTCTCCTTCCTCCAGTTTGTCGCTAGAGGTGTGTTCGTGGGATTACAATTCTCCATGTGAAATATCTAAAGTATTTCATAGGCATACTTCCCCTGAGACAGAAAAAAATCATCATCGCCTTTCCATACTTCCATCCTAAGGAAGTAATATATTAAGCCCATGACTTTCATCTCAAATTCCCTTGCAAGATCCTTTTTGCAAGAGCGGATCAGTTTCTCATCACATTCCAATATTAACTCATCAACATACAAAACAAGAATAAAATACTTACCATATACCACAATGTGATATAGGATTATGTTAAGTCTCCAAAATGTCATCCACTTCTACGCACATTTCCATCATTTCACCCTCATTCTGTAGCGCATCCCTCATTCCGTACCTACATAATGCTACATTAAGTAACCATTTTCATGGTCATATGGGTTTAGCATTATATTTTCCAAATTCATTTATTTTAATTATTTTAAGTGAATTTTTGATTAAAGAATATAAAATTAACATGTTTTGATATATACATAAAAGTGGTATCAGTTTTGTGATATTGTAGGCCCACTTGGAGATCATAGAAGGGTCCTACTTGGCCTCCTAACTACAAATTCGAATTTCAAATTCCAACTCATGAGGATTTGTAGAATATTTGAAGAATATATTGATCATTAAGCTACGCACATTCAGAGGAGAAGAATCATGGATTTTTTGATATGTGTCCTTATCAAAACTATGAGAGAAATTGGAGAGGATTTGTATCTTATATTTTTAGGAGATTGGTTGTAACCACATGAGATAAATGTGGATTTAGGATAGATTTGAGGATTTATAGTTATTGTATAAATAGGAGTGCACCCTTCATACAAAAGGTAGAAAATGGTTGATTGTGAATTGATAGTTGTTAGAGATTAGAGGTAGCTAGTGGCTAGTTGATAGTTGGAGGTTCCAAGTTCCATTCAAGATGTTATTTGTAAAGTGAGGAGAATTCTTGCAATATCTTGTAATCATTTTATGAAATACATACTGCCATTTTCATCTCCAATATGTGGTAATTGTCTAGTGTGCTTGCTGAGGAATGGAGGGCCCCATCAACGCTAGTTTGCATACCTTTGTACATATTGGTAACACAGTATATTTTTGTTATTTCATTTATTTTTGGAAAGTGTGTTTTTATTTTATGAAAGTGTGCTTTTGCTTTTGGCAAAGTGTGATTTACTTTTGAGTAGGTGTGAGTGTGATTTCAATTCAACATTTCATTTATGCAAGCGTGGTGTGATTTAAATTATGCAAGAGTGGAGTGATTTAAATTATGCAAGTGTGGTCTGACTTTAATTATGCAAGTGTGGCGTGATTTGAGTTTCTTTATATTTAGTTTTATTTGGTTCGAATTAGATCAATTTAATTTATTTTTTAATTAGTGTTAATTTCATTTAGATTAATCTAATATGATAAATAATCACCTAGTATATATAGTACAGGTATACCTCGTCATTAAACGAAACCCCGGGTTGACAATTAAATGACAAGGATTTAACTAACCATTAAATCACCTAACATTTTGACACCATTGTCGGGGAGGTATACATATGTGTTTATTTTGAAGTTTATAAAATTCATTATGGTTGCATTAATTTTTAGATGAATAGTTAAGATCATATTAAAATCATTTTTCATATTAAATTTCAAAAAATTTCAAAAAACAAATTGTACTAATCTGTGTGTGCAACAGGAAAAATCAACCAATTGGAGTAATTCATAGGTAATTAAGAGGTTGAAGAATGTTCTTCCTTTTTTACTTCTTAATTGCATTATCTACACAACTGGTTTTTCATGCTTTGATGATTTTTAATGTATATTTTTCTAACCTTAGCATGAATATATTTTTACTCTTGCTACACACATGGTTACACTGGAAATATGCTTACACTTGATCTATTCTTCTATTTCCAGTAGAGTAGAGTGTAGAAATTATACAAACATATGTATATCAATGGATTCAATCTGATCAAGCAATGTACTAAAGCTAGATATTGAATCCTTATACAAATCAATTGTGGAAAATAAACACAATCGCCAATCACATTAAGCAAAGAAATACAAATCAAACCACAACACAAATAATTTCCTGGGGAAAGCTTGCTACTCAAAACCCCTTTATCTTCTATTGTATATTAACCATAGAATCATGAAACAATTGCAATGCACTCTTCTCACAAGAGTTTCCTACACTCTGCTAACTGTCTCACACTGTCTTGGACAAAACTGACCAACACATAGCCTATTCTTAGCCTCTGAAAAGCCTGCCCTGCTTGGGTAATTCCTGATGAATGAAATCCCTATTCTTTAGGAATTTTGGCCTTTCAAAACTGCGCAAGTATCATCGGCACTCCAATGGATGTTTGGTTGCATGCAGGCAACCTAATAATCACACAACTGAAAGTTAACCTCCCTTTAACCTTTGTCTCAACTGGGTCTCCACTAGAACTGACATGCATGCAACTATTAATAATAAATCATTAGTTGCATGGAAAATCACTGATTGTGAATTAAATAATATTTAATTCACTTGATCTCTCACTAGTGAAACAAACAGTTACAACTAGTTCAACTGACTCTAGATCACCTAACTGAGTTAATTGATTACACATTCATTAAAATAATGCACCAAATGCAATTCGAACTCCATAAATAATAGAATTACTCTACATGCCTCACCAACCACCTTCAACTCGAAATACATGAGCTAACTGAATATATCACACACAGTTAACTATTACAAGTGATCATGAGATAAGATTACATTTTACTGTCCAATTTAATTAAGGGAAAATTAAATTAGACACTGCACCAAATTAATTAATTAACTTGGCCATCACACTAATGTATCGATAGGACCTATTCATCCCACACTAGTGTGTGTGCTACAATTGGACTTCAACACTCCCTCTCAACAAGAAAGGGATTATCTGCCGCTTGGTCCTGCCTCTCTGGTATTCGAATTTTCTCCTGGTGAGCGCCTTTGTCAGAATATTTACATCCTAATCTTTCGTGGGAATGTACTGAAGTAACATTATGCCCTCTGAAAAGAATCTTTGAGATGGTGGTACCAGATGTCTATGCACTTGGACCTATCATGAAACATTGTATTAACCGAGAGTTTAATGCAACTCTGGTTATCACAATGTATCACTGTCGGATCCATTTGAGAACCAAACAAACCAACCAATATCTTTCTCATCGATATGGCCTCACATGCAACTTGACTTGCTTCCATGTACTCTGCCTCGGCTGAACTGAGTGCCACAGATCGCTGCTTCCTATTATACCAAGAAATTGTTGTCGATCCTATGCTAAAGATCCTTCCTGATGTTCTCTTTCTGTCTGATGGATTGCCTGCCCAATCTACATCCATGAAGCCTTGAAGCTTCACTCCCTCTATCCGTCTGTACCATAATCCATACTCTGTAGTGCCCCTAAGATATCTCAAGACATGCTTAGGCTCACCTTCCAAAATATCTTGGTCGACTTAACCATAACTTGACTCAGCTGGTTAACTGTGTAGCAAATGTTTGGTCTAGTGTTCACCAAATACATCAGTGAACCCACCAACCGCCTGTAGATAGTAGCATCCACTACTTCTCCAGAAGTAGCATCCTCTTTCCTCTAATTTCCTAGAAGAGGAGTCTCAATGGGTTTACAACTCTCCACGTGAAACTTACCCAGTATCTCTTTGGCATACTTTCCTTGAGAAAAAAAAATTTCACCATCCCGCTACCATATTTCCAAACCAAGGAAATAGTGAAGGAGTCCCATGTCCTTCATTTCGAACTCCCTCGCAAGATCCTCCTTGCATGAGTTTATCAGCTGCTCATCACCTGTCAAAATTACATCCTCAACATAAAGTACGATAATCAAGAGCTTACCATAAACCACAATCTAGTACAGGTTTGCATCTGCTTCACTTTTGGTGAATCCCAACCTGGTGCAATAGCTTTCAATCTGAGTGTACCCAGCACGAGGTGCTTGCTTCAACCCATACAGTGCTATCTTGATTTATCACACATGTGACTCACTGTCAAAGATCTTGAAACCTTTTGGCTACTCTATGTACAATTCTTCCTCAGTAACTCCATTGATAAACACAATTTTCACATCCATCTGATGAATGTGCCACCCCATCTACACTGAGAGTTGAAGGATAGATCTAATGGAAGAGTACCTCACGAATGGTGTGAAAGTATATTCATATTCGATCCGCTCAACTTGTGAGAATACCTAGGCCACAAATTTGGCCTTGTACTTCTCCACAATCCCATCAACAACTTGCTTCACCTTATAGATCCATCTAGATCCAACCACTAATTTACCGACCAGTTTTGGGAACACCTCCCATGCATTGTTCTTGACGAAGGAGTCATACTTATCTACCATAGAATCAACCCAAATTGGTTGTTGCACTGCTTCATGAAATGAAGATGGTTCTGTAACAATAAACTTGCTTATAAGAGCCATGTATCCAGTAAAATTGTCTGGAGATTGTCTCTGTCTGCGTAGTGAAGTAGGGGCTCCTACATTCTCTGCTGCATCAAGTCTCAATCTATCATCTTCCATGGTGCGCCTTCTACCATTTCTGATGGCTGGCTTTGCATGAGTGTTTTCTGCCCCTCCATGATCCTTTTCATGTGGCTTCTCCACATCTCGAGGTTCATTCTTTGGAAACAAGCATTCCTCCTCTGCATGCAAATCCAACTCCCTCTCAAGGGAAAATCGCATGGCTTTCTCCTCATCAAATTTTATATCTCATCACACAACATTCATTATGTTGTTTGGAAAATACACTTGATAGTTGTGGGAAATTTCAGTGTACACCACAAATATCTCAATATTATTTGTTGGTTCCAACTTCTTCTTGGCATCTTTAGTCACATGCACATAAACAGATGAACACAAAATCTTAAAATGTGAAACATCAAGTTTCTTACTAGTAAAATCATCTTCTGGTGTACTCATGCCAAGTATCCGATGAGGACAACGGTTTTTCACAAATACCACTGTGTTGCATGCCTCCGACCACAGATGCAACGGTAGGCCCTGATAATGCAACATTGTTCGTGTTGCACCCATAATTGTTATGATCTTTCTTTCTGCGACCCCATTTTGTTGTGGGTTATGAGGTGCAATCAATTCTCTCAAAATTCCTTCTTTGCTACAAAAGTTATTGAATTCATTAGAGATATACTCACCACCGTTGTTAGTCCTAAGAGCCTTCACATGCTTCCATGTGTCTTTATCCACCAGTGCTTTGAACTCAAGAAATTTTGAGAACATCTGATCTTTCTTCTGCATGAAGTAGATCCAACACTTTCGAGAAAATTCATCAACAAATATCAGATAGTAGTTATGATTTGTTGTTGAAGTAGTAGAGAATGGTCCCCACACGTCTGTGTGAACTCTCTTAAGGATTTATGAAGCTTGGTTCTCCTTCTCATGAAAATTGGCCTTTGTATACTTCCCCATAGTACATCCCTTTCATGTGTCTGACTATGCAACAGTACCCTTGGGAATACCCATAGAAATCTGCTACATGACCTTCAAGGCTCCATGATGAAGATGGCCCAATCTCCTGTGCCATAACTCACCCTCATCCTGGCTCACCACTTTTTCTGCCTTACCCATCAATGATGCACAGCCATCTACATCAAGTTTATAGATATTCTTAACTTTAATCCTAATCTTCTTGGATTTTCCTCTTTTTTTGTGTTGCAGGAAATATTTTCCTTCACTGAAAACAACGTCATAGACTCCATCCTCCAACATTGCGACTGAGTCCATTTTTTTCTTTAATCCTGGTACATGCATTACATCTTTTAATTTACAGGGTTTACCTGACTATCTCTGGAAGGTAACTGTACCAATCTCGGTAGCATTATACCACCCATCATCACACATTTCAATATGCATCTGGAGGTCCTTCTCCTCCAAGCTACTGGAAAATTCTTTGTCTCTCGTCATGTGAAAGGATGCACCACTATCCAAGTACCACACCGATCCCATTGCACTTGACACCATGCATGCAATAAACGGGAAGTAAAGCTCAAATTGTGAGGCCAAAGCCTCACCAACTAAAAATATTGAAGCATTCTTGTTCTTCTTCTTTTGTGGACAATTAGTGGCATAATATCCAAGCTCATGACAATGAAAACACTTCACTCTAGACATTTCGTGCTTCTTGCCATCTTTACCGGACTCAGATTTGGAATGGAATTTATTTCCTTTCCCCTTATTCGCCTTGGAAGCCAAAGCAAAATATTCTTCATCTTCATTCTTAGATGAAGATCCATCCCTGGTATTCCACTTGAATTATTCTTGCACAAAATACGACCAAAGTCGTTCCCAATCTGGCAATTTTTCCCTTCCATTGATATAGTCCTGATAACTATGCCAACTCTTGGGAAGTCCTAGAATATCTAGGATCACCAAGTAATCATCAACGAGAGTAATGCTGACACTCCCAAGACCATCCTAACATTGGAAAACTTTGTTAAATATTTCGACATGGAGTCGCCTTTCTCCATTTTGATCTTCCTGGGTTTATCCCTTAGTGCCAATTTTCCATGATCACTGCTGCTCTTAAATAGATCTGTCAAAGATTTCCACATTGCATATGGTGTCACTTTGCCATGGAGACTTGAGACAATGTGGTCTCGTACTCCCTCTAATAAGATCCTACTCACCTTTGCAACCTTCTTTTGCCAGGCATCAATATTTTCCGCATCTGCTACAAGGGGTTTCGAAACATCATTGTCAATGAAATATTTCAACCCATTTTCCTCCAGTACTTCCTCCATCCCATATTTCCAAGAAATATAGTTAGAGCTGCCCTCAAGTGCATACTCTAATCTCAAGCCATTGAAAGCCATTTCGATCCTAAATTGCCTATCGCACCAAGAATGTCTTCTACAAATTCGAATTTATTCAGTCACAAACTTAGATTCTCCTCCACTATAGTGATTTCCTGTTCTCTAATACCAAGTAGAAATTATACAAACATATGTATATCAATGGATTTAATCCGATCAAGTAATGTACTAAATCTAGATACTGAATCCTTCTATAAATCAATTATGGAAAATAAACACAATCGCCAATCACATTAAGCAAAGAAAGAATCAAATCAAACCACAACATAGATAATTTCCTAGGGAAAGCTTGCTGCTCAAAACCCCTCTATCTTCTATTGTATATTAACCATGGAATCATGAAACAATTACAATGCACTCTTCTCACAATAGTCTCATGCACTATGTTAATTGTCTCAAACAGTCCTATACAAACATTACCAACACTTAGCCAATTCTCAGCCTCTAAACAGCTTTCCTTGCTTGCGCAATTCTTGATGAATGCAATCCCTATTCTTTAGGAATTTTGGCCTTTCAAAATTGCGCAAGGATCATGGGCACTCCAATGGATGCCTGGTTGCATGCAGACAACCTACTAATCACAAAACTAATATTTAACCTCCCTTTAACCTTTGTCTCAACTAGGTCTCCACTAGAACTAACATGCATGCAACTATTAATAGTAAATTATCAGTTGCATGGAAGATCACGAATTGTGAGTTAAATAATATTTAATTCACTTGATCTCTCACTAGTGCAACAAATAGTTACAACTATTTCAACTGACTCTAACTCACCTAACTGAGTTAACTGATTACACATGCATTAAGTTAATGCACCAACTTCAAATTCAAACTCCATAACTAATAGAATTACTTTGCATGCCTCACCAACCACCCTCAACTTGAAAGTGACATGAGCTAACTGAGTTTATCACACACAGTTAACTATTACAATTGATCATGAGATAAGATTACATTTTATTGTCCAATTTAATTAAGGGAAAATTAAATTAGACATTGCACCAAATTAATTAATTAATTTTTCCATCACACTAATGTATCCCTAGGACCTATTGGTCCCACACTAGTGTGAACTGCAATTTCTAGTTGGACTTCAACATAGAGTAGGTAATGAATATAATCAAGTTTTGTGATGTTTTAATATTAATTGCAATTGAAATTTTATTGGTGGTCCAGTAAGAGCCACCAAAATCACTAATAATTTATAGGAGGATGAAGAAAGAAAAGGAAAATTTGAGAAAATAGGAGAATAGATATAATTTTGAGAGCCACAATCTGAATTTAGAGATCAAATCCTTGTGTTTTGTATTTTAATTTTCACATTCAGATTTAATAAAGAGCTTCGATATTTTTACGTATTCTCTCTTCTTGCACTCTCTGCGATCTGGAAGATCAGAGAAGAAAATTGAACCAAGTTAGTTTAAAAATTTTCAATAAAAATTGGAAAATAAATCTAAATTCGCAATCCAAAGTACAATTATAGACCTTTAGAAAGCTAAAATTGCCAAACTAATGCCTCCAATGGGTCCATCACCCTCAAAAACCCATTTTTTGACTCTTTTTGCACCTCATTTGGTTATAAATTGAGAAATATATGATTTTTTTAAGTTTCTACCCAATTTTGTTATTAATAAGCCCACAATTCAACCAAAACCCGAATGGTGCACCTAGAAATTGTGAACGGTGCGTGAATCTGGCCTTCCCGACCATCGAGAAAATTTTTAGGATAATTAAGATAAGCCTCCAGATCCAAGCCCGTGATCATATGGGAGTCATACGTCTAGGGGCTAGGGCTTAGCTCCGGCCCCTTTCCAAAAGTGTGTGCCCATCACACTTAAATATATTTTTTTAGACTTTGGTTAACAAGAAATGATGCACCCAAGTTGTTTAGAGCGCTTTGGTTGTTGGAAATAGGTCTTAGGTTCAATTCCTATGGAGGATATTTCAACATCACATAAACTTTAGTCCACCATGAGGAGGCCATGTGGCAACCAATGGTTGGCCCACATGGCACCTCCTCATTACGCCACCATAACAAACTCGTTAACCAATCAAATTTAACCACATGCCAACCAACCAAATAATTCCAAGTATCAATCACACATTGGACAATGATGAACCTATAAAAACTTGCCACATGTCATGATCTAGTCAGCGTACAGATTGCTGATTGGGCATAACTGCAACCCAAAATTCATTTTTTTAGATGTTTCATAAAACATTGGAATGTGATTCCAGGAGCATCCGAAGTCGGATTTCAGTGAAACAAAGTGTGTTGGATTCAGAACGATGAGATCTACATGTTAACACTAGTTTTAAGCTGATCCAATAATTCTGAATTTTGAGCATTTCTTGATTCACAAGATCATGGACAAGGCTGGAGCACTAAATAAAAAGGAAAAACATTGTTATAGGATTATACCTACATAAAAAACACCAAGTGAGTCTAATTGCAGGTTTTAAAGTGGAAAGGAATTACAACGATCCATATTTTTGGTAGCTGCGGAATTGACACAATTCAATAGCTTACGCAAATTTGCTTTATGATCTATTGATGAAGCATTAAGTGTATGGAGAAGAAGTCTCAAGCTCAAAATTGGTAAGAAACTGGTAAAAGTGCATTTAATTTTTCTTAAATTTGTTTTATTAGTACTATTTCTGAGTTTTTTTGTATATATCAAGATGAAAAGAGACAGATTACCTCTCTCTCTCTTGATAGACTTACATTTTATTACAGAAAAAAAGTGTTAAGTTTTTGCAGGTTCTAGGACTCGATGAAAGAAGATCACTATATACACAAGAAGACCAAGTTTCTTTCAGAAGAGCATGATCACTTCATGCCAAATCAGATCCATTGCACCATTTCTACCAAAAAAAATACCAATTTTACTTATGCTACTCATTCCAAGCCTGCAGTCGATCCATAACTTTCCATCTTCCTACTACCAAAAAAACTCATTTTACTTCACAATTGTCATACTTTCCTGCATCCTTTTCACTCATATTTCCCAAAAATAAAGTCATTAAACTCCCTTAATAAGCTGATTCACTCCATTTTATTTTTTCTTTCTGTCAAATAAATCCCACTTCAATGCAAATTTTTCATCCATAGTCCTTAAAAATATTATTGTACACTCACGTTAGCTGATGGAGGATTCATTAAGGCCTTCCTTATAACAAGTTTTGACCCATCAACTATGTCACATCACTGGGATAAAAACTAGAGTTCTTCAAGTACTTTGAGGCTTGCATGCCTTAATGGCAAGATCTCTCACCAATAAACAATGGGAATACATCAATGTCCCATGTTTTTCAGACCTTCTAGGTGACTCGACTTCAACACATCTATTCGTACCTAGTAAGATGTACTTAGGCATCTTGACTCCCATTGAAATCAATAATGGGTAGTCTCATGTTGCTTAATCGAATTCATTAATGGCCAGTAATCCAACAATTTATTTTCTATTTTCGACATCGACACATTTATTCACATGTATAAGAATTATGCCACTAAGAGGGAACGAATGAAGAATCAAGACTAGATGATTTCAAAATTTTGTAGCAAGACTCAATTCAGCATCTGTAGTAATAAAGATACCAATTTCATCCTCTATTCATACAACCAAGAGAAAGAAGAAGCACATATCCTTTTACTACATATTCCATGATCCAACAGCAACAACCACACTCTTCTATATACATAGTTTGTCCACTTTTCAGGTAAGTGAAGGTATGTTGTTTTCCAATATTTAATCATGTAATTCCTTAAATGTTAATATTGTGATTTTCTAAAATCCCTCACCACATTCATGTTCCCTTTCTTATTTGCAAGGAAACTGAAAACACCTTAAGTTCGGGGGAAGGGATATTCATATTTCATGCCACATGTCACATTTCATTTCACCCTAACCAACATAATTTTCCCAACCAACTATTATTGAATTTAGATTCCAAAAAGTTTATATGTTTTGAAATGATCAATTGATGAGAATATTAAATGGTTGACAACCACTATGGGTCTTAAAAAAAGAATTCAAAAATTTTTCAAGTGTTTTGATGCCACAAAAAAAAAAAAACAAAAGTATTGTTACATAAGAATCAATACTAAAAAAAAATTGGTTGTCACACAAGAAACAACCATAAAAAATATATGTTGCAATCAAATTATTTCAAATTACACTTTGCAAAAAGAATAAAGTTATCAAATGATATGAAAATGCAAAGTTAAAACAAAACCAATACAAAGTCAAAACTCATATAAGAAGCATAGAATTTCAAGAAGATCGACTGATGATTAAGAGAATCAATGCAATAGTTGCATGAAGACATGCAACATCTTTAGTTGGGGGATATGTTGAGTCTCCAAAATGTCATCCACTTCTACCCACATTTCCATCATTTCTGCCTCATTCTGTAGCTACATAACCCTACATTAAGTAACCATTTTAATGATCATATGGGTTTAGCATTATATTTTGCAAAGTCATTTATTCTAAGTATTTTAAGTGAATTTGTGATTAAATATTATAAAATTAACATGTTTTCATATATACATAAAAGTGGCATCAGTTTTGTGATATTGTAGGCCCACTTGGAGATTCTAGAAGGGTCCTACTTGGCCTCCTAACTACAAATTCTAACTCATGAGGATTTGTAGAATATTTGAATAATATATGGATCATTAAGCTAAGCACATTCAAAGGAGAATAATCTTGGATGTTTTGATATCTATCCTTATCAAAACTATGAGAGAATTTGGAGAGGATTTGTATCTTATGTTTTTAGCATATTGGTCGTAACCACATGAGATAAATGTGGATTTAGGAGAGATTTGAGGATCTATAGTTATCATATAAATAGGAGTGCACACTTCATACAAAGGGTAGAAAATGGTTGGTTGTAAATTGTTAGTTGTTAGAGATTAGAGGTAGCGAGTGGCTAGTTGATAGTTTGAGGTTCCAAGTTCCATTCAAGATGTGATTTGTAAAGTGAGGAGAGAGAATTATTGTAATATCATGTAATCATTTTATGAAATACATATTGCCACTCTGATCTCCAAGATGTGATAATTGTTTGGTGTGCTTATTGAGGAATGGAGGGCACCAGCAACCCCATTTTTTCATACCTTTGTATATATTGGTAACATAGTGTAGTTTTGTTATTTCATTTCTTTCCAGCAAGTTTGTTTGTATTCTAAGCAAGTGTGCTTTTCCTTTCATCTAAGTGTGATTTACTTTTCAGCATGTGTGAGTGTGATTTCAATTCAGCGTTTCATTTATGCAAGTGTGGTGTGATTTCAATTATGCAAGAGTGGAGTGATTTCAATTATGCAAGTGTGGTGTGATTTTATTTATGCAAGTGTGGTGTGATTTCAATTCTGCGAGATTGATTTCAATTTCATGCAAGTGTGATTTCCTTTATGCAAGTTTGATTTTGATTTCTTTATATTTAGTTTGATTTGGTTCAAATTAGATTAATTTATTTTATTTGGTTATTATTTTTAATTTCCTTTAGATTAATATACTATGATAAATAATCACCTAGTACATATAGTACAGCTATAACTCGCCATTTTATGAAACCCGAGGTTAACAATTAAATGATAGGGATTTAACTAACTATTAAATCACCCAACAGTTTGCACTTGCTTCACTTTTGGTGAAGCCAAATCCGTTGAGATAATTGTCGATCTGATTCTACCATGCTCGAGCCAAATGTTTGAGACCATACAATGCTCTCTTGAGTCTTCACACATGTCACTCAACCATATGTCTCAAATCCTTCTAGATGTTGTATATAAATTTCCTTCTCAATAACAGATTTGAGAAAGGTGGCCTCCACATCCATTTGGTGTATTTTATACCCCATCTGCGCAACCAATGATAGAATGGATTTGATTGAGGAATATCTTGCAAATGGTGAAAGCGTTTCATCATAGTCCACTCCCTCTACCTAAGAGAATCCTTTGTCCAAAAATATTACCTTTTACTTATCGATGCTCCCATAAGCTACATGCTTCACTTTGTAGATGCATCTGGACCCAACCATTTATTTCCCTTCTGGTCTCAGCACCACCTCCCAAACATTTTTATTCATGATGGTGATCAGATTTGGATCAGGACCTAAGTGATAGCTCAAATTTCAAAGTGTTCAAAAGTGTGTCAAACTTGAGCAACCAAATAGATCTCATCTTTCTGATTCTGGCACCGTGAACGGTTCAGAAAACTGACATTGTATGAAGAAGTTATCGTGTTTTGAAAATTCCAGTAAACTGCAAATTTTGATATTTGACCAGGGTTGACTGGGCAAAGGTACAGTCAGAAAAAATAAATAAATAAAAATTTAAAAAAAAAATTTAAAATATATATATATATATATATATATATATATATATATTCCAGGGAATATTCCTAGAATATTCTTGAAATATTCCTCGAAATATTCCCTGAAATATTTCTTCCGGGCTGATTGAATTGTGACAAGTGTTAGCAAGGGATTGGACATTTAACTTCATGGTCGAATTGTGGGTCACATGGTTTGGACTAAGGTTCATGGTGTATATATATATATATATATAGTTTTAAACCTATATAACTCAGCGGAGTTCAACTAAATTTGGAAAACACTCTAACCAAATCGACATTGGTCTAAATATGGAGGCAAAGTCGACAAAGTTGGCAGAGGTCTCAGTAACGATTTGTGTAAAATTATGGTGGCAGAGTGGGGGTCGAACCCACGACCTTCCGCCCGCCAGCCAAGCGTCTTACCAGTTATACTACATAGTGGACCTTACCCTATACTTTTTCCAATTCCATTTGAATCAAATGCAATCTATGGTTGGGGGTTGGAGGGGGCCAACCCCCTCTCCATGTGGCCATAAGCTTGAACCAGGTGCTACAAAGAATCAAACGGTGGGAATTTTAAACTTCGCATTAGCGCTAATCCAATGTATTAAGGATTAATAGCGGGATTATCATGGTTAACCCACATTTAATCGTGTTTAGCACTAAATTGCGCTTATGGAATTTAAACAGTGCTTATTTCATGTTAACCACACTTATCACCTTAATTAATAACCATTTAGTTTGGAAAAGGATTTAGAAAAGGCGCTAATGTTGGCGAAGGTTTCTAAATTTAAAAACTTAACTGGCAATTGCCCCACATTTAATGGAGGTAATTGGGCGACATTGGGCAGAAAAATTCAATGAGCCATAACTGGAGCATTACTCAACCATTTTTCGGGTGTGAATAGTCAATTTCGACTATCTTGGACACTCTACAGCCATTGGTGAGGGTTTCAGAGCCATTAGAGAACTTTTGAGTGTGATTTTTCTTCAAATAAGTTCCAAGGGCCACCAAGAGCCAACAATAGAATGAGGCCTAGCCAGGGCAGCTAGAGGCCATTCTCAGGAAACCAATAGTAATTTTTCGATGCTTCAAACATTTTGGAGCCATTGGCGAGGTATGAAGAGCTATCTGAGGACTTTTGAGCATGATTTTCTTTAGAGAAGTTCTAAGGGCCAGCAGGAGAATGCGGCCCATCCAGAGCAGCAAGTGACCATTCTTAGCAAACCAGTAGTCTATTATGACTATATTGAACCTTCTAAATCCAATGGAATGAGTTGTAAAATCATTTGAAGAATTTTTAAGGCTGAGATGCTACAAATAATTTTTCAGTGAGCCCATAGCCATAGGGTGCTACCAGGTGTCAGAGGCTTAACCGGAGCAGCCAAAGGCCAATTTTAGAAAATGAGTAGTCTATTCTGACTATTTTGGACATTTTGAATCTAATGGAGGGATTTTTAAATCCATTTGGAGACTTCTAGAGCTGAATAAGCCATAGGGAAGTTTCAGGCAACCTAGGGTCACTAGGGCTTAGAGGCTTAGATTGGGGAGCCAGAGCTCATTTTGAGCAAATGAACAGCCTATTTTGGATGAATGATATTTTTTGGAGACGGAAGAAAAGGTTTCAAGGATAGAAAAGGACTTATAAGGTATTTTTTTCCACAGAGAAGCTCAGGGAATCTTAAGGGCACCAATAGAAGAGGTCAAGTCAAAGGGAGCCTAGTTCCATTCCCAGAGAGTAAGAAATAATTTTAGGAGTATGATGGCATTCTAAACTCATTGGTATAGATAAAAAAACCATTGGATTTAAGTATAAACTTGTAAAATAAATTTTCCATCATAATCCCAAAGAGCCAAGTCAATTGATGAAGGCTCAAGGAGACGTAGCCCACAACATTCTGGTGAACTCCTTTATTAATTTTGTTGTTATGTGTTGATGATTAGTTTGCTACAATTTATGCTTGTTGTACATGCTTATTATCAACAAAAAAAAATGTTTAATTCCTCACACATAAAGACTTAAAACAGTTTAAAACACGTACATCTGATTCAAGTATTCAATTATGCACTATCAATTATAAGCAAGATCTTAATTTTTTTAATTGAGTGGGAGATGCTTGCATAGCTTAACAAGTCAGCCACCCATTTCAGATTAGGTTGTATCAGAGCACTATGTTTCTTTCTTGATAGAGCACAAGGTTGCTTTCTTTCTTGTTTGACTTGAAAGGTGTTTAACAATGCAAATAATTTAACTGTTTGCAAATTGATTGATGCTTACAAGTTTGAGTTTGCTAGAGGTGAAGGGGAGCTACTGGTAGCTAAGTATAGAAAAGGACAAGAAGGAAGGAGGTTGAAAGCATACTCCTTACCCAAAGGACCTCAAGGAAACCCTTGAAGCACAAGAGGGATTGTTTGTAAAGGAGGCTGCTTGAAGAAGAGATACAAGCTGCAGAAAAGAGCTTGAATTTACAGCCAAATTGTTAAGAAGCTTTGTCAAAAAAAATTTGAAGCTTCTGTGAATTATTTTTGAAGTTATTTAATTCATTTACATAATCATGACAAATCTTCAAGTGAGGTTTCTAAATCCTCCACCTTTACAAGACTCTTTGATGAAGATATGAAGAGGGACTTCTACATCCTAAAGGATATGGTGCAAATTATGTATGAAGATGTAAGGGAAAGCACTAGACTTCATGATCAATTGGTTTCTATGAAGCAAGAGAAAGAAGGACTTCTTCAAAGAATGCATGAGATGGAGATGCATCTCCATCATGCCCAAGATGCCTTAACCAAACATATGCTTGAAGCAAAGGTAAATCACTCAATTTTTTCTTCAATTTCCTCTTCATATATATGTGTAGGTTCTTTTGAAAGAAACATTAGAGGTATAGGGTCCAAATTGATGTTAAAAATGGGCTATGAAGGCAAGGGTCTAGGAAAACATGCAGAAGGCATGATTGAGCCAATTATGGTTAAGGAAAGGCCTAAGAAGTTTGGTCTAGGCTATGTTCAAGCTTATGGAAAAAACTCTATAGCCATGAAGGCATTTGAGATAGTTCCAAGAAGAAATTTTGTTGCAGGTTCAAACCCACAAACATGTCAAGTTTGTATTCAATATGCTTTCCGTTGTTTTAAGCCTATGTTGCAGAAATATTTTTGTAGACATGCAACTTATGGTGAGAAAGAGAGTTTTGAAAGGTATCAAGACATGAACACTGATGTTGGTATTCCAAAGAGAGTTGGAACATCTTCTAGTTCATCTCCTCAGGAAGGTAAAAACAATGGACATGCAAAGCAACATTTGAGGTATAATTCTTCCCATATTCAAGTTGATTATGTTTATGTTAAGCATGAAAAATCTGCATGCATGAATGGAAGAAAGAGTTGATGTTCCTATTGTGGTTTGTGTAACCATGAAGTTTCAAGATGCTAGAATAGAATGTAGGCATACAGGAAACAGTCGAAGCAAAGGCACCTTGAACAAAAGATGCAAAAGACTTGCACACATTGCCAAAAGAACATGCATCTTATTGCCCAATGTTAGACACTGCATCCAACCAATCATCCTAAGCATTTAAAGCAACTGGATAAAAATATTGGCTAAAATGGAACCAAATATTCCATCATCGATGTGGGTCCAGATGATTCACGAGGAGAAGATTTTCAGCAAGAAAATTCGCCATGGAAGTGGCTTGGTAAGAAGTGGTTTGACTTCTTGACCCAGTAAGACATACATTCCTTTGTACATATGGAAATTTATTTAGTGTTTATGTTGAAACTTACGTTTGTATGATCCACCTTTGATGGATGATCAAGAAGTGATGTTAAACTACCTTCTATTCAAGATTTCTCGCCAGAATTTCTGGATGAGCTCAAGGAAGATACAATTCTTAATAGGAGGACACGAGTATGAAAGAGGGGAAGTGTTGACTACCTTCGAGTTGGGCTCAAAGGCACTAAGCGAAGTAAGGCAAAGTGGATAGAGGTTTAGAAATTCATGGGAGATGTATGCTCATCTACTGAATAGGTAATCAATTCTTTTAGGGTCCAAAATATTCCCAATGGGGAGGAGTGATCAGATTTGGATCAAGACCTAAGTGATAGCTCAAATTTCAGAGTGTTAAAAAGTGTGTCGAACCTGAGCAATCAGATATATCTCTTCTTACTGATTTCAGCGCCGTGAACGATTTGAAAAACCAACAATGTATGAAGAAGTTATCACGTTTTGAAAATTCCAATAAACTGCAAATTTTGACATTTGACCAGGGTTGACTAGGCAAAGGTATAGTCAATAAAAAAATAATATTCCAAGGAATATTCCTTCCAGGCCAATTGAATTGTGAAAAGTGTCAGCAACGGATTAGACATTTAACTTCATGGTCGAATTGTGGGTCACATGGTTTGGACTAAGGTTCATGGTATATGTATATGTATATATATATATATAAGGTTCATGGTATATGTATATATATATATATATATATAGTTTAAAACCCATATAACTCGGCAAAGTTCAACCAAATTTGGAAAACCCTCTAACCAAATCGGCGGTGGTCTAGATTTGGATGCAGAGTTGAAAAAGTTGGCAGAGGTCTCATTATCGATTTGTGTAAAATTATGGTGGCAAAGTGGGGGTCGAACCCACGACCTTCCTCCCACTAGCCAAGCATCTTACCAATTATACCACATAGTGGATCTTACCCTATACATTTTCCGATTCCATTTGATTCAAAATCAACCGACAGTTGGGGGTTGGAGGGGGCCAGCCCCCTCCCCATGTGGCCGTAAGCCCGAACTAGGTGCTACAAATAATCAAATGGGTGGAATTTTAAACTTCACATTAGTGCTAATCCAATGTATTAAGGATTAATAGTGGGATTATTTTGGTTAACCCATGTTTAATCGTGTTTAGCGCTAAAATGTGCTTATGGCCTTTAAACAATGCTTATCTCACATTAACCACACTTATCACCTTAATTAGTGACCGTTTAGTTCAGCAGAGGTGCCAATGTTGGTGGAGGTTTCTAAATTTAGAAACTTAACTAGCATTTTCCCCCACATTTAGTGGAGGTAATTGGGGGACATTGGGCAGAAAAATTCAATGAGCCATAACTGGAGAATTACTCAACCATTTTTTGGGTGTGAATAGTCAATTTCAACTATCTTGGACATTCCAGATCCATTGGTGAGGGTTATAGAGCCATAAGAGAAATTTTGAGTGTGATTTTGCTTCAGATAAGTTCTAAGGGCCACTAGGAGCCAACAGCAGAATGAGACCCAGCCAGGGCAGCTAGAGGCAATTCTCAGGAAAAAAATAGTCATTTTTGGATGTTTCAGAAATTATGGAGCCATTGGTGAGGTTTGAAGAGCCAGATGAGGACTTCTGAGTGTGATTTTTCTTTAGAGAAGTTCTAAGGGCCACTAGGGCCACCAAGGGCCAACAGGAGAATGAGGCCTATCCAAAGCATCCAGTGACCATTCTCAGCAAACCAATAATCTATTCTGACTATATTGAACCTTAAGAATCCAATGGAAGGATTTATAGAAGAATTTGAATACTTCTGAAGGCCGAGATGCAACAGAGAATTTTTCAATGAGCCTAGAGCCATAGGGTGCCACCAGGTGTTGGAGGCTTAACCGGAGCAGCTAGAGGCCAATTTCAGCAAATGAATAGTCTATTATAACTATTTTGGACATTATAAATCCAATGGAGGGATTTTCAAATCCATTTGGGGACTTATAGAGCTGAAGAAGCACAGGGAAGTTTCGGGTAGCCAGGGCCACCAAGGGTTGGAGGCCTAGATTGGGGAGCTAGAGCTCATTTTGAGCAAATGAACAGCCTATTTTGGATGACTGGTATTTTTTGGAGACAGTAGAAAATTTTTCAAGGACAAAAAAGGACTTATAAGGTATTTTTTGCCACAAATAAGCTTAGGGAAGCTTAAGAGCACCGACAGAAGAGGTCAAGTCAAAGGGAGCCTAGGTCCATTCCCAGAGAGTAAGAAGTCATTTCAGAAGTATGATGGTATTCTAAATCCATTGGTACATATCAAACAACCATTGGAGTTAAGTAGAAACTTGTAAAATAAATTTTCCATCATAATCCCAAAGAGCCAAGTCAATTGACGAAGGCTCAATGAGACATAGCCCATGACAATTGGGTGAACTCCTTTATTAAATTTGATGTTATGTGTTGATGATTAGTTTGTTGCAATTTATGCTTGTTGTACATGCTTATTATCAGCAAAAACAAATGTTTAATTCCTCACACATAAATACTTAAAACAATTTAAAACACATACACTTGATTCAAGTATTCAATTCTGCACTATCAACTATAAGCAAGATCTTAATTTGTTTAATTGAGTGGGAGGTGCTTGCATAGCATAACAAGCTAGCCACCCATTTCAGATCATATGGATTCAAATCTTTCCACCATGGCATCAACCCAAACAGGTTGGGAAATTGCTTCCTAAAATGAACAAGGCTTTATATCAATGAGATATGTTATGAGATCCATGAAATTTATGTACCTCTCAGGTGAACTCCTTTGTTTGTGTACTAATGTGCGGGCTCCCACATTCTCCCTATCATCATGCAACAATCTATCAACTTATCTAGTTCTCTTTCTCTCCGCTCTGGAAGATTTTGGTTGAGTAGGTGCTTCCACTCTTCCTCTTATATTATATGTTACATGTGGTTTCTCCACAACCTCCTGAACCTCATCCCAAGGCTCCTCCTTAAGATCTAGAAGCTCTTGTTATGGTGGGATAATTATCTCTCATTCCATAGAGAATATCATAGCCTTCTCCTCATTAACTTGACATATCTCCTCACAACTGTCATTCTAAGTGAAGGTAAATACACCTAGTACTTGTGTGGACTTTCGGCGTATCCTATAGAAACTCCTAGCTTTGTTGTAGGCTCAAGTTTCTTCCTCGAATCCTTGGAGACATGACAATAAAGTGAAGCTCCAAAAATTTTGAAATGAGACACATCAGGATTTCTTCCAGAGAAATCTTCCTCTAGTGTGATCATCCAAGTATTCTATGAGTGCTTCAGTTCTGTAAGTAGAATGTGGTGTTGCATGCATCCACCCATAGATGTAATGGAAGCCCGTGATCTTGCAACATGACCCTTGCTACTCCCACTGTGTTTTTTTTCTTCGTTTCAACTACCCCATTTTTTGTGGGTTATGGGGTGCTATAAATTCTCTTCGAATACCTTCTTTGGAACAGAAATCCTTGAAGGAATACAAAAACAATTCACCTACATTGTTTCTCTTGAGAGCCTTCACCTTATTCCCAGTCTCCTTCTCAACCAATGCCTAGAATTCAAGAAATTTTTAGAAAACTTCATCCTTATTCTGCATGAAGAAGATCCAACATTTTCTATAGAAATCATCAATAAAAATAACATATTACTTATGTTCTTTTGTGGAGGGTGTAGAAACTGGTCCACAAAAATCAGAGTGTAATTGATCAAAGATTAGATATACTCTGCTATCTCGGCCATGAAAAGTGGATTTGACATATTTCCTCAATTTCCAACCCTTGTAGACATACTACTATTCAAGGGAACCTTTAGGGAGAACGATGGTAATTTGTTATATGATTTTTAAGGCACCATGGTGTAGAGAACCCAATTTCTTGTGCCAGAGATGTTCGACATATCGAATTTACACTTTTTCAACCTTACTTCTCTATGTAATGCAATATCAAACCTCAAGTTTTTATAGGTTCTTCACTCGAATCCTAATCTGCTTCACTTTCCTGGTAGCTATGTGTCTAATAAAGGATTTCCCTTTACTAAAAATGACAGCATAACCATGATCCTCCAATACTGCTACAAATATCAGGTTCTTCCTCAACCCAGGTATGAACATAAAATATTTGAGGCGAAGAGGAGAGGATTTATCCCTCTCAAAGGTGACAATACCAATTCCTGTAGCATTGTACCTCCCATCGTCCCCCATTTTTATATGCATCTGGAGATCCTTCTCCTCCAGGCTACTTAAAAAATTCTTGCACCATGTCATATGGAATGAGGAACCGAAATCAAGGTACCACACACTCCCCATAATGGTAATGGCCATGCATACTATTAGGTTGATTTCTAATTCGAATTGTGAAGCTAGTGCTTCAAATCCTACTCCTCCTAGAGTTTTCTTGATAGACTTCTTGTGCTAACATTTTTTTTGAATAGTGCTCGAATTTGTGGCAGTGGAAATTTTTTATCTTGCTCAATTATTTTTTTCTTACCATGTTTTTAGATAGAATCACATTTTCTTTGGGTCTTATTTCCTTTTCCTTTCTTCTCCTTTCCAACCAAGGAAAACTTCTCTCCATCCTCTACTCTGGATGAAATTCCATCTCTGGTATTTATATTGAACTCTTCTTGAACCAAATCAAACCACAACCTTTCCTAGTTTCGTAATTTTTCCCTTCCATTAATAGAGTCCTGGTAGTTTTGCTAGGATTTTGGAAGGCCTAGAAGAGCTAGGCTCACTAGGTCATCTCCTGCAACATTCACCCCAACCCCTCCAAGCTCATCACAAAATTGATTAAATCTAGAGAGATATTATGGAATGGTATCATTCTTTTGCATCGTATTGTTTCGAATTTTGTCTTTTAGGGCCAATTTTCTATGGTTTATATTATTTTTGAATAGCTCAGTGAGTGTCTTCCACATATAAAATGGTGTATTTTTTCCATGGAGATTTGATACCATCTGATCCCTCACACCTTCCAAAAGAATTATCTTAGCCTTTGCAACATACTTCTTCCATTGGGCTAATTGTTGTGCATTTGAATGTGGAGGTTTTGCAATGTCAGTTTTAACACATTTTAACACACCATTATCATCGATAATTGCTTCCATTTGATCCTTCCAGGCTATGAAATTTGAACTACCCTCCATGGCATACTCCAATATTAGTCTGTTGAAAAACATTCTCTCGATTCTAAAGAAAAATTGCTACAATGAAGCTACAAAATCGAAATTCCTGAGAGCCCATATCAAAATATTGGTTCTAATGTGATTTAGGGTGCCAATACCATGTATATATTTGATAAAAATTACAACAACTCAAGATTTCAAACTGATAAAGAAAAAAAAAACGACATAACTCTACTCTACTGATCTGCAGAATGGAAATCACAATTTAGAACAACATGTGTATACATGAAATAATAAAAACCACAAGTACATAGTGATTTCAAGGGGAACACAATTGGGAAATACCTTTCAACCCTCTTTGCATTAATCAAATGAATAGAGAAACTATTACAATTCCTTGCTCCAACTCTGAGCACAACCTACAAAAGAATAATTGTTCTCTCTGCGGAATGAGAAACTCTGGTCAACACTTAGCCAATTATCTTCTCATCCATCCTCCTATTTCCTTGCACAATATTTGAGAAAATAAACTACAAAAATATAGGAATTTACTCCTATTTTCTTGCGCAATTCCCAAGGATTGATCTCGTGAATTCATGCAACACATGTACACTCAAACTAGTATACAACTCATGTTGCACTGCCTTTTCATCTCAAATTTAGCTGAGAAATTCGAATTCCATGCATGCATTAGCTATTTTTGTCTGATTGATCAATTAAATAATAGATCTTTGAGTTATATTGTTGTTCCACTAGAATATTAATCTTCAACTGACTCTATCAATAGTTAGAGGCTAGTTAACCGAATATAATGAAAAATATTTGAACTAGATTGCTAAAATTTAGCAATCACACAAACATGACTAAAATCCAAGCCCAATAACAAGAATTTACTGAGCTAACTGAGTGACAATATCCATGTCACACTAGTTAATTGTCTTTCCTACTGAACGGAAATTATATTTACTCAATTTTACTAAAGCTAAATTTAAATTGAGCCTTTCTTGCTACATTTTTTAACAGGGAGGTGTTGGAGAGAAAATTACATCATCAGAGATGGTAAGCCTTACTCTTATTGGGCTTCAAAAATTGTAGCATAGTTCCTAGGATATTGTGAATGGCAGATATAAGCTCCCTGAATATGAGACATTGTGGCCAGATCTTTTGTAGGAAGAGATAAGGAGGAACATAAGGGATGGAGTCTCAGCTAGGACAAAAGCCAAGGAGAACTTTTCTTTAATAGGCAAAGGGAAGAAATTGAAGGGAAATAAGGCCCAAGGAAAAGACAAGCCTAGTCATAATGGAGACAAGGAAAAGAAGGATCTTAGCAAGATAAAATGTTTTCATTGACATGAGTTTGGACATTATGCTACAAAATGTCCAAACAAGAAATCCAACAAGCATGTTATAGCATCAGCAAGAGGAGAAGCACTCTATTCTCAGTTTGAATTAGATTTGTACTATATATATTGTGTGGAAAGCTCAATACGAGGTAATGTGTGGTACATTCACTCAGGGGTTTCATTCCACATGACATGGAATAAATATCTCTTCAACGATTTTGAGGAGAAAGACATGCAATTCCATATCGAGCTTGGAGATGATGGCAGATACTTGAACAAAGGAGTTGATACAATGATCTTTAAGAGGGAGTCTAGTTCCCTTCTCCATCTCAAGAATGTGATCGATGTACTAGGATTGAAGAAAATCCATGTTTTAGTAGCAGTCCTTGAAGACAAAGGGTATGATGTTGTTTTCATTAAATAGAAGGCCTACCTCAAGCATTATGCTTCTCGACAAGTCAAGAAAATTGGTTTAAGGATGAGAACCTTTACAATTTAAGGTTGATGCATGTGCATCCTTGAGTGGAAAGGAATTGATTTCTCAGAGTAAAGATGTAGTGGTTGAGAGAGAGTAGGATAAAGATCTCAAGATGGAGCCCCAACCAGTATCTCAGTTTCAGTCTAAGCTAGTAGATAGTTGGGTTGACCAACAAGATGATGATTAGGACCATATCCCAGGGTGAGTGGAGGAAGCCACTTCATTAGATACTTCTATTATAGGGAAAGTTAGAGCTAAGTGGGCAGTGGATTTGGTTAAGGAGCTTAGAAGATATTTGAGTCTTCCAACACCAAGAAGTAGACACCCAGATACACACAGTACATGGATCTTTCTAGTTCAGAATGAGTAGTTGTAGTAGCAAAGAACTTGGTAGAGCTGAAGACATATCCCAGTGAATGAGGTTCTTCCAAGAATCCATTCCTCACTAAGAAGGAGTGTTGAAATTGTAGCAAGGAATGGCTTCTTTTACTTGTGCCTTAGTTAAAGATGCTAATTCAAATTCAGTCTCATATATATTTGAGTTAGATTTCAGTTAACATGGGTGATGTGGCCTATCACTAGTTTATTATCATTTTATTCAAGTTAGATGGATTTCAATGAGTTGTGGACTAGTTGATAGATAACATTTAGCTATATATTTGAGTTAAACTCTAGTTTCTGTCAATTAATTGTTCTCTAGTTCTAGAATAGAGATATACTTGAGTTCATGAGTTTATTTGAGTAGTTTGAATTTTTTTAAATCAACTGACTCTCAATTAATATGTTTCATCTACTAAAATTATCCCTAGTAGGTCATGCAATTCAAATTTAATATTGAGATTGAATGAAGGCACATATATATTTTTTAATTGTACACATGTTTTTGTACAAGATCTTGAGAAGCAATCAAAGAAATTATCTTGGGAGTTGTGTAAGGAAATAGGAGAAAATCCTATTTATTAGGGGAAGAATTGCACAAGGAATAGGAGCTTCTAGAAGGATTTATTTTCCTAAGTGTTGGGAAATTATTGTAGAGAGTTGATTAGTATTGTAGGGGCTTCATGCTTGAACCAGATTATTTTTAATAGATTTCTCAATTTTTTTAATACAATAAAGAGGGGTTTTTCCCAGCTGGTTTACCTAGATAAATTTTGTGTTCTATGGGTGATTGTGTTTATATACATTGTTTTCTTTTCGTGAAGTTTTGGTAGAGAAATATTGTGTATTTTTTTTTAGTTTGATCTCATTAATAGTTGCAGGGTTTCAAGTATTTTCTACATGAATAGGGTTTCATAGTGAGAGAGTTGATCCATCATAGGAGATGTTATGGCCATTGATCATGACCAGGACCTGTAAATGTTTATTTTGGAAAAATAATGTAACGTAATAGTATATGTCCATGAAAAGTGTCCTCCTAGGATCTTAATGGGTAAGACACCAAGTTAGGCATTCACGGGTGTGAAGATAGAGGCGAGTCATCTTTGCATCAATAGTTATATATTTTATATTCTTGTACCTATAGAAAATAGGTTCAAGTTGAAGACATCCAACATGAAGGGTTTATTTGTGGTTACAATGAGACTTAAAAAGCCTATAGGTTCTATATTTCAAAGTAGAGGAAGATAATAGTAAGTAGGGATGTAAAACTTGAGGAAGAATTTATATCTAGGAAGTTGCATGATTCCATTCTAGTGATAGAGTATAAGGAGCAAGAAGATATAAAAGTTGAGCCAAGGACATCACCGATTCCTATTTCAAGGAAACAACCTTTAGGTGAGAAGGAGGAGACATTATCCCATTCTAGTCATGTTAGGAGCCCCCGATGGTTTACATGGGCTTTGAGGGATGTTTTGTAGTATGTTAGGGATCCTATGAGCGCATTTAGGGAGAACATGCCTTTGAAGAAGTTTCCTAATTTGATCATTAAACTACCATGGATATTCCACTAGAAAATTCATCACAACGGATATATAAATATACACTAAAAAGACAAAATCCATACTATGATGGTTATTCTCCTCAAACTAATGGATTTATCAAGTTATTTTTTTTGTGTAGATAATATAGAAAAATCAAAAAATTTAGAATGGACAAAAATACAATCACTCACAACCATAATAACACAATATATGACCTATGAAACCCTTTTGAGAGAAAACCCAACTAGAAGGTGAGACTGCTCTGCTCTCTCTTTCTTTAAAAGGGAATGGATGAGAGTACAAATAAGTGAGAAATATATCCTATGGGTTTCTACAATGCACAAAACCTCTGTATTTTCTCAATTTCTATCCACTCTTTTGTAATCTTCTCATCTATGGAACAAAATGCACTAGATTAGAATGGAACCCCTTTTCCTCTTAGCGGATTAGCTATAACACAACTTGATAGCCTTTCAGGGGTTAATTTTGACTCCTTTAAATCTTAATTAGAGTTAAAATATCAACTCTCCCAGAGCCTTATTCATCATGATCAGGTGGTTATCTCCTTTTCCATGAATAATGGGGGCTAACATGGCATCTTCTTGAAACATGGTCATGAAAACAAGAAGGTCAACTTCGAAGTAGCATAAATTTTGCATACGAACTTTGATTGAGCCAATTATTGCATCGCTAGAAATGAATTTGTGTGGAAAATATAACTAGGGGGCCACATCTACGTGGAAAGTTTAACACCCAAAAAATATCATATGATGACACAAACTTCTTCTGAAGGTTTTTTTAACCCTAATTTGCCAAACCAGACTTGTCAGTAAAAATGGTCCTGTGAGTTGGTTCCTCCATATGTTTCCACTCTACAAGCATCAATAAGGATGAAAAATAATATTACGATCCAATATATATCATACCTCCCCCATTTGGGATGATTTTGTTCCGCAAAATCTTCTACTGAGTGAGGTGAGTTAATCTTTCCTCCACCTTCTCTCAAGTGCACCATTTTGCCTTGCTTGGAAGTTATTCTCTCGAACCAATTTATCAAATGTCATGCTACCCTTATATTTTTAGATATAGACTTCTTCTGCAAAAATGTATCCTTGTCAATTCTTCTTGAGCATTTGGTGGTAAATCATCCGCATAAGGTAGGACATGTTCCTCTTCCTCGTCTAACATGAAAGGATCATAAAGCTTTAGATTCTCTACATTCACCACTAAGAAAATGGGCATGTATGGGGGTATACTAAGTCTACATGTGTTATCTCTTGTCTTCTCTACTATCTCAAATGGACCATATCACAAATCCCTGAATTTCTTACCAGGATGTTGTAGCCCCTCCTTATTCAATAGTAACCATAATTTCTCTCCCACCTTGAATGAATTCTTTATTTTATGTCATTCATGCCTAGCCTTGTATTTCTCCTCTGATTTTTGCAGTCTCTCCTATACCTATAGATGGATCTTCTTGATCTTCTAAAAAAAAAACTATTCTCTTAAGACATCCCCTGTAAGATGCTCCCTCATTCCTCCATGTTATCCATATCCAATATCCATAGGTGAAGGTGGAAAATATTCAAAGAAAGTTTCAAATGGAGACTTGCCAATAGAAGTATGGACTTATTTATTATAATAGTGTTGTATATATAGCATATTTTCATCCCAAGTATTTAACACATATTTCATTAAATTTGGAAGTATTCTATCACAAGGCCTTCAACAACATTAATTCTTGTGTAAATCACTATATTAACTTAATTTAAGATAAAAATAATTTTAGGAATTTCAAACAAATTAGAGACCATGAATAGGTCAAACATGGGGTTGTTAGGTACAATAGTATCAATGCACAATATGAGTGTGAAAGAAAACTCTTGGAAAATTTTTATTTAAGGTAAATCATATTAGTATGTCTAACATCCAAGAAATATATTATAGTTATGGATAACATACTAGAGTCATCAATGTTTTAATTTTGTGTTAGAGGACTCTAACCCCCTTTCCCACAACTTTCTAGAGAGTTGTTGATTGAATAATGGTGATGTGAGGATCTTTGTGTAAGTGGAAAGGAGGTGCCTCCCTTGCATTGCTTTGAAACTAGTCTACTAGAAACTTGGTAAAATGTTTTTGTGCTAAATTTTCTACCCCTTCATGCCTTTAAGTAACACTAATGAGGAGGTGATAATTCTTCTTTACAACATCCATGCATACACTATTAAAGCTAGGCACTATTGATCTAGGTATTTCAAGAAGGTTGGGTATCATTGATCTATCTCCACTCAAAGCCACGTACATCAAATGAGAGTTCTTAAATGGGTATTCAAGTCATTCCATTATGATGGACACTGTCACAAATTGAAGTAAACAAGAATTCGTGGCTTTGAGAACCAATATACATAGACAAGTAAATAGTGGAAGCAAGGGTTTTAAAAAAAGGGTGATGGGTCATAGGTGAATACTTCAAACTCCTTAAATTGTAAGGCATTCAATTTTTAATCCATATATATATATATATATATATATATATATATATATATATATATATATATATATATATATATATATATATATATATATATATATTAAATAAACTATTTGCGTATGTAATTATCTTATCCCATATAATTTAATAATGAATCCATTTATTGACCTTTATTTGTCTACCACGTAGTTTAATATGAGTATTAATTTCATATTGTATTTTTTTGAAATAAAAATCCATGTAAACAAAATGCTCTTCTTAATAAAACATGGAAAATTTAAATAAAAATGTGTTAAGTGGGCCATCTAGATTAATTAAAGAAATGGATCATAAATAGTTGTATTTAAACTTTTTGCACCATAAGACATTTATTTTCCCATCCATTTTAATATTTTTTCATTTTCAATTCTTAAATAATTTACTTGTAATTTAAACAATCTCATAGAATCCAACACTCAAAACTATTTATTGTATTCTATTTGGTTACATGCATTAATGGAAGTTCATAAATGTGATGTATTTTTGAAATGTAGCTCTTAATGTATATATATATATTCTTTATAAAACAAATTAAAAGTAATTGTTAATAAGTTATAAGTGGTCTATATAAAGTCATTTATCAACTTTTATTTGTCTATCATGAAGTTTAATATAAGTGTATAAATGCGACATTGTTTTTTTGAAATAAAACTCAATGTAAAATGAAATGTTTTTCCTAAAAAAACATGAAATATTTAATTGATAATGAATAGTAAGTAGATTCCTTAAGTTCTCTTAAGATATAGGTCATAAATAAATGTATTTAAACTTTTTACAACATACACAATTTGATTTTCCCATCCCAATTAACATTTTCTAAATTTCAAATAAATCATTTCTAATTGAAATAATAAAAGCCAACAAGACATAAAGCATGTATTAAATTCTATTTATGTTCATGCATTGATTCAAGGTTATAAATGTAGTATATTTTTGAAATAAACTCTTAATGTAAGTAAAGATACATTTTTTAGAAAAAAATAGTAATTTAAAATCAAGTGATGATGAGTTCTAAGTGGTTTATTCTATTTTCAATTGGTGAATTTTTCTAACTATGCATTTTTAAATCAATTACTTTTATATATAATCATGCCATATAAGTTGATAAGTCAAGAAAAAATTGATTGATTTTTATTTACCTATCATGTGGTTTAATATAAATGTATAAATGTGATAATGTTATTTCTAAAAGAAAACTCTATGTAAAAAAATGGTTTCTATTAAAACATGGATTAATTAATTCATAATGAGCATTAAGTAGACTATTCAAGCTCATTCAAGAGTTGTGTTATAAATGAACATTTTTCAACTTTTTTCCGCCATACGACATGATTTTCCCATCAAGATTAACATTTTGTAAAATTCAATTATTAAATAAACTATTTGTAATTAAATAATCTCGCAGAAGTTAACAAGACCTGAAGCTATTTATTGTATTCCATTTAGTTATATGTATTGATAAAAGTTTATAAATGTAATATATTTTTTAAATAAATCTCTTAATGTAAGTAAAGAAACATATTTTACAAAACTAATTAGAATTTATTGATAATGGGTTTTAAGTGGTTTATTTAGACCACATGGAAAATCATGTGTAATAGATAAATGACCTTTAATACATATTTGATTTTCAAAATTAATATCTTAATGATAATTTATTAGTAGTTACATTAAGTATTTAATAATTAAAGAGCATGATGACATATATAAATTTCAACTAAAATCCATAAGTTGTGTTTCACATTTATTTATTTCCCATTAAAAATTCTTATCATTTTCTCCTCTCGGTGAAAGTAATGGTCAATCATGGTTTTTTTACAATAGGTTGGCACTATTACATTAGGACCATTATTAGTTTTTGACAATGTTGACTAGGAGAGATAAATATCCGAACTGCCATCAAGTGTACTATTATCTTAAATAGTCCACTTAATACTTAATAGCAAGAGATTATTAGATTTATTTTTGGAAGAAATGTCTCATAGTATATGGCTATTATATATCACATTTATACACTCATATTAACGGATATAACGAAGTAAAAATAAATAATATAATTATGGCTCATATGATATGATTTCAGTTGATTTAAAATACAAATTTACAAACAAACAAACAAAAATCTTCAATTAATGTAATCATATGCTTTAAAATAAAAAAAGTTCCAAGGCATAATTTATCTATGATAGCGTCCAATCAAACCTTGATAATCCACTTAGAAATCATCATCATTAATTATATGTTTTTATTTAGAAATGCAAATTTATTTATGATAGATTTTTATCTCAAAAATTATATATCACATTTGTGCACTCATATTAATGCATTTTATAGGTAAAAGGTCAATAACTAACTTAACTAACTTTGAGTCTCGTTGATTTTCAATATGATATGATTTTAATTACAGCCATTAATTGATTGAAGTATATAAATTTATGTAAAATATGGATTGAGAAATCACATATCTTGTGTTTCAAAAAGTTCAAATCATTTACCTATGACACATTTTCCATTAGCCTAAATAGCCAATAGTGCATGTAGCATTTATCAAGTAAATTATTATAATTTCTTCAATAAGAATAGCACCTTTGTTTGCAATGAGCTCTATTTCAAAACTTATATTTCCCATTATATATGAGTATTATGCATATAAGTAAATAGAAGTCATTAAAAATAACAACATGCTTTGATGGTTCGTGTAAGATGATTTCAATGGAAAATAATTCATTTAAGAACACACATACACACACCTATTAGCAACAAAAAAAATTGATACAAAAAATTCATTGCAAAAATAATTATAAATAATAATTGAAATATATAATAATATAATTGAAAATTCCCATTAGAATTTTCTTTTTTTATTAATAGAAAGTTCTGATTTTTTTTCGTAAAACAAATAATTGACAATTCCCATATAATATTCCAAAAGATATAAAATCATACAAATTGATTCAGAAAAAACTATGTTCAAATTGCATTCAAAAATTGGAATGTACTTGTGAATTAATTTATAAAGAAAATAATATCCATCCACTATAATGAAGTACATGTTCTATTGAACATTCGAATGTAATCATGTTTCTCTTTCATACGATTAAGTGTCTTAAGAAAGGGGAATAAAACCTGCATAAGCCAAGTATCTTGCTCTTTTCTTGTATAGGCTTTTATCAAGGTGTGGTTTGATCGATATCTGATGAATTGATAAGTATGCTTTGTTGTATCTATTAGCAATAAATTTGATATTTCAAGTACTTGTCAAATGTACTTGTTAGTGACATTTAATGTCCATATTGCAACATCATATTTTTTAAGAAATATTTTAACAGTTCTGAGTGAAAAGGCCTTAAAAAATAGGACATATCATCGAACTATCGATCTGGTTATCTTTGAATATAACAATTTTTTCATCTCTAGTGTAATATTGGAAGAAAACTCATTCCATTTCAAATATCAACAAGATATTTTGACTTATAATAATGCCCATTTGTGTCTGCAATTGCATTGCAACCACATGTATGATATTAACATATCTCCACTTCAACACTTTATTGCTTAAGGATATAAAAACCTAACATTTCAAAAATGATGTTAGTATTTATTATGAATTAATGATCATCACAAATTATAATAAAATTTCCCCAATAAAGTGAACAAACTAATGATATGTTTACTTTATATATACAACCTAATACCTTTATTTAATTTGTATGGAATAAGAAAGTCTTATAGGATCACATTGACCCACCATTTAAATCATTGATATTAATACTTATAATGATTTGTTTAATTTCAATATAATTATAATGGTTGCAATTAAACAAACTAATTATATATTAGTTTCCACATGTAATATAATACAATTTTTAAATTTCCACCCTAATTAATTATACGCTAATATCTAGAGTCTCTACTTTAGTTTCTTTGGGTGCTTCTCTTAGTAAATATTTTATGTCTATTGTTGGTGATACATACATCCTAATATATTTTTTCAACTTATATGAAATAAATAAATTTATAAGAATGCAATGAACCATCATTTGCATTATTAATTTCTAAGAGGTATAAAAAATAACTTAAACCACAATTGAAAAAAAAAAAAATTGTAATGCTCCAATTCAAACAAATAGGCCAATTATCTATTAATTTTTACATACAATCTAATCCGTTGTAAAAATTTCTATAGCATGGAAAATTTTGATACAAAAATTTATTATACTTATGACAAACCAAATCAACAATTGTTTTATAGTATTGTGAAATAGAAGTCAACTTAGATTTAAAAGGGCTACAAAATATATTAATAATTCATGATGTCATACAATTTATGGCATGAAATAGACACCAATCATCTTAAGGTACAATTATATGTGATTGAACATCCTTCAAAATAGCTAGCACATATGCTATCTTGTTGCGTTTATTCAACATTCTCCATAGCTCATCGATCAACCAATTATCCTTTGGAGTTGTTCCAATGAATGGAGGGGCAAGAATCACATTTTATTTTGGATTTCCTTTTTTCTATCAGGTGAACAATCCACTATAATAGTATTGGTTGCATCATATTGGGTATGCATTTCCCACACTTTATTCAATGATTTAGTGTGTATACCTTTTGTTGGATTGTCAATGGCTTTATGTCCCTTTTGTGGTTTACACTCTGAAGAAGTCCACATAAATACAAACTTATCTTGTAATTTTTCTGAAACCAAATTTTTTAGAACTCTCGTTGTGTTTTGTTTCAAAGCGGCCATCCAAATTTCAATTTCAAAAAATGTTTTTGCATGTGGATGAATCCAAAATAACTTTTTCTCTATTGTTTAATCTGCATCCATTCCCATTTTATCAATATGCCCTTTGTTTGTTGCTTCTTCTTCGATACAACGAGATACAATGACTAATACCCATTTCTATCTCCATCATTTCATGGTAATTGTCTTGATTAATTCATTTCTTCTCATAATTCCCTATAATAGACATCCAAAATGTTATAAATATGAAAATAAAATAAATTAAAAAAAAAGTAACAAGAACAATAAACAAACAAATTATGTACCTAGTAAGATAACATCTTCTCCTCCTATTTCCATCTCTAAATTTGTTTCAATATCATGCACACTATATTGATTATTAGTCCGCTTCCCACTTTCTTCATTCTTATAATCTCCATCATTAGTCATTGTAGTAAAAATTTTGACAATTAATAAATTTGAACAAAATAGTATCCAAATTATTATAAGAGAAACAACAAAGAAACTATAGTACCTGAAATTTGCAAGAAGCTAATGGATCCTGGGTTTGATAGTTGAAAATATTTGTAACTATTCAACATTATTGTCCTTTGTGACTCTATTTGCACAACACATGCAATTCTTCATCTATATGTACAACAAGCCTTGATTAAATTCCCCCCCACATAAAGAGAAATAACTACTTTTGCATCACTACATTGTTGATGTTTTTGCAATAAATCCATCGAGAATCATAATATCTAACATTTTAATCAAGTGTGTCTTCAAATGTGCGAGCGTATTTTGAAGCATCAAACATTTTTAATTCTAAAGTATAGAAATATACAGTCAAAACTATATCATAACTATAACTATTTTGGGACTTATATTCATAAATTCCACTAGTCATTTGATATTTGAACTTGGAGTTCTTTATGGAAATTTCCAAAGTTTGATGTACATCCTTACGAAACCAAATTTCTACTAAGAGAACTGTAATAAAGTCATTCAACTCATTTTTTTCCATAAGAAATCGAAAAAAAATCAATATAATAGCCCTTGTGGAATGGTTCTTTTTTCAAAGCCAATGTATCCAAAACAACAATGTCAGTATGTAAAATTGGCTGCAAATGACATGGAAAAGAGTGCAAAAGTGTTGACAAAAGATTAAGCCCCCAAAAATGATAACCAAATTCAAAATTGTTTTCAACATGTTGAATGTTTGTTGATCCATTTATCATTCTGTCAAGGACTCCACATGCTTGTTGAGAAGGAATCTATCTTTGTATTTCGTGTTCCTTTTACATAAGTAGACCATGCCACAATGTTGCAAAAATTGGAAAACATGATATCGTTAATTTCACAATGCTCAAGAATATTGAATGTGGTAAGAGTCTTATCATTCAATTTCTCATCATGACTTTGACAATATGTAACCATTGCATCCAATATTGTTCTGTTGGTTTTCAATTTAGAAAAATAATATTTTATTTTTATGCCATTTGTTGGATGATTAGGTGGAAGAGAAAACCAAATGTTTCCATCCAATAACTTATCTGCTACTGAAGAAATTTCTTCTATGGTTAATCCCTGAAGGGAAAAAAAAGTAGCCAATGTCAAACTGTGTAGACTATTCTTCTTGTAGTTCTCAAAATCAGGTTGGCTTCGAGAACACTTTAATGTGACTAGTTGGTAACAATTAAAAACAGTGTCCCACTTATCCCAAATATCTTGATTAATATATAAGAGAATTATTTTATCGGAAAATTTTGAAATTGGACAGTCGAAGGAGCACAACATTTCTTCATCTACTTGATAAAATAATACATAAAAACTAATAAGAATTCAATGTAGAGATGAAATTAAATAAGGTATAAGCTAATGACAATTCATTACAAATATGAGAAAATATGACACATATTATTGTCTTTAATCATTTATCTAAAATAAAAAGAGATGCAATAATAAAATGTTAAATGCAAAAATATTAAAATAGTATACCTTGTCTTCAATTGTCTTAGAACATCCAATCCTCATTTTCTTTAGTTTGTCATTGGCAATTAAGAAATGTCTTCCAAAGCATACACAATCAATAAACAGAGTTTCATAGAATAAATTTTTGGCAGAATTTAGTTTACAACAAATGTGAATCACCTCAGTGGGTTCAACTAATGGATGCAAGAATCGAGCATTTCGTTTTTCATATTTTTGTTTCGCCTCCATAGATACATTATATTTAGAATTTGTTAAAATTTATTTCACAACTTGAATGGTGTGTTGACCATCAACTATCCAAAAATTGATATTCTTAGCATCTAGATCTGTCTCGTTTATAATTTTGGCAGATTTGACCAATGGATCAGACTCATTGATGTCAAATGGAATCAGAAGATCATCAAGTAATGAGGTTTGGAATTTCTCAAGGAATGATTTCACTAATAACTGAACATTCAAATCATCTCGTGATCTCAATTTAAGCACTTTGGGGGATTATATACATCTCTCAACATCCACCTTTCTACTAAAGGTGTTTGAAAATGGATAGCAATTCTTGAAAGCTTCATGAATTTCATCAAATTGATTTGCAAGTTTTGTTGTCTCAGATTCAACTTTCCTAGTTTTTTGAAATTCTGTAGTAGGTTTGAAATCACTTTTAGTAATGTTCTCTTCCAATTTAGATAAATATACTCTTCTCAAAGCAAGTAAATGAGAATTGAGTTTATCATATGGTATTTTGTCAAGAAGTTTACCTTTTTGTTGTAAATAAAGAAGTACAAATGATGTTTTTTTTACATCTTACATAGTGATATCTTAAAACGATAATGATGTGTTTTAAAAGATCTATTCACTATTCAGTCCAGATCTAGAAAAACTCTCATAATTATCCAACTTAAACATTAAATTCTTTATCGTATTTGGTGAATCGTTACTTGAAGCTTCAATTAAATCTGGTCTAAATTTTGTATACTCCACTTGACAAGAAATTAATTTTACTTCATTTTCGTTAGTCACCTCCATTTGAAAGTCAATGTCATTTTCATTGTAAGCATAGCAATTAATAACTATTCCTAATATCTTAGGTTATTTTCCATCTATGGATCCAAAAAGGTACATATCAAGATACATATTCATGGGAGTTTCTATCGGGACATACCAATCTTGCACAAACTCATATTTATTAGATGTGTTGTATTTTTTAATCATTTCAAAGGTAGAAGTTGAAGGTGTTTTTGATACTGCCATTTGAGTTGTTTCTTTCTTTTTCTGAAATGATGAATATAACATTTCACTTGCTTTGGTGCCAACCAATTCTACATACAAAAATTAAAAAATTAAATAATAATAATAATAATAAATAAATAAATTATTTGCATAAATGAAAATGGAATTAAAATTTCCAATATTGTCATGTAATGTTATTTTAAAATTGACAAGACCACCTAATATAACCATTTATAAGAGTATACATAAAATATAAAACAACCATACGAATTGAATGAGACATTGTTTGTATATCACTTGTTTTTCGTTTTCTCTTCATTCCTTTACTTGGAATTTTAGGGACATGAGATTCCACGGCTTATGAAAAAAAAAAAAATTATGTAAGGCATGAAATACAAAATATTATTAAACCTTATAATACACTATTTTCATTTTCATACACAATAATAAAGGAGTAAATGTGTTATGCAAGTTTACTGTATGACACAAAAAGTAATAACCTAGCTAAAATTGTTAGGAAAAGAAAAATACCCATGTTAGTATGGGTTTTCCACATTAAAAACCCACTCCTAGTGCTATTTGCATGGGTTTTTGTGTAAAAGTGGATCTTTAATGTGGAAAATCCAACTAACATGGTGTGTTTCAATTTTCCTAGCAATTTTAAGTAAGAGATTATTCAATAATAAATCAAAATTCATTAAGTTGTAAATTGCATACTAGAATTTTGTCAGATTATTTGAAAATGAATATAAAATAGATTTTTATAATCTCACAGTTTGTACCATAGTTCTTAGCATCTGCAAACATTTGTAATAATTTATAATGATGAAATTTTAAATGAATTAAAAAACAATACGAATTCATCTTCTATAACATCTCATTTCATACATATGCAAAAAAAGCAAAGAAGCTCAAAGAATATGTAAGTTTTCTTCAAAATAAAGGATAACATGAACTTCATTAATCAACAATCATTTATTAGCAACCATTGTAACAAAGTACAAACTAATTTTAAAATTTCCATACCATTTAAATATTTTGGGGTTGTACTTGGTGAACTTCCTTTTTCCTTGGATGATTCCTTTGAATTCCCACTAGCTTTAGGGTCCATGGTTTCTGAAAATAAAGTAAGAATCTATTATCATAGTTTCAAATTATCGAAGAAAATATGAATTTATAAATACCACCACTACTTGCATCATTGTATGTGTAACAAAATGAACAAGAACAATAACAAGTGTAGAACTCACAATAATAGCTCGTGCTAGATTTACTTTTAGCACAAACACAAGTATATTTCCAAAAGAAATATTGCAGGGCAAAAAGAAGTCTATTATGTGCTAGTTTTTCTTCTAACATAGATACAAGGAATTCTCAATAGAAACATTGCAAGGTGAAAGAAATATAACATGTGCTAGCTTTACTTTTAGTAGAAAGACAAGCATATTGTCAGCAACAAAGGTGCATGCCAAAAGAAAACTAGGACTTGTTAAATTTTCTTCTAGGACAAACACAAACACAATGGAAATAATAACATTACAAGGGGAATGAAATCTAACGTGTGCTATATTTCCATCTAACCCAAACATATGCTCATTTCCAATAACAAAATTATAAGGTGAAAGAAATCTAATGTGTGTAAGATTTTCGATTGATCGCATCTTATACATCCTATCCAAATTTCAGGATTATTCGATGAATCATATATTTAGGGAGTATAATACGAGGGTTGATCATCTGTCCAAAAAAGGTCTGGAGGCACATTTCGGGTCTATTATGATCCTAAATTTCAGAGACTCTAAACAGGTGGATTCATTTATCTATCCACTACCTTAACTTTATCGGTCACTGCAAGCGAGCCTGGTGGATTTTATCAAGCAAGCCAGTTCTTTTTTACATTCTACAAGCGAGCCTATTTATTGGATCAAGCAAATAGACCCATAATTATGCACAAAGATGAGCCTGTCTTATTTGTTTTATGCGTCTGGACCCATAATTTTGTGTTTTTTTCTTTATACTGCTGTTTTTTTCACTAGGACGGGTTACTCTGCTTCTACACGCAAGCCTGTACATATCTTTCAGTATGATGCATCATGTTTCCTCCAATTATGTGTGGTCATGTTCTCGAGTTGTTCTATAATTTTTTCGGACCTTCCTTTCTACTTCAACGGATACAGGATCATGTCATTGCTGGTGCCTTCATGGTCTCTTATAGTACTATGATATGCTACTGTACAGGATTATGTTATGATCCATATCTTTCATTATGTATATGATCATATGATATGTTCATTCACTGATTTTGGTCGGAAATAAAATATCATTTGGTCTTGACCTTTCTACTCAGAATGTGCCAAGACGTTCCATGTAATCATGCTTATATACTGTTCTAATATAACAATGTTTTTTCTTTACTTGAAAAAAAAAGATTTCCTTCTAGCATAAACACGAGCAAACAAGCACATTATAAGGTTAAAGAATTCTAGTGCATGCTACATTTACTTCTAGCACAAACACAAGCATGTTGACAACAACAACATTATAGGGCAAAGGAAATATAACATGTGTTAGATTTCCTTACAGCACAACGCAAGCACATTATAAGATGAAACAAATCTAGCACGTGCTAGATTTCCTTTTAACACACACATAAGAACATAAAAACATTGTATGCTTAAATAAATCTAACACACACTAAATTTACTTCTAGCACAAGCTAAAGCATGTTGCCAATAACAACATTGCAAGAAAAGAAATCTAACATGTGTTAAATTTCCTTCTAACATAGTCACATGCATATTTCCAATAACAACATTGCAAGGTCAAGGAATCTAGCATATTTCCTTCTAGCACAAACAACCAGATTGCCAAACACAACATGGCTTTGTGAAACAAATCTAGCACATGCTAAATTTCCTTCTAGCTCAAACACAAACACATTGTCAATAAAAATGTTACAAGTTGAATTCCGATGCATGCTAAATTTCCTTCTAGCTCAAACAAAAACACATTTTCAAAAAAAAATGTTGCAAGTTGAATTCCAACACGTGCTAAATTTCCTTCTAGCACAAACACAAGCACATATGAAGCATTTTGAGGCGAAAAAAATCTAGTATCTGCTATATTTACTTTTAGAAAAAACACAAGCCTATTTCCAACAACAACATTATCAAGCAAAAGAAATCTAACACGTGCTAGATTTCATTCTATCATAAATGAAAGTGCATTGCTAATAACAACATTGTAAGATGATAAAAATATAATGAGTGATATATTTCCTTGTAGCATAACAACATTGTAAGATGAAAATAATATAATGAGTGATATATTTCCTTCTAGCATAAATAAGCACACATTGTCGATAAGACCATTGCAAGGTGAAGGAAATATAACCCATGCTAAAACGAGCTAGAATTACTTTTAGCACAAACACAAGTATATTGCCAAAAGCAATATTGCGGGGCAAAAAAAAATATATTGTGCTAGATTTTCTTCTATCATAGATACAAGGCATTCTCAATAGCAACATTGCAAGGTGAAAGAAATCTAACATGTGCTAGATTCACTTTTAGTAGAAAGACAAGCATATTGCCAAAAAAAAAGGTGCATGCCAAAAGAAAACTAGGACCTGTTAAATTTTCTTCTAGGACAAACACCAATACAATGGCAATAATATCATTACAAGGTGAATGAAATCTAACGTGTGCTATAATTTCTTCTAGCCCAAACATAAGCGCATTTCTAATAACAAAATTATTAGGTGGAAGAAATCTAATGTGTGTGGAAGGTTTCCTTCTAGCATAAACACAAGTAGACAAACACATTATAAGGTGAAAGAATTCTAGTGCATGCTAGATTTACTTCTAGCACAAACACAAGCATGTTGACAACAACAACATTATAGGGAAAATGAAATCTAACATGTGCTAGATTTCCTTACACAACACAAGCACATTATATGATGAAACAAATCTAGCATATGCTAGGTTTCCTTCTAGCACACACATAACAACATAACAACATTGTAGGGTTAAATAAATCTAACACACACTAAATTTACTTCTAGCACAAGCTAAAGCATATTGCCAATAACAATTGCAAGAAAATAAATCTAACATGTGCTAAATTTCCTTCTAACATAGTCACATGCATATTTCCAATAGCAACATTGCAAGGTCAAAGAATCTAGCATATTTCCTTCTAGCACAAACAACCAGATTTCCAACCACAACATGGCATTGTGAAACAAATCTATCGCATGCTAAATTTCCTTCTAGCTCAAACACAAACACATTGTCAATAAAAATGTTGCAAGTTGAATTCTTACGTGTGCTAAATTTCCTTCTAGCACAAACACGAGCACATAACAAAAATTGTAAGGCGAACAAAATATAGCATGTGCTATATTTACTTTTAGCAAAAACACAAGTCTATTTCCTATAGAAAAAACATAAGCACATAACATGGCAGGGTAAAATAAATCTAGCTCGTGCTAGATTTTCTTCTATCGTAGATACAAGGCATTCTCAATAGCAACATCGCAAGGGGAAATAAATCTAACATGTGATAGAATTACTTTTAGTAGAAAGACAAGCATATATCCAGCAACAAAGGTGCATTCCAAACACAAACACAATCAGACAAGCAAACAATCATTCTAGCACAAACACAAACATCTTGACAACAACAACATTATAGGGAAAAGGAAATCTAACATGTGCTAAATTTCCTTCTAACATAGTCACATGCGTATTTCCAATATCAGCATTGCAAGGTCAAATAATCTAGCATATATCCTTCTATCACAAACAACCAGATTTCCAACCACAACATGGCATTGTGAAACAAATCTAGTGTATGCTAAATTTCCTTCTAGCTCAAACACAAGCACATTGTCAATAAAAATGTTGCAATTTGAATTCCAACACTTCAATATGCGGAATGGTATTAGAAATTTTATAGGAATGAGGCTTAATACTCTAGAACTTCGTTCCTTTTTTAAGTGTTGGTCATGGGCAAGCAGGGCACAAGGCAGAGGAGAAAGCATGCAATCTTAAAAATTGTACGAATATATTTGATGCACATTGAATTTGAACACAGATAAGGTGTGATATTGGCATTGTGATTGGTCGTCACATATATTTCTTGTTGCAAATATAGATGATGGGGGGCATAGGGGCTATTGAATAAGCATAGGGGGGAATTCACCTAAAATTGCCCAACCACATGTAAAGAGATCGTGGTTCTGCCACAAAACATGTGGAGTGTGCGTTGGGGTATTATGGGGAACTAAACTTGATTGGTTCATCATATTCCTTAGATGGGACGAGCTGAAGATCGTTTCATCATTTCGAGTTCACCATGACAATGGGCTAGTCTTCCAATACCTTGGATAATATTAGACTCGTATATAATATTAGTCTTGAACTATCTATTCTTACTATAGGAGAGTCATTACAGCTTCTCTGTAATCGAAACTAATCCCGTGGATATGGATGGCCATCTGATTGATCCTAGGAATGAGAGAAACGAGTCCATCAATTGATGGATCCCATGGCGCTGCGAAGGATGATTCCTGTGACTGCATCTTGGGAAATCTAAAAATTGTCCTAGAAGTGGACTCCTCAAGGTCAGCCATCATAGATTGCCTCAATTGAAAATTTTATCACTCATGACTTTTATAAATATTTGGTTTTCATTATTGTAAGCTATATTAATAACTTGAGAAAATGAACCATATGTTTAGATCTTTGTATTGTTGTGTCATTGATTCTTATTGTCAACTCTCTATACAACTTCAGAACATGATGCTTCTTCATAATATTACAATTTTCTATTAGTTTTGCACCAAAAATACATTGTACAGATCATCCCTAGTCTTTGCAATATGTTGGTTGTTTCAATAAGATGATGACATTTTGCTAAGTTTTATGTCCATTTTTAATAATGCACACTTTTTAGTTGGGTTCATTGATTATCACTATGAAATACTCCTCTCTTGCGCAAGACGTTAAGAATCACAATTCCACCCATAGTTGTCATAGTATTTCCATTAAAGTTTTGTGACACTGCACAATTTATTACATGATATTGTTATGTTGTAACATCACAACCAATTTCGCCTTGTTTTTGTCCAATGCAAAACATGAAATCTAACCAATCTCCCATGAATTGAAGGGGTGCACACTTGCAAGTGACCAATCACACTTTATAGCCTAACTATAAAAGCTCCTAGACATAGTGCTTTAGTAAAACATAATTCCATGTTTGACAATGCATTGTCCTTGCGTTAATGTGAAGGAGAATTTCATGTTCTTTCATACAAAATGGGGAAAAATAAAAAAACAAATATTAAACCTACACGTATCTTCTATAAGCAAATACTATTGAAAATAAGGGTACCAAGAATGTGTTGCCTAGTGCATTTATCATTTTTGCCTAGGAAGACACTTCAATGATTGTTTGTCTGGGGACATTGTGAGTTTTATTAATGTCATGGAGAAAAATACCTTTTATGAGTTGTGTACCATGTACTTCAGTTTATTGATGTCACTTGTGTCGTAAAGTGACCTTATGTGATAAGTACAAATTACACTTTATAATATTAAAGTAACTTTGATGTTTTAAAAGTGACTTTATGAGAGAAAAAGTGCACATTGTACAAAACATTAAAAAATACTAGGAGGCTCACTAATTGATGGGGAGCACATGAGGGAGGGGGTCAAGTGGGGGACTTGACCTCATCCATTGATATCATGGGATGAGATTTAATCTCAACCCTTGATTTCAAGGGTTAGAGTTCTCCTCACTTTAGATGACAAAAAGGGAAAAAGGAGAAGGGGAGGTTCATTCATTCTTATGAGATTTGAGAGGAGAGAAAGGAACGGGGAGGACGAGTTTGCAGGTTTGAGGAAAAGAAAATCTAACACCAAAGAAGAACCTACATTTTTTTTTGTTGACTAGCACGAATCTCGAGATTTTTCGAGCTAGGTTTTGTAGGCTGATTTTACTGGGTTGGCTGGCCAAAATAGCTGGACAATTCAGTGTTGGTCTTGTTGGGTATCTGAGTCTGAGACTCGAGATATTTCTGGTGTGAAAAGGAGTAGTTTGAACCTCTTTTTTTTTCCATATTCACGATCATAGGACCAAGTATTAAAGGAGACTATCTCTTAGTATATTCATGCCTTAGAGCACGAACTTTGAGGCTCATTCAGCGTGATTCCGGGAAGGAAATAGCATCAGAATTTGGTACTAATTTCTGAGAAATATTTCTACTATTCATGGCTCATGTTTCAAGGCACTATAAATGATTCTTGTGCATATAATTCAAGGCATATCATAGTTGTGTTTATGACTATGTGAGGGTTCGAATTTATATGTAATTTGGCAGTAACTTCAACAAGCAAAAATGGAGATAAGTTGTCTTTATCTCTTCTGTGTAAAAATTTCCTCGAGAGTAATTAAAATCCTCCTTTAGAACTAGTTTTCCCCTTGTGGGTTTTTCTAGGGTCATTAGTCCAAATCACTATGTAAATTTATGAGTGTGCTTGCTTGTATTTTCTTTCACATCAGGAAAAAAAATGGTAGAGGTAACTCTATAGTGTTTCAAATAAATTAGCATTAATTTTTTTACATATCTCCTAACTGTTTGGGGTGATGGCATAAAAATTTCATGCTAAAAACTTGAAACTCAAAAGGGCTACATCATTTAAAATTTTTCTACATGGTATCAGAGCTTGAGAGACTTTAGATCTGAAATTTTCATCAGCTGATAGAAGAGATCAACAAGTAGTCTTTTGCCATATCAGTAAACAACAATCACAAAACCTCAATTAGAAACCCAAATAATTATTGGTTGAGAGGGAGGAAGATTGCCTAGAAACATATTTTCTATTTTGTGTTGGTTGTGAGGGTCATGGTGACTAGTTTGAGGGCAGAGGATTGATTGAGTGGGGCTGATAATTTTGGCCCCTGGAAGGAGAGTATGATTTTGTGACTTGAACAAGTTGAAGTGTGCGATATAGTGGAAAATCCTACACAACCTCCTACTGATGTAGCTTAGTTGGTGGACTTCAAAAAGATGAATGTGAAGGCAAGGAGAATCATCCTTGATGGCATCAAAGACTACCTATTCCCTCATGTGACAGGAATGAATTTTTCCTACGAGATGTGGGCTTCACTTGTCACATTACACTAGATTTCCAATGAGAAAAGGAAGATGGTTTTGAGGCAGAAGCTAAGAAACACCAAGATTACCAAGACCAAATTAGCCTCATACATCACCAAGATATCACAGGTGAAGGATGAGTTGGTTGACATGGGAGAGGCTATCCCTAAGGACCAATTGATTAGGATTGTACTATATGGTTTCCCCTAAAATGGGATGGATTCATACATGGCATTATGGCCAGAGAGCACTTTTCAAACTGGAGGCGGATGTGGGATGATTTCATCCAGGAGGAGACTAGGAGGAGTGAAAAGAGTATCAGTTAGCGTGGTGAGGGAGATAAGGAGGAGAATTCCACCCTTGCAACTAAGGGCAAAAAGAAGCCCAAGAAGGGGTCTTCTAGTGGAGCAAAGAAGGAGAAGGGGAAGCAGAAGGTGAAGGAGAAGGAGATGAGCAAAGTGAAATTCTTTGCTTGTGGGAATATGGGTCACTATGTTGTTTAGTGTCCCAATAAGATTGGAAAGAAGAAGAAGGGAGTTGTAGCTTAGGCAGAGGTGGATGGGCTCACTTCCAAATTTGACACATATTTTTCCTTATTGGAAAAGGTGGATGGGCTCACTTCCAAATTTGACACAGATTTTGCCTTATCAGTAGAGGTGGATGAGTTTTCCTTAGTGCTAAGTCTAACCACTCTTGTCACATCTTCCGATGTGTGGTTTGTAGACAGCGGAGCATCCTGCCATATGACTGGAGACTGGAGTGAGAAAGCACTTCACGATTCTATCAAAGGATAATACTGACTTGGAGGTTGTGCTTGGAGATAACTCCAAGGTCAGTGTAGCAGGAGTGGGGATAGTATCATTTCAAAGGAAGTCATTAACTCCTATGAAAGTGACATATGTTCTCTATGTTATAGGGTTGAAGAAGAACTTGACATCAGTCTCCAATTTGGAGGATAGCAGTAGAGGTGGTGTTCCGAGGAGGACAAGAGGTGATAGATCCCAGAGGATCTAGTATTGAGTCTACTACAGTGATTGGAGTCTGCAGCAAGGCTATACAGGTTTATGTTTCAGCCTATTTGAGCCTTGGTGGCACAAACTAGCAACAGTGAGTTGTGCAATATTTGGCACAAGAGGGTGGCCCACTTGCATCATGGAGTATTCAGGATGCTGAGGGAGATGGTTACTGGGCTACCTAAGTTCAACACTAAGTATCATGATGCATGCAAGGGGTGTGCATTCAGGATTTTGAGGAATATGGTTATTGGTTTACCTGCGTTTATCACTAAGAATAATGATCTATGCAACAGGTGTGCTTTGGGAAAATACACCAAGACACCTTTCCAAAGCATTGGCAGCAGAGTTGCAGGTATCCTCGACTTGGTACAATCTGATGTCTATGTTCCTATGTCTAATGTATCACTGAGCAGATGTGAGTATTATGTGACCTTTATTAATGACCACTACAGGAAGCCCTGTATTTTCTTTCTAAAGACCAAGGATGAGGTATTCAACAATTTCCAAGAGTTTAAGGCTCTTGTGGAGAACCAGATGGGGAAGAAGATCAAGGTGTTGAGATCAGAAAATCGGGGTGAATATACCTCCACAGAGATAAAGGAGTTTTGTAGGAGTGCATGCATCGGGAGAGAGTACATAGTGCCTTATAACCCCCAGCAAAATGGGGTGGTGGAGAGGAAGAATAGAGCGATAGTGGGTGCAGGTAGAGCTATGTTTCATGATCAGAGATTACCTTTCTTTTGGGTCAAGGCGTGTAACACTGCAGTGTATTTGAAAAACAAGAGCCCACATATAGTCTTTGGGAGTAAGAATCCCAAGGAGGCTTTTTCTGGGAAGAATCCTAAGATTAGGCACATCAGGATCTTTGGGTGCCTTACATATTCACACAACCTTGAGGAGAAGAGGACGAAGTTGGAACCCATTGCAAAGAAGGGTATCCTTTTGGGTCACAGTGAGACTAGCATGGCCTATCATTTATACATTCATGCAATAAGGAAATTTTTCCTCAACAGGGGGCCTCACCACAGATATAAATATCTTCACATGGTACACCGGGGTCAGGAGGATCACCTTCTTCAGAGGTCACAGGTCCAGGGGTGGCAGGTTCACAAAGGCCGATATCACTAATATTTTTCCCTTTTTTTCAATCAAATGCTAGAAAATGGATGTTCTTGCTCTATATCTTTGGGGCTTGTCTTCACCTCAGCTCTGAAACCATGTTAATTTTTCATAAATTTGTTCTATGCTGCAACTATCACTCCAGTAATAACTAATAGCATCCAATTTAACAATTTTATTTCTTCAAATATCCAATGACAATAGAGAAATAGTAGATAAATTTTAAAAAAAATGCACAATGAAAGAGAGCCAACGGATAAGAGAAAAATTTGGTCAATGACTAGGGCAAAACCCACTATGGGGAAAACCCTTGCAAATCTCTTCTATGATATTATCTTCAAATGTTCAGCAGAGAAAGAGTACATCATCCAATATCCAACTTTAGTATCCAATATCCAATCCACAATCCAAAACAAAGACAAAAGGGAGAGAGTCAACTCAAGTGAAAATATGTACCAGCCAGCATCAGCAGTATGTGCCCTATCCAAGCAACGATCAACACAACCCCTTAGGAGCTCGGGCTATTTCAATCAAACTCTACCTCAAATGCTGGTCAAATTCTGCCCAAACAGTCCTCAAGAACTCAGTCAAACTTGATCAAAAGAGAGAGAAGGTCTATTGTCATAGTCTATAAATTTCGGTGATCAATCCTCAAAGTCACTGTCAATCAAACTGCTCATAATTCCTCGATTTGTGTCCCCTTCAATGTATCTAAGAGGGATCAAAATTTTCCACCCAAAATCATAGTCAAAGGAGGTCAATGCTAGTCAACAGTCTTGCAACTCCTGCAACTCGGCCGAATCAGAAATAGCCACCTATCCTTCGCATGTGTGAGAGAAATCATTCAAATCTAAGTTGTATGAATCAATAGGAATAGGAGAGACAAGATGTGATGTGAGGTGATGAAGTTCCAATGAGGATGAAGGTATCGTGTATTTATATGAATAGATGAGGGTGAAAAGACATGTAGATTGGGCTTCATGAGCCTACATGATGTTGAAGTTGACCTTCATAATTTGCCATGTGTGGGCTTTAATTTGAAAACACACTTCTCCTTGTCCAATTTGAGTGAACTTTAGGTCATTTTTGGTCCTCTCGAAAAGAGGAATTTAATGAAATAATTATCTCCATCAAATGAGTTGTCCAAAGTGGAATTTGATCATAGTTACATAATTTAATAGATATCACTATTATGTGATGTTCATAGATGACTTTTCCAAGAAGATCTGGATATACTTATTGAAAAAAAGGAAGAGGTTTTCTCTAGGTTCAAGGACTTCAAATCCCTTGTAGAGAACTAGACAGGGAGAAATATTAAAACACTCAAGTCTGATAACAGAGGCGAGTACACCTCAAATTATTTCAAGGACTTTTGTCCAAGTGAGGGTATCAATAAAAATTTGACAGTTCCATACAACCCTCAAAAAAATGGGGTTGCAGAGCGGAATAATAGGGTCATTATTGGAGCAGACAAGGCTATGTTACATGACCAAAGAGTTGCCTACGTTTTTATGGATAGAGGCTTGTAACATTGCTTTTTATTTGCAGAACCAAATTCCACATAAAGTGTTGCTCAAGTTGACACTTGAGGAGGATTTTACATATAAGAGGCCAAATTTTTCAAGCACGTGTATCTTTGGTTGTCTAGTATATTGTCATGTTCCAGCGAAAAAGAGAAAAAAATTGGAAGTGGGGTACAACAAAACTTCAAAATCCTACAAGATATATATTCCAGCACTCGGGAAAAAGGTACCACATAGGGATGTAAATTTTTAGGAGTAGAGGGCTCTCAGGAAGTCTTGCAACATAGATTCGTCTACAATGGAGGTTCAGGAGCAAGTGACACCAAAGATAGAGATAGTGCATACACCCTAGGTTATTGTCTCATATAGTAGTGTGCATAATGAGTAGCGCAAACAGGAGGATTAGGATGAGAAGCAAAGGGTTCCTCTCACTCAGGCTCGGACTCCCAGCATGAGGAGGAAGAGGATCAAGTGGGTAAAGCAGACACTAAGATATGCTCAGGTGTTCGTGGGTACTCCTAGATATTCAGTCAGAAAAATTAAGGCACCACAAAGATATTAAGGCTATATGGTGTTAATGAGTGAGTTGATTGAGGTCAAGACTTCCAGCTTCCAGGAGGCATATGAGCATCAGGTGTGGATGATGATATGGTGGGAAAGTATTATTCCATCATGAAGAAAAGTTTTTGGGAGGTTGTGCCACAACTAAAGGTCAAATATGTGGTTGGCTCTAGATGGGCCTAAAATATTAAGCACATTGAAAATGGTAGTGTGGAAAATTTCAAGGCCTGATTTGTGGCTAAGGGGTTTTTGTAGAAGGAAGGGATTGACTACGATGAGACCTTCGCCCCAGTAGCCAAATAATCGTCCATAAAGGCAGTAATTTCTATTGTAGCACAAATGGGTTGGAGGATTCACTAGATGGACGTGAAGACATCCTTCCTCAATGGTGTGGTTTGAGGAAGAGATGTAATATTCAACAGATGGAGGGTTTGAGGTGCTTGGGAGATATTCCCATGTGTGAATTGAAAAGAGCACTATATGGACTCAAGCAGGCTCCCAGGGCGTAGTGTGCCAGGATTGACAACTACTTGTAGGGCATGGGCTTCACCAAGAGTGAGGCAGACCCAAACATGTATTACGCTCAGGTCAAGAGTGAGCCTCTCATTTGGTGTTGTATGTGGATGACTTATTTATCACAGGTTGCGAGAGGCTCATAGAAAAATGCAAGAGGGACATGAAGGATTTAGGGTTGATGCATTATTTTCTAGGGTTAGAGATGTGGTAGAAGGATGGAGAGATCTTCCTCAAGCAAGGTAAATATATAGTTGAGTTCCTTAAGCGATTCAAGTTAGTGGACTGTTGAACCATGTCTATGATACTAGTGACCAACTGGAAGAATATTGATGCTTCCATATCAAAGGCAATGGACCCTACATTAAATAGACAGTTGATTGGCTCTCTTATTTACTTGGTCAATACTAGACTAGACATTTATTTTGCAGTCAATACAATCAGTTAGTTCATGGTAGAGCCAAAGTGAGTTTACCGAGTGGTTGCAAAACATGTGATGGAATAACTTTGAGGCATAGTGGATTATGGAATGACATATACTCAAATGGATGGAGAGAAGCTAGAGGGGTGCACTGATGTTGATTGGGAAAGCAGTACAGCTAACAAAAAAACACTTTTGGTAGTTTTTTCAACTTGGAATCATGAGTTGTTTCCTGGTTCAGTAGGAAGCAGAAGTCAATTGCACTAAGTTCATTTGAGCAACTTGGTAGCTTGTGAGGCAATCTAGCTCCAAAAACTTCTCCTAGGGATATTTGATTAGGAGATGGAGCCGACTTTGATTCACTGTGACAATTAGAGTTGTATCAAGGTCTAGGAGAATCTGGTGTTTAATGACAAGTCGAAAAACATTAAGATCATGTACCACTTCATTCAATATTGTGTGCAAAATGGGACAACGACATTACATTATGTACCAACAGAGTAGTAGGTAGAAAATATTCTAACCAAGGCTTTGATGAATGTAATATTCCAAAATGGAAATAGTAGCAATATAGCTCATAAAATGAAAGAAGCAGCAAGTATTTAACACTTGAAATCATGAGACCAATATAGAACCATATTATTGATCATATATGCAGTAAATAGGTACACAACAATGAGGCACAAACCATAAAATGTAATTACACAAGCCTCCGATACATAGACACTCTCAAAAGTGAGATGATGCATGCAACACAAAATGTTGGAGAGCTGCTAAAATGCAGTTATAAACACACAGCTATAGAAAAATAATGTAAAAAAGATGTAGGGTTGTTATATGCCTCAAAATATATGCCCACTACAGATCTAGGCTCAATACAAACTCCTACAAAGAACCTAGAAATGGTTTTCAGAAATACACCCTATACAAGATGGGATCTAAAACCCTAGGGCTGAAGGTTCACTGTAAACTAAATATCATGAGTGTAGAAGGCTAAAATATAGCATATATAATTTATATTCCCTCAAAGGCCTCCTCCAATGAAAGGTTGATCCCTTCAATCACAGGAAAATACTCGAAAGGAGCCACAAGATCCCTCACTAAAGTTGCCCTCCAAAATAACGCAATTTCTAGTTGGGACAATGATAGAAATGATGGGAAATAGTTGGCCTAGTGCAAAAGATCTGTAATATTTCCAAAAACCCTCCAAACTAGTCTCTCAAGGGAAGTAATCCTTCCTCCTATGAGAAACTAGCTCAGAAAGTGGGTTTCTAAATCCTCCACTGCAACGCCTTGCAACATAGCAGAATAACCTGCAGAAACTGTACTGATGAAGAAATTTGTAGCTTGGCCTGAAAACCTGAATGTGGAAATGAATGCAATTCTCTTCCAATATGCCTCTCAAGGAAAGAGATGGGATTCCCACTCGGGAACACCTGGTGCTAAACAACACAGCAATCTCAACTAAACAACTGAAGAATGCAAGTAGTCTAAACAGACCATATACAAAATAGTATTCCAAAACATAACCTAATATGGCTGCCATCCTCTTCCTTATATATATTATGAGCTTCCTTTCCCTTGGCCCCACTCAATTAGGTCATTTCCTTCATGAAATCAGTCTCCCTCCAAAACTGTGTTATTCCTCAATTAATCTCCACTCCTTCAAAACAGTGTTGTTGACTTGGTCAAAGTTGACTGAATCAACATGATCCAACCCCTGTTCATACTTGGAGGTGCTTTATTTTAGCTGCTAAAAAGGTCTCCTTTCACACTTGAAGTGTTTTTATTGCTGCTAAGGAGACTTATGGGCCTCCCCACCCACTTATTCACCTATCTAGTGATAAGACAAACTATAATATTCCATTTAGTTGAAGGCTAAATTTTTGGAATATTACAGTCCTCCCCTCAAAAATGTTGCTTGTCCTCAAGAAAATGTATAGGGAGAGAAAAATTCCTCCCCTCATCATCTTCTGGCCTCCTCATCAATAGTCCCCACCACTACTCAAGATAATCTACAATAAATCTGCCTTCCAATGGCCCTTCCCAACTATGAAAAACCCAATGGTTCACATCATGAAAAGGTGGAAGATGTAAGTGGAAACCTTCTTGCTGTCCAATGGCCTCCTCAAGGTAGGAATGATGACAAACATGGGGAACCTCATTCCCAATGAGATACTCCCATACCCATGCTATCATCCAAATGAAATGAGTCATTCTAGGTAGCTCATCAAAAGGATCCTCAACCCTCGGTTCATGCAATGTATTGGGGCTATATGGAGAGCTTAAATTCTTTCACCCAAGTTGTTCCTCTCTCCATTTATGGTATGTATGGGGCTGCTACTGATCTTGGGCTGAAATTTCATGGCCTCTAAGAATGGCCCAAGTTACCCCATCAAAAAAAACATCCATGAAGTGCCTCCCCCAAGAACTCAAGTTCTCTGAATGGCTCCTCCCACATGAAGACAAGATACATAGTGTGGCAATCATGGTTTGCCCATTTTTTCTCCTGAAACATGAAACATGTAAATTAGGGAGAATCATACTCCCAATGGGCACCTCCAACTCTTGTGCCACCCTCCCAAGAAAGCTTCCCATGATCATAAGAACATCATTGGTATATGGAAGAAAAAACCAATGAAAAAAAGTTGCCATATGACAACCGGGAGGTGGATCATAGTTCCACATATGGAACTAGTGTAGTGCATCCCCCGCCTACCTCAAATCAAAGAATAACAAGTGCCCTTCCATCCACTTGTTTGCTGCCACAATCATCCTACAAGATAGGATCATGAAGGTACAATGTGGTGTCAATGGTGCACACCAAGAATCCTATGGCTTCCCCCATAAACCACCAATAGAATAGCCAACCTCAATGAAGAAATTGGCCTCAAGTACATCATAATATAATATACAAGAAAGGATAATCCTCCTTGGTACAACATGATGCTCATATAAAGTAAAGAAGTACAAATCATAATGCAAAAATATACCTTCGCTACTATGTACTTTGGTCATTGAGCTGAAATGGTTCAACTGAAAGCTCTCCCTCACTCTCAATGAGTAGGTAAGTGGTTGTTACAACCTTTGCATCACCATCCGGGCTATGCATCTCTCCATATGCTGATATATGTCCTGCTTGATGCCCTCCCAAGTGAACTCCTCCATCAAAGAATGAAATGCATCAAAGTGCATGGAAATAAAGTCCACATGTGTTGCATGTAGTAGCTTCCTCTTGAGCTCAGAAACTCTAGTCAAGAAGACTCTGCCATAAGAATAGAAGACCTCATCAACCACCATGTATCTATCATCTCCCTTCGATTCATCAAGAATCATGCAAGCACCAAGATCCTTGGAGTACTCTACCAAAAGTTGAGACCTCCAATATGGATCAACCCTCCTAAGAGACAGCATTGAAGATTTGCAATGTGAAGCTCCCCACATGTTGTTGTCTTCTCCTTTGACATCCCCCATGCCAAAGTCATCCTCCAAAGTGCTGCCATTCTCATCATGCAGCTGCTCATGCTCAAATAGAAGTGGTGGCATTTGGAAGTTGGCCTCTCGTGAGAAGCTACCATCCTAAAAGAACCTCTTGATCTTGGCCAATGTAAGCATGAGTGGCCTCCATCTACTCCAATGTATGGAGGATTCCTTCCTAAAGGGAAGTACCCTTTGTTTCTCCAAACCCATGGAGCAGCTCCCTTGCACCATTGTGGTGCCATCCCCCATCACTGCAGCAACTTCTGTCAGCGTATAATATGTAGTGAGAGTGGGTAATGATGAAAATGGGAGAATGTCTCCCTCATCCTTGAGTCTACCCCAGACTCCCTATGCTGTAATAGACCCCTCCAAAGTATCCACCCCTCCAGGATCTAAGAGTGGTGCAACCCCATGTGAAGCATCTCTCATCATCTCCTGATCTGGTGGTCTCCCCGGTGGAATGCCTTCATGCAGTGAGACATCAATGTCAAGAGTAGACTACACATATGGATGGACAACTTCGTCCCTACCCTCACTGCGCAAATCAATCTGCCTCTTCTATGCATCAACATTCTAAAATATATGGGGTTGTGTTCTCCTCATCATGTAATGTTGGTCACCCTCCCTACCTTCCCCTTCCATCTGCAAGGTTTCACAATCATGTTGTTCATTGATTGTGCCTTGTCCTCCACATATGAAATCTTCAGGAACTTCTTGCAATGATACAAGAATTACTCTTGTTGGAGCAAGTGCTCCATCTACCTCTGCATGAGGTGCTAGATATTCTCTAGATATGATAGTGTTGTTGCCCCCAGCCTTGAATGGGAGCCACTTTCTTAATAAGAGGATCCTCTTTTGAAAAAGGGATCTTCATGCCCTCTTGTCCAAGAATATGAGAAAGAGATCTTGCCTCTAGCAAATTATTATGCAATATGTGAGCCTTTTCAACAGTTTTCTGAAATGGAGTTGAGTTTATAGGTCCTTTCAACCCATGCAAAAGTTTGGTTTATTTTGGTTTATTTAGCTCCATCAAAGGTGTTTTAGAATTTTTTCCATAAAACCTTTCCTCTAATCTCCTAGTGAAGTTTTCATAAGAAGAAGTATTTTCATTTTTTAATGAAAATGACTCAAATATCCACCAAGCATAGGCCTTACCTCCAAAATGCGGCACTGCAACTTTGATGGCTTCCTTCTCTGAAACTTGGTGCTGCTGCAAATAGGTGTCTAGCTCCTCCACCCAAGCTTTTGCTGAACATTTAGGTGAACCATCAAAAGTAGATAGAAAAAATCTACCCACATCATGCTGCTTAGTCCTCTCCACCTTGATATTGCAAAACTCTTGGAAGTTGATGTGATCTTTGAACCTCTTAGTTTGAGATTCATATTCTTGCAAATGATCACTAAGAGTCTCCATCCTAGGAATTTCTTCTTCTTCCATCTCCCTCATAGTAGATCTGGGAATATGACTGTGCTATGAATCATAGTGTGTGGCTGCATGCTCACATTCATCATGTGAAAATCTAGAGTTTTCTTTAGATCTAAACTCCTTTGGAGATTCTCTCTCCCTTCTCATCTTCTTGAGATCTCCCTTAATGCTCTACATAGTTTGAAGAAGAAGCTTTGAGAGCCTCTCTTCCTTCCTTCCTCCAAAAAATGGAGTCATCTCTCTATTTTATTTGTACATCTCCTCTTCTTTGAGAGAATATTCTCCTTATGGTGACCTATTGGTTGAATGCACAGGCTGAGCCAAGATTACGCTCTAATACCACTGTAATATTCCAAAATGGAAATAGTAGCAATATAGCTCATAAAATGAAAGCAACAGCAAGTATTTAACACATGAAATCATGAGACCAATATAGAACCATATTATTGATCATATATGCAGCAAATAGGTACACAACAATGAGGCACAAACCATAAAATGTGATTACACAAGCCTCCGATACATAGACACTCTGAAAAGTGAGATGATGCATGCAAAAAAAAATGTCGGAGAGCTGCTACAATGTAGTTATAAACACACTGCTACAGAAACAGAATGTAAAAAATATGTAGGGTTGTTATATGCCTCAAAATATATGCCCACTACAGATCTAGGCTCAATACAAACTCCTACAAAGAACCTGGAAAGGGTTTTTAGAAATACACCCTATACAAGATGGCATCTAAAGCCCTAGGGCTGAAGATTTACTGCAAAATGAAGATCATGAGTGTAGAAGGCTGAAATATAGCAGATCTGATGTAGATCCCCTCAAAGGCCTCCTCCAATGAAAGGCTGATCCCTTCAATCACAGGAAAACACTCCAAAGGAACCACAAGATCCCTCACTGAAGTTGCCCTCCAAAATAACGCAATTTCCAGTTGGGATAGCGCTGGAAATGATGGGAAATAGTTGGCCTGGTGCCAAAGATCTGGAATATGTCCAAAATCCCTCCAAACTAATATCTCAAGTGAATGAATCCTTCCTCCTATGAAAAACTAGCTCAGAAAGTGGGTTTCTAAACCCTCCACTACAACACAGCATAATAACCTGCAGAAATTGCACTGATGAAGAAAGTTGTAGCTTGGCCTAAAAAGATGAATGTGGAAATGAATGCAATTCTCTTCCAAGAGGCCTCTCAAGGAAATAGGTGGGATTCCCGCTTGGGAACACCCGGTGCTAAACAACACAGCAATCTCAAATAAACAACAAAATAATACAAGTAGTCTAAACAGACCATATACAAAATAATATTCCAAAAGATAACCTCATATGGCTACCATCCTCTTCCTTATATAGATTATGAACTTCCTTGCCCTTGGCCCCACTCAATTAGGTCATTTCCTTCATGAAATCAGTCTCCCTCCAAAACTGCATTATTCCACAATTAATCTCCACTCCTCCATAACATTGTTGTTGACTTGGTCAAAGTTGACTGAATCAACATGATCCAACCCCTTTTCATACTTGGAGGTGCTTTATTTTAGCTTCTAAAAAGGTCTCCTTTCACACTTGAAGTGTTTTTATTGCTGCTAAGGAGACTTATGGGCCTCCCCACCCACCTATTCACCTATCTAGTGATAAAACAAACTATAATATTCCATTTAGCTGAAGGCTAAATTTTTGGAATATTACAATGAAGGACAAATTTATATTCTTTAGAGACAAGTTGGGGGTGCTGTAGAACACCTTCACTAAAAGAGAGCGTTGAAAATGTATCTTGGAAGGTGATTCTTCATTGGTCAAGTGCCATGACATGCATTAAATCTCCAAATTTCTCTCACAACTGAATTATTTAAATATTTCCTAAGTTTATATCTTAGGCATAGAACCACTAATTTAATTTTTATTTTATTAAAATTAAAATTAAAAAATAAAAATATATAAATATATAAATAAAATAAAAAATAAAAAGAATTAAGAGGTCAACAAAAGATTAGATCCTGGCCATTTATCTCAAGTATGGAGTAAATCTCAACCCTCCATCACTTTGAAGTTTGAAAATTAGGTCAGAAAATTATAAAAGAGGGAAAGTGGCTGTTGGAAAGATCAGTTCGATTTGGTACAAGAGTTGGGCATTCAGTAGTGACAGGAGATCAAAGTGACAACATATTTTGGATCAGTGAAGAGGCTATCTTTCGGGGGCAGCAAATAGACTTGTTGAGGTCAAGATACCAGGTCGTACAAGTCAATTTGTTTAAGAAGAGATCAGACATATTTGAGAAATTTGTGTGGGTTGAAGAAGGTTGAATTATAGACTGTTTGGCTTGGCCACACAGGTCAATTTGCATCCGACCGTACAGCTATTTTTGCTCGATTGGAGGGCTGAAATTTCTGAGTGATTTTTTGATATAAAATTCCTGAAAAGGGTTGTTGTAATAAATTTTATGAAGCTGAATAAAGGGCCCAAGTTTGTTGGTTTTCCTCAAATTTAAGTTTTCAGGGTAAAAACTGTGTCAAATAATTTCTATGTGCTTAGTTTTATTTTTTATTTCTGTTGTGCATAACTGAGTTAGGAACCCAAAATAATTTTTGTTATAATTTTTTTAGATATGAAGGAATTAGCTTAATTTCTGTTCTGGGAAATTTTATTGAGCATTAAATCTGATCAGGGTTCAAGAAATCTAATATGACTCAAAGCCAAGCTGCACTCAAAAGAGGTGACTCCTATGTTTCCTCAAAGAGTAGATTCAAATTTAAGAGTTACCTCGGAATTTACATAAATCCTACAGGTAATATCCTGTCGTGCCCTTTAAATCTTGTTGATTTAATCGAATAAAATAAAATTTCTGTGAAGGTTCAAAAAGTGAGAAAGAGAAATCACTAATGTCCATGACAATAGAAATTATCACATGGATTTACATACTATGTCGATCTAACATAACATCTAATAACCAATAAGTTACCGACAAGTATTTGGTCGCAATATCATGAACAACTAGAAACATACCCAAAGGCTTGTGCATTAGGTCTTTGCTGGTCCTGAGAAACTACCAATAGTCCCTCCAAAGGCACCTTAAAATCATCCAATCGTCTGTTGATTAAGTATATTAATGCATTATACAGTCCACATTCTCTGCATAGCATCACCACCTGCAAAATACCATATATATCAGTCTTATCTCTGCCTCAATACACATAAAATCATCTAAATATAATATGTTAATAGGAAATTCACTAATGCAAACTTAATTGAAGTCAAGGGAACCAATGTCCATGTGGAGAACACATTGCTCAATCCATTGCAACCAACACTTTTTGCTATAGTGTTCCACAAGTGCTTGCATACCTATGACACCCGTCACAATACTAGTTACAACTACCATGAAGATACTAAAAGTATTGACTAATTCAATAACGTCTTTATATTACCTCAGGAGGTAGACAGCCAAGCATGTCTTTTAAAATATATGGTTCCAAGAGTTCTAAAAAATGTACCTGAAAAAGCATGTCATATAGGAATGAGAATGGAAATATAACAGGTCATTGCATAGAAATATTTGCATAACTCATGCCTATATATATATATATATATATATATATATATATAGGAATGTGATTATAATATTTAGAAGCGATGGAAAACATAAGCTTGCAATGAATGACTGACAACTAAATGTGTGATTCAATGCAGCAAAAGATGCAAGATCAAACATAAGATGGCCCAGGGAGCAGAAAACCAATGTTACCAGAGTCAGCTGGGTGGAAAACGCAAGAAGGCAGAAGAGTTGAAAATTTCACTCAGCTCAGGAGAACTTGGGAAAATCTTAACAAATACAATTTCTAGGCATATATAGGTATGGCAGTTTGTGACATTTATAGAAAAAATTAGCAATTCATACTTGGGTCGACCCAGTATGACTCACAATTAGTCATGAGTTATCACATGTCAAACATGTTTGACCCGTGTCAAACTCAGTAAACTCAAGTACAACTCACCCAGGGTCATTTTCATTTGTTTTCTCATGAGAAGATTCAAACTTGGACACTCACAAGTCTAGTGACAAAGCATTAGGAGACTAATGAGAATAAAATTATAAAATTTGAAACAAACTTATCAAGTTACACAAGAATCGTCACTGTCCCAACATTCCCCGTCCCGTTAATAAATGGAGGACCCATTTTGTGACCTGTGAACATTGTCATGCCTTGAAAACATCATCAATGCATTCCTCTAAGCATGAGCTTCATTTGTCCTAAAGACATCTCCTTGCAAAAATCATGAAAAACATCCCTTTTTGCATTGGCGCGGGCCGACAGTTCATCACTCGCGCCAATGAGGAAAATCCTGCAAAGAGGTCGCGCCAACTGGCACTCTGTCCCAGAGCAGTAATCGCGCCACCCAATTTGAGGAATTTTTTTTAAATAAAGATGGTGGAAGTTGAGTTTCAACAAACTCAAAAACCATTGCCTATCTTGAGTTGGGAGATTTGGCTGCGGAAGTTCTATGGAAGGGAAGTGGTTTTGCCACCTCCCATGGAACCTTCCTTGTTGATAGGGCCAATCCCACAATAATAGGAATCCCAACTCCCTCCTTCCCCATCTATAAAAGCCTCTGCCAATTCCATGGCAAGCTAGTCTTGAAGCCTAAGCTGAATCAAATTCCCAGTGAGCTCTCAGGCCGTAAGAGCCCTCTTCTTCCCTTAAGGCCGACTCAAGTAAGGAGACTATCGTCGAGAGACTCGGAGAGGTTTGCCCTCTTTCCCTGGCGAGCTTTATGAGATGTGAACAATCGAGACCCATCCGAAGGAGACCACGACGTCAGAACATTGGTTGTAATCTCTTTCGATTGTTATTTAATGAATGATTACGATTATGGTTCCACTCTGTTTTCGATTATGTTAATATGAGTAGTATCCTTTCTGACTGATATTTAGTTGCGTATGCTGGATTTTATGCTTGTATCTGCTTGTTTCTTGCATGTGCAGGTGTCCATCCACAGAGATCGTGGAGGATCGTGATCTGCCGAGGCTGAGGAACGGGGACACTCTCTTCTTCAGATCGTAGCATTGGATTCCAGGTAGGCCTCCATCTTTGGTCTTTTCATTCGTAACTAGGAACTTGCGTTGTAACATTTCGTGATTGTTGCTAGACCCCTGCTGGGCTAGTAGGGATCACTGTCCACGTAGGATTTCCTCTCACTCAAGGGACTCAGTACCTGCCTAGATTTCACCGCGTCTCTGCTTGATTATTTTATGATTTTCCTTGCTTGATGAGCCTTCTGGGTTGGGTTCTTTTGCTGTTTTTTGCTTCTTGGTTTGCTTAGTATACATTGACCTGCTTCTGGAGTAGTTATTTTTTGTTTTGGCTGAGAAACTCGATTGGCGCGCTTTTTAGCTCGACAGTTGCGCCAATTGGCGCATTTTGCTTTTGTTTAGCCCGCGCCAATTGCTTTCTGGCGCCAGTTGCAGCCTTACAGTCGCGCCACTCCTGTAAGGTTTTTGAGTTTGCTCAGTTTTGAGCTCTCTAGGTCTGGTCAGTGCTTTTCTTCTTGATTTTCCGGCTACCTGGGTGTGTTGGAGTCCTGTTTGACTGGGAATTCGCCTCTGTCCTTTGGTTGTTTGCTTTTATCTATCGATTTCACGTTTTGAGCCCTAGGGCATCTAGTGGCCTAGTGTATCGAGCCCTCCTTGGGATTTTTGGTGTTTCGTTTGTCCAGTCGACTTCCTGATTGCTTCTCCGCATCCTCTTAGTAGTTGTTCATTGTTTTGTTGCGATTTTTGGGTGATTGCTCATTCCTTCATTCAAATTTCATTTGGTCTTGCTTTGGGCCTAGATCACACGGTCCATTGGAGCCTTTGAGTCTTTTCTTGGTTTTGAGAGACTTTGGTCGATTTGGGATCTGATTGCTTGTGTTGTTGAGTGAAATTTGCTTGTTTTTCTCTCTCAATATCGTTTCTCAAGTTGTTCCGTTTGTTTTCGGTTTGTTTAGTGCATATTAGCTATCAAACGTTGAAAATTACAAAAAAAAATCTCTTGTACTTTTGGTTGAGTTAGTGCAAATTGAAATTTTTCGATTTTACTAGTGATTAGTGATTTGAATGAAAAGTTTTCAATTTCATTAGTTGCATTAGAGATCTCATTGTTTGTCTTCCGATCATTTCGTTTGTGTAAAAGCTCTCAACTCTTCTGTAACTAGTTTTCATCGAATGAAATGTTGGACTGTGGCATGTAGCTTTTCATTTAGGAGTCTTTTAAGACATTACATACGATAGGGCCTGAAAATTGAAACTTAATTGAAGATCAACTTTAAAATCTATCCAATTAACCTAAGGAAGCATTGAAATCTAACGAAACATATTTAGAGGTCTAGGCTAGAGACGTGTTCCGGCGTCTTTAAACCTAGCAGCTGTCATTCGCCTTTTGGCTTTAGACAGCGCTAGTACGGACTTGTGCTCCCCGTACCGTCGCGTATATAAAGGGAGACCCCTCTAGGTTTTCAATCCTTTATCCACAGGAAGCCGAGTCTACCGCCCTATACCCGTGATACACCGAACACAGCATTCGGGGAGACTACCTGCACGTACGGAAAGTCCTTGGTCGATTTTTGTTTCATTTTTTGAAACCAAGGTGTATATTGCAGTTCACGGATATTTGGTACACCCTTTGTGCCTAGTTTTTCCTGAGCAGTCATTTGGTCTTTTCTAACTCCCTAAACTCGAAAAGACCGTCGAGCACTTGTCCTTTCACGCTTGTATCAAATCTGAAAGAGATAGAGTCATCTTTCTATTGTTTCTCGACCCTTAAAATATGAAACGATAGAGTTTCTTACTTTTCAATATGGTAAAAATTAATCACCCACGATTACACGCCCACTTAGATATTGCTTGTTAACTGTTTGATCGTGTGTCTTAACTCGTTTTTAGCCCGTGTGTGTGTTTTCTTCTTTTTCTCTGGTCTTTTGCCATAGTGGCGGAACCTTCGGTTTCGTCTACTGGTAGTCCTTACACAGACGATTCTTCGGAGGCTTCCCAATCCTCTGTCGAACCACAGCAACCTGTTGTTTCTGAGTTTCCTGACGGGGGACCGGTTCTCGCTGAGCAACCCTTTGGAGGACCAGTTGAGTTCAATTGGCCCTTTTTGGACCCTGTGTCTGAATTGAGATTAGGAGCTGATTTCCTTTCTCTTACATCGGGTTCGCCTTTTGTTGCTGTTGTTTTTCCTCCTAGTCCTCGCCGTCTCTTGCGTGATTTAACGGCAGGATCAACCATGAGTGATTCTGGTGAGGAAATCCCAACGTCCGGTGAAGAATATCAGCTCTTCCCGCGTAGATTGTTTGAGGGAGACAACTCTGAGCTGGCTAACATGTCAACAGCCAGTCCTTATTTACCATAGGGATACAGATCTCTGGGTCAGATCATTTCAGCTATAGCCTCTATGGGAATATCATCTCCTGCTTCGAGGCCAGCTGCTACTACACCCGGGGTGTCTCCTCAGACGCCCGTCACTTCTATTCCCGTCCGACCCACTGTCTGTGTGGCCGCCTCTTCTCCTATTATCTCAACATCTGCTACTAGGGCTGGGCCAACTCCTGAAGATGTCTATCTAGCCACTGCTATACCAGAGAACATCTCTCCGGAGGAGTATCGGTTGTCTTTGCAACAGCCGAGCGCCGAGGTTGGACCGTCCTCCCAAGATCCATACCGTACTCTCGTGTATGCTTTCCCAGGTCAGTATGATGAGCACGGGGAGATTTTGCGTCTACCCGCTCCTGAGGCTTATCTCTATGCTCAAGGTTTACCTTATAACCAGGCTTATAACCCGCAAGGACAGCCTTTCCAAGGCCAACCTGCGGGCCAACCTGGCTATCTTTATGATCCACAGGGGCAGCCCATTCAAGGCTATCCTGTCGGCCAACAAGGGCCATCGTACGGTCCGCAAGGATAGTATTATAGCCCTTCTGGTCAACCTGTTCAGCCTCAGCCGGGGTATCAACCGGGACCGGTCTATGGTCCTGGGGGGCAAATCCAGCCTTCTTTACCGATGCAACCGCAGTATCCTGTTGTTTCTAACGTTGCATATCAGCCGGGACCATCCTATGGTTCTGCTTCAGGTCAAACCGGTTTCCAGCAAGCACTTGGTCCTGTTCCACCACCGGGCCAACCGGTTCATCCGGTACAACCCGGTGTCCCGCCTCCAGGCCAACCGGCCCATCCGGTACAACCTGGGGCTCACTTACAACCAGGTCAACCTGCGCAACCGGCGCCGCCTGTCTATCCGGGTCAACCTGGTCATTCAGGTCAGCCCTCTCACCCGGGTCAACCTGTTCACTCAGGTCAGCCCTCTCAGTCGGGTCAACCTGTTCATTCAGGGCAGCCCGCTCATTCCATTAACCCTGCACAGCAGCCGGTTCATTCAATGCCGCAGCCAAATCAACAGCTGCGCCCTACGTATCAGGCTCCGCAGGGTTCCAATTTTCAGCAGCCTACTCATCCTCAGGGTGGTTATTATCCTCATGGTCAGTCTCAACCGAACTATAACCACCCCAGAGGCTCTCAGTATTATCCTCCTCCACCCGGTTTTACCTACACTCAGCAGCCAAATCCAAACGCTGCTTATACAGGGCCGATGCATAATCAGGGTCCGTACCCTGGTTATCAAGCCCCACACTATGGTTACCAGCATCCAAATCAGTTTGGTTATACGACCTACGCCCCCTACGGTCAGAATCCTGCAGGACAGAACCCGTGGGGGCAAGGATATTCACAACCATCGTGGAGTATGGGTACCGGACCTCATCCTGGGCCTGGCATGGCAGTTAACCCTCCATTGCCGTTCCTGGCTACCTTGGAGCTGCCGAATGTTTCAAAGTTGACTAATGATCCGATTTTACATAATCCGTATTGGCCTCCGGTTCCCACCAAGATACCAGGTGATTGCCCCAAGTTTGAGGGAAAAGCTGGAGAGGACCCCCAGGCGCATGTGATGATGTATCATCTTTGGTGTTCGTCTAACTCTTGGGTCGACGATTCGATTCGCCTGCGCCTCTTCCAGCGTACTTTAACTGGAGCTGCTGCTAAGTGGTACATAGAGTTATCCTGTGGCATTTTCCAAGATTTCAACTCTTTAGCCATGGCTTTCCTCACGCATTTTCAGTTACCGGTTCGGTATGAAGCCGGGACGCACCTCCTGACTTCCCTGAAGCAGGATAAAGCCACTCACATCTTAGATCACATTCATGAGTGGCGGCGCCGTCGTAGACTGATCAAGTTTCACATACCTGATCAAATACTGACTCACTGGTTCACCACCTCCTTTGTGAATAAAATCGCTCAGGATATTGCGATGGGAGCGTGCGTGACAGAGGAACAAGCCATCACGCGTGCCCAATACCTGGACCTTGTCTATTCTCAGTCCGGAACACTTTATGACATCTTGACTGATGCTCCACGGCCCGGAACCACTAAGGCTCCGCCCACCCCTGCGGTGGATGGTGTCATTGGTTTTGTCTCTCAGAATTCGAAGAAATCTTCGAATGGGAAGCAGAAGGCTAATTCTTCCAACAATACCTCTGCTAATCCCGCCTCATCCGATTCTGGTAAAACCGCAGAGGTGAATGCCATTCAGGCCAATCCTGCGGACAAATCCTCCAAGGGGAAGAAGAAGGGCAAAGGAAAATCTAAATCTGATGCCCCGAAACCAGAATCTAAATCTCGTACTGAGGATGGCTCCCAGTGTAAACCGAAGTACCCTTGCCTCATCTGTGAAGGGGACCATTATACTAAGGATTGTCCACGACGATCCGAGGTTAGTCAACTTCTTAAGGGCCCTAAAGGGACTCCGGCTGTTTTAAAAGAGCCATTTCCATCTCAGCAGACCCAGATGGTCGAACAGCCGTCACCATCTGCACCGTTTGGGTCTCAGGTTTTCATGATGAAGAGTGTTGCACCTATCTCTGTCGCTACGCGGTCGAAGGATTACAACGAATCGCGGCAGGCACCCGGGAAGGCAGTTGCGGATGGGCCGCCTCCCCCACCTGTCTCCGGTCCGTTGGAAATCGAGAAGCCTTCTCCTGAACCCGTTGTGAAGCCACCTCCCAAAGGTGTCCTTCGAAGATCTTCTTATAATCCAAATGCTCGTGCCGCTCAACATTACAGCATTGTTGAGGATTTGGCACAGGCACCGTCTGCCATGTCTGCGCTAGAAGTTCTTCAAATTTGTCCTTCGCAACGGAAGGCTTTACTATCTGCGATCGGGGGCATTGATCCCGCCGACTCGAGTCTTCTCACCTTCGATCTGGAGAATTTCACTCCCCGGCTTCCACATCAAATCGCTCTGGTTATTCAAGTCGGGATTAACGGTCTAAACATTCATAGGGCCGTCGTGGATGAGGGTGCATCTACCTGCGTTATGTCCTCCGCTTGCTGGAAGGCCATCGGCTCTCCAGCCCTGTCGTCATCTCCCAATGCCCTTGAGGCATTTGATGATCGGGAATCTAAACCCCTGGGCATTCTCGAGAGTCTAGCAATCACATTACAGAGAAAAAATGTCAACGTAGAAGTGGAAGTGGTTGACGCTAAACTCAACTACAATATACTTCTTGGCCATAGCTGGACCCATTCCATGCTCTGCGTGCCGTCCACCGTCTTTCGATTCATTAAGTTCCCTCACGAGGGCAAGATTGTCACGGTGGATCAGTTGTCATTTTTCACCTCTTCCTCTGAGAACAACGTGCCATACGTGGATCAAATTCCGAATCCCCCAGACAGTGTAGGACCTGGTCTCTTCAAAGACCCAGTCCTCATGGGTATCTTTCCCGCACCACCACCGCATACCGCTCAAGTCAACATGTTGTCCAGGTCCGATGACCCCTGGCTTATTCCTACGCCTGAGCAGGTATATGAGTTTGGAGAATCCATGCCTTTAACGCCAGTAGAGATCAACTACTATGAGATTGTTGCTGCATCGGATCCTCCACCTCCTCAGCATGCTCCTTTGAGCATGGCTCTCGACGTCTACTCTCAATCCCCCTGGCTTGGTCAGGCTGATTCACCTGATCCTCTCAGAGAGACTTTTCCTTCCGATGAGGCTATCATTGAAACTATGTCTCTTGAGGAGCTGCCCTGGGGCGATGGACATCATCGCTCCTCGTTTATGCCTAGCTTGGGGGCAATGACTGATTGTCTGGAGCGTTATGCTACTCAGGTTCCTTCCCCTCCTCTTCAAACACCCATCTTGACGCACGAGGTTTTTTCGGAGGGTAACCTGAGTAACATTACTCAAATTGTTCCAATCAACATCTCCGTTAAACCGGGGATCGTTGAGAATATTCACGTGGGTGTGACTTGTTCTCCCGATGAGATTCAAGTCTATACTGAGCTTTTCAAAGAATTCAGAGATGTTTTCGTGTGGTCTTACGAGGAAATGCCGGGGATTGATCCCAGTATCGTAGTGCACGAGATTCCAACCTATCCAGGTGTGAAACCCGTGCGCCAACGCTTACGCCCCATGCATCCTCGAAAAGCCGCCGCCATCAAGGCAGAAGTTGAAAAACTTCTGAACGCGGGTTTTATTTATCCCATCCCCCTCACAGAATGGGTGTCTAACATTGTCCCTATCGATAAAAAGCAAGGTACGATTAGAGTCTGTGTGGATTATCGCGACATCAATCGCGCCTGTCCAAAGGATAATTATCCCACTCCGTTTATAGACCAGATCATCGACGAATGTGCCGGGAGTGAGATCTATTCCTTAATGGACGGTTTCTCAGGATATAACCAAATCAATATTGCACCTGAGGATCAACACAAGACCACATTCATCTGTCCGTGGGGTACTTTCGCGTATAAAAAACTCCCGTTCGGCTTGAAGAACACTGGAGCCACTTTTCAGCGTGCGATGTCCTACGCTTTTCATGACATTCGCCATATCGTTCAGCCTTATCTGGACGACTTGCCAGCCCATTCGGGTAAGCGAGAGGACCATCCTGAGCATCTCCGCCAGATCTTTCTTCGTTGCAGACGCTACAATATCAGGCTCAATCCTCATAAATGCATCTTCTGCGTTGATTCTGGCCGTCTTTTAGGATTCATAGTCTCGAAAGACGGAATTCGCCTTGACCCTTTAAAGGTCGAGGCCATCGTAAATCTCCCATCACCCTCCTCCCTGTATCAGTTACAGAGTCTGCAAGGGAAAGCGAACTTTCTTCGGCGCTTTATCCCGAATTATGCCGAGGTGGCCAAAGGATTCACTCGTTTGTTAAAGCAGAACGTTCCCTTTCATTGGGACGAAATTGCTCAGGAATCCTTTGAGAAGCTGAAGACGTTGCTTGTCAATGCTTCGTTGCTTCGTCCTCCGGACTACCACCGCGACTTCACTTTATATCTAGCCGCCGCATTTAGCACCATAGCCATGGTCTTGGTGCAGGATGACGATGACGGTGATGAACATGTTGTTTATTATCTGTCACAGAAACTTCTCGATCCAGAAACACATTATGCTCATGTCGAGAAGTTGGCATTAGCAGCAGTACACGCTGTACAACGCTTTCGCCATTACATCCTTTTGTGTACGATAACAGTGGTTTCAGACTGCAACCCTATGACGTATATTCTCTCTAGACAATTACTGGGGGGCAAGTACTCCAAATGGATTGTGATCCTGCAGGAGTTTGACTTGGAGTTCACCACTGCTAAGTCAACTAAATCACTGGTCTTCGCAGATTTGATATGTTCTCTCCCTACAGACTCTGTTCCCTCACACTCTGAAGACCATATACCGGACGAAACGCTTTTCCTCATCAGTACTCGTGATCCTTGGTACGGTGACATAATAGTGTATCTTCAGACCTCGACATTTCGGTCTGAGTTGGATAAAACTGCTCGCCGTCGGATTCGGCACCAGTCCCAACCCTACCGCATAGTAGGAGATACCTTATATCACATTGGAGTAGATTCGGTGCTCCGGCGATGCCTAACCTTGGAAGAGGTTGAGAAGGTCTTAAATGACTGCCACAGTGGCGCCTGTGGCGGACATATGTCCGAGTATGCTACTGCCCAGAAGATTCTGCGGGCAGGTTATTTCTGGCCTTCCATATTCAAGGACTGTATCATTGCAGTCCGTAAATGTCATCCATGCCAGATTTTTCAGCGCAAGATGCGCGCGCCGCCGTTGCCATTGCATCCCGTTATTACCGTCGGCCCTTTTGCGAAATGGGGCGTGGATTTTATGACGTGTAACCCTCACTCGGCCGGGGGGCATGCATATATCATTGTCGCCGTCGACTACTTCACTAAGTGGGCCGAGGCGATGCCTACACTAGCTGCTGACGGGAAAACGACTGCTCAATTTATATTCAACCACGTTATTGCACGGTTCGGGGTTCCTCAAGCCATCGTCACTGATCACGGTACTCATTTCCGAGATTATATGATGGCGGAGCTGACTTCAAAGTTGGGCTTGCGTCACGACAGCTCAACACCATATTACCCTCAGGAAAATGGTTAGGTTGAAGCAGTGAACAAGGTTTTGGTCACTATGCTTTAGCGAACAGTTGGTATTCACAAATCCAATTGGCATCTCCAACTGTTCTCAGCTCTCTGGGCATACCGAACATCTGCAAAGAGTGCAACTGGGTTCACACCATTTCAATTGGTGTATGGTTTGGAAGCAACTCTTCCGGTTGAATGCGAGATTCCTTCGTTGAAATTAGCTGTGGAGCTTCTACCTAATACTTCTGCTGAGGAAGGACGTCTCCTGTATCTAGAATGGTTAGATGAAACCCGTCGTCTGGCTGCTTTGGTTATCGAAGCACAAAAGAAGAGGGTCAAAAATCATTTTGATCAATTTGTTTCTCTTCGTTCCTTTATTGAAGGAGACCTCGTCCTCCTGTACGATCAAGCACATGACAAGCTTGGAGCCGGTAAGTTCCAGCCTATGTGGCATGGGCCCTATATAGTAAAACACGTTTTGAAAAATGGGGCTTATGAGCTTATAGATTATGAAGGAGTTCCGCTGGCGCAGCCCAGAAATGGGTTGTACCTCAAAAAGTACTATGCCTGAAGTGATTTCTTGGTGTGGTGTGTGTACATAGGTGTGTGATTTTCATTTGTGTGCATGTATAGTGTGGTGTGCTTTGTAAACATATTTCTGCTGATCGGGTCTTCCTGGTTGTGCAGATGTCTATTCATCCATTTGTTGGTTTCGTGGATGGTGCCTCCCGCAGTACCAGGAATCTGTCTTCAGCAGCCTGGGTAATCTACGATCCTGCTGGTGAGTTGATCAACCTACAAGGAGTGTGTCTAGGACGTACCACGAACAACATCGCGGAATATAGTGCTGTGTTAGAATTATTAACCGAGGCAGTAAACCTTGGTATCCGTGAATTGCTCGTGTATCTAGATTCACAACTTGTGGTGTTACAACTGAACGGACACTATTCGGTAAGAAACCCGTCCATCTTACGTCTGTATCTGCGTATTCGATTACTGGAAAGAAATTTTGACTACATTACATATCATCATATACCCAGGCATTTGAATACACTAACAGATGCAGTAGCAAATTTGGTATTAGACAGACATTTGCGCAATTTATAAATCATCGTCACATGTAAAGAAAGATCCATCCAGAAATAGATATGTATATATATAGATATCGAAATGTTTACATAGAGTGTGTCACATAAAAGTCAAAATATACATAATCGTCTTAAGTACATCCGGAGACGATACGTCTCTCAAAAAATAGGTGTGGTATAAATCCTAAGAGCTAATCCGCATGGTGCTCATGATAGCATGTGATTGCATGCACTAAGCGTCTCAGGATTCGGTGGATCCGACTTGGAACTCCTACCGTGTGACGTTGGTATGCCATCGGTACGTTTGCCAGCCGAGCATAGTCTGGGATCCCTCAGGCAATGCCCTCAAGATTTTGGATCAACTCCTCTCCTCCGGTACCCTCTCCCTGAGGATCAGGGGCGAGTTGAGTCCTCCGTGAGATTGGAGACATCCCAGCTGGTCTCTCAGGTCCCACATCTGCATACATATATAAAATGTGTTAGGACGAATGTGTATTAACAAAAAAAAAAAACATAAAACATAAAAATCAAAAACATGAGGTCTTACCCAACTCCTCGTCCCAGTCATCTCCTTCTGGCAGTGGGAGATCTGGGTCTCCGGTGAAGTCAGTTCCTGCATAGGGCCAGTCTTCCACTACAATCAGCTGGCGCCGTAACCACCTAAAGAACTCCGGCCTCTAGGACCTCTGTTGGCCGCCTCCATCTCTGGGCATTAATGCTGCCCAACGAGCCATTCTTGGCTCTCGTGGTATCGGATCTGCTACTGAGGCCCCTTGGCCCTGGAAGATTGGTAAGCATTCCAGAATGAATGATACCAGGATGGAACCATAGCCAAACTGTTTCAGTTTAGCTTGTTTGCATTTTGTGAGCTGCCTTTTCATATTTATCGTTACTGCTGTTGCCCAGTCGAACAGTAAGGGACTCATGCATTCTGAGGCCAGCAGGAGTTGGGCCTTTGTGGCCTCGTGCGGTGCCTGCGACCCTGCAGCCCGCGTGATGGTATGTAGGACAACTCTCAATGCCAGATCAGGGATAGTGTGGATATCCACCTTCTTGCTTCCCGATCCCATTTGTGCTCCTCGGCACACTCGTGCCATCACTTCTTCCATCTTCTCCCCAGATGGTCTGCTTCCAGTCAAGACAGGGATCGGACCTCTGCGGGACAATCCGGTGATAAAATAAACATCAGAAACCTCCAGCTCTAATACCTGATCTCGTAACCTGAACACTTGTTCATGTTCATCCCAAATACTGATCAAATACTGGAGGAGCTCGGGCTGAGCTCGTAGACAGGGTGTAAGGAAGAACTTCTTCAGCCCACAGTTTCTAAGGGCATTCATGCAAGCCTCACTTTGGATGGCCTGTTCATCCTCTTCTCCATGCTCTCGTTCTTTCCATTCAATCACCATTTTTCTTGATTACCTGCATTCATATGGTCATAAACCCTTAGTTAGATCTCTGGTAGGCCTCAAATTCCATGCAATTTGGTTTAAATATCGATTTTTTAGGCGGAATTTTAGGTTCGGCCGCTGGCGCGGCTGTTTTGTGAACAGTCGCGCCACGTGGCGCGAGCCCTTTGTATAAAAGAGCCCATTGGCGCGGGTCCGTGCCCGATACCCGCGCCAATGAGCGCGGCCCTAAAATTTCAAAAGTGGCCACATAGAACTGATTTACAAGGGAAAACTATTAAAAAATGGATGAAAATGTAGAGCAAGGGAGCGCCTCTTACCTGTAGCAGACGAGAAACTAAATGGTCAACCGGATCTGTCGCAATCGCCGTCAGAAGTTTCTGCTCCAAATGGATCACTGTTGCTTTTTACCGAGGTAAATAGTAAATGTAATTTCATTTTTACCAATTTGGCATATTTATAACTTTTTGACATAAAATGAGTTGTAAAAAGTCATTTTTATCAAATATTTTAATATGTTATGTCGAAAATGGGTTTTACGCTTTCTTGGTATGTGTAGCAGCAAGTTTTTGCGACTTTAACGATGGAAACGAGTTGTATTTTATACTTTTTCGGACTCGGTAAATACACGAAAAAGTCACTTTGGAGTCATCTTTCAGCTCTTTTCTGACTCTCTAAACATGAAAAGATTGCCGAGGCCCTTGTCGTTTCGATCTCATTAAATTGGACATGAATCGACATCTACCCTGTATACGTTTAACCCTTTTTCGGGCTGGGATGGATTGATTACGAAAAAGGAATACCCTAGCCTATCGCGACTAGGAGGTTTTCTCGGATATTATTTTCTACCTTTTCGGATCTGAGGAACTATTCACGAAAAGGGATCTGTGGAGTTTACTTTTCCGCTGTCTTTTCAAACTCTCTAAACATGAAAAGATGCCGAGTTCTTCCTTTGTCAGACTCGTTAAACCCTGATGACATCGGATCCAGTCGAAATGACGTTCTCCGAGTTCCTCCTTCCTAGGACTCGTTAAATGCACTAGGATGGATTCGCCCGAAAGGCGGACTTATATTACAAGCATATGCTATCCCCTTCAAGCTTGTTATCAAAAATAATTGGGGTACTCGCCAGAAATGGTGGGGGGAAAAATGGAACCATCGTCGTTGTCGTCGGCAGTATGTCGCTCTTGAACATGGCACTTGTCTGCATTCGTGTCGGGTTGGGGACATCTCATCTCGTTTCTTCACTTTGCCTCCATGGGTTTGGATAATCCCTTTTGACCTCTCATCTTCTCATTGCCTCGTCACCATGACCTCTGATCCGTTGATGTCAAATACTGCCAAGTCCACTGTCGTGCCGTTTATATGTTCAAGAGAAGTTGGCCTCTGCAAATATCAACCTTCCTCTGATTCTCATACGATCCCGATTCACAACAAAAACATCATGTTCCTCTGTCTCGTGTCGATGATGTGGGAAACATTATGGCCCACCTTCGATCAAGGTCACTTCCTGTCGACTTCAGCTCATTATCCAGGAAGCTGATCTAGAGACTCCTTTATGGTACCTTGGAGCCTGCATGCCTCAATGGCAGGTTCGTCGCATTCGACGTGAGGTTTTCATCATTGACCTCCGATCGAGTGATTCTGCGGGTGTTCGACACCAACTCATTGATTCACATGCCGTAGATTGTACCTGTAGTACCTTGAGGACCATTTTCGTTATTGGTGGTTCCTCTCGCGTCTGTTAATAGCTTTCATCATTGGCTGGTAATCAGATGATGTTCCTGCATGTTCGACTTCAGATCACATATTCACATGCTCAAACTTGTACTTTGTTTGGGTCGAGATGGAGCGCAAGACCCTGGATTGTGTCTGTTGTAATCCAGGCTGCGATTGTGGATTATTATCATTATGTATATGACTCATTGATTGGATGGCTGTGACCATACCTGAGTCTATTTATTTGATCCTCGCTGGATGGCTGCGCCCATACCCTGGATCCAGATTATAGTGTACTCTATTTCGGATGGCTGCGCCCATACCACACATACATCATATACTTGAGATATCGTCAGGTTTTTCTCGCTACAGGTTTGCCTTAATTAGCGGGCCTTCAGTTGAACATGTTCTCGTAAATCATTTCACCCCTCTCTCTCTCGGGCCTCATACTTTAGGGGGCATCTGTTACATAGTAATTTGTCACCGTCCCTACCATTCCTCGTCCCGCACAATGGAGGACCCATTTTGTCACCTGTGAACATTTTCATGCCTTGAAAACATCATCAATGCATTCCTCTAAGCATGAGCTTCAATTTCCCTAAAGACATCTCCTTGCAAAAAATCATGAAAACATCTCCTTTTGCATTGGCGCGGGCATACAGTTCATCACTCGCGCCAATGAGGAAAAACTTACAAAGAGGCCGCGGCTAACCGGCGCTCTCGTCCTGATGTATGGTCGCGCCGCCCAATTTAAGGAATGTTTTTTAAATAAAGATGGCGGAAGTCAGGTTTCAACAAACTCTAAAACTATCGCTATCTTGAGTTGGAGGCTCAGTCGAAGTTCTATGGAAGGGAAGTGGTTTTTCCACCTCCCATGGAACCTTCCTTGCTGATAGGGCCAATCCCACAATAATATGGATCCCAACTCCTCCTTCCCCCATCTATAAAAGTCGTCAATTCCACATGGCAAGCTAGTCTTCAAGTGCCTAAGCTAAATCTCCAAATTCCCAAGAGCCTTCAGGCCGTAAGAGCCCTCTTTCTTCCCTTAAGGCCAACTCAAGTAAGGAGACTATCGTCGGGAGACTCACGAGAGGTTTTCCCTTTCCTTGGTGAGCTTTGCGAGACGTGAACGACTGGAGACCCATCCGAAGGAGACTGCGACGTCAGAACGTTGGTTGTAATCTTTCTTCGATTGTTATTTAATGAATGATTACGATTATGGTTCCACTCTATTTTCCATTATGTTAATATGAGTAATCCTTTCTGACTGATATTTAGTTGCGTATGCCGGATTTTATGCTTGTATCTGTTTTTTTCTTGCACGTGCAGGTATCCATCCACGGAGATCATGGAGGATTGTGATCTGCCGAGGCTGAGGAACGGGAACGCTCTCTTCTTCAGATCGTAGCATTGGATTCCAGGTCGGCCTCGATCTTTGGTCTTTTCATTTCTTAACTAGGAACTTGCGTTGTAACATTTCGTGATTGTTGCTAGACCCCTGCTGGGCTAGTAGATCGCCGTCTCGCGTAGGATTTACCTCCTCAACACTTAACATCGTAAATAAATGTAGAAATTAATGATTAACAAATCATAGTTGTGTATTCAACGTCAAATAAACAAAGAACAATAACTAGCAGTAAAGTATTCATGCTTGACCATAAAGGCCTAAATATTTTTTTTTTAATAGAAAGCACACTCAAAGTCAAAATACAGAACCCTTATAAGAAGGTTACTCTATTTATGTGCAAAGCCATTTAGTTCCAAGTCTTTGAGATTGGAACCACTAGAAATTGATGGGATTGCAAGGTTAGTGAAATGGCCTTACGTCATAATATCAGATGCTCATCTTGGATCCTACTAGGATATAGTGAAATAAAATTTGCCAATTTAATACTTCATGTCATTACATTTCATAGTAAGATTAAGAGTCAAAAATTTTGGTAAGTGATGTTGACTAAAAATACGTAACATAGGTTCTAAAAAACAGATGCACATAATGTTTGTCCATTATCAATATTGTTGGACACCTAATTTTTTAGGGTTATGGTGAGGAATATGAACCATCATTGAGAGTACAAGAGACCCTGGAAGATAAATCCAATGGTCATAATCAATGTATTTATATCTGTGTCATTTTAATGAAAAAAGATTCCATGCTTATCTTTAATTCTGGTGTAGTTCAACAGTGGTATCAGAGCAGGGAATTCATTCAACTCCATGATTCCCACTACTTAGAAACACCCTTTAGTATTTATTATTTTGAGCTCTTCTTTAGATCAATCATTCTAAGTTTGTATGACCTTTCCTCAACCAAATTTGTGCCTATTTATCTGCATTATTTCCTGTTGCACCTGTTTTCCTGTAATCGCTTCTCCATTTCAGAGATTCCATGCCTCTTGGTGAAAATGACTACCTCACATCTCAAAAGTTGTGGGCTACATGCTTCCTACCCTATTCTATCAAAAATTCAAGCTTCTAAAAGCCTATCTTTTTCTTTTTTCTCTTCAATCTCAGATCTACAAATACTAGAAACTGTAGCGAGCAAACTTATCTTTTCTACGACTAAAATCTCAAGATCTTGTACAACATCCATGGCTTGCATTACAAAATATCACCGCCCTCTTAATCTACTTGAAGAGAGTCCTTGGAAGTGCAGTAACATAACTTCATCACGAGATGTTCTTCCCTCTTAGATCCATGGCCATTGTGTGTTTGAACTTGAAGAGAATTTAATTCCATACTATAAAATACTCGGTGAAATGCCCTTTATATTTTTAGCTAACTTCCATTGAAAAACCCTTCTATAGACTATCAATTTAGTTTTTCCAACTGAACAACCCCTTCTTTTGTCACATAATTTATCATATATAGAACTAACAAATGCATTTGGAACTTCCCTAGATTCTTCAAAAACTTTCTATCATACAACAAACCTAGTCTTGTGGCTGAAACTACTTCTATTTTATACACATATCATGCCAAGATTTCTCACATGCTTTCTGAACATTTTGATGAAATATTGCTACTGCATGGTCTTCCTCTAATTTTCAATAGCTCTAATATTCTATTCTCTATTGTGCCATAAGCAGTCAAGTTTTCCAATGCAATAATGTGCAGACTTGGCACTATAAACTCCATGGGCACTATTGCTTCCTATCCATACACTAGTCTAAATGGTGTATTCCATATCAATTTCTTACATGTGGTCCTGTAAGCCCGTAGAACTATTGGAATCCTCAGATCCCAATCATGTCAATTTAAATTTCATACTTTTTTCGTAGTATTTTCTAGAATCTTGTTGAAGGCCTCAACAGTGCCATTAGCTTGAGGGCGATAGGGTGTGCTCTTGTTATGATAGATTTGAAACTCTATTGTCAAGGAAGAAATTGTCTTATTTTAAAAGTGAGTGCCTTGATCACTCATGAGTATTCTAGGACATCCAAACCTTTTAACAATATTCTCAAAAATAAAATTCATTGCAATTTATACGTTGCAATATTTGATAGGTTCTGCCTCAGTCCACCGGGTAAGGTACTCTATCATAATTATTATATACGTAGGTCTCGATCTTTTCGTTTGTGCGTTGATAGGTCTGATGAAGTTTACCACCCATTTATCAAACGCTTGTAATGTCACCTATGGAAATAAGGTGATCTCATCCCTTCTAGATGTGAAAATTCGTATTATACAGAACCCTATTGCAGCACTGATGAGAAATATCTTATGTGTTAATTAATTTTAACAAATTATTTACGGTTTTCTACTGTAAACAACGAAATCTCATACACTACAACCTTCACAAATTAACTGCGGAAAAATAAAAGTGTAGAAACAAAATCTTGAAATGATTAAATCATAGACACATCTGACACAGTTATTTTTGGACTAATGTCCCTGGAAAAACCCAATGCAGGAAAAGTGGTGCAACAACTGTGGATTTTATTATTATGCAGTAATTTTTCTGAATACAAACTAGATGCCTTATTGGCTATCCTCACAAAGAATATGACTGACAATAAATTTGGTGATATTACCTAACACACTGACATTGGAAGCCCAACTAGCAAAAACCTTGGATGGCAAGCCCTCCACTGCCTCTGCACATTCACTGTGTAGTCTCTACATCACTCCACGTTGGGACTACATGGATTCTGCATTTTGGCTCTTCTGTTGGCTGGATCTGACCGTCTGGCCCCTTCTAGTCTCACACCCTGGCTCTCCTGCACTAGATCTAACTGATCCTTAGCTGAATAATGAACCTCCTCAAGGCTACAGTGCTACCTCTGCATTGGGTCTGCATAGCTGCTACACTACCTCCGTTGTTACTACTTTCTATCTTCTGATTTGTGTATTCTATGGGTCAGGAATAGACTTTGCAATCAGAATTACTCTGCCCCTCTCTGCAAAGAACCTCTTGATTGATCTTTCCTCTGAGCACTGCTCACTTTATAAATTTGATCTCTTGATCCTTGTTGTGTGTTTTCCAAATGACCCTCCAAGCCCTTCTTATAATCTTCTCGTTGAAACTTCAACAGCTGAGATTAAATCTCTAATCAATGGCTAAGATTAACTTTTGATTTGATCCACTTTTTCTAGAAAATTCACACCCATATTCTATAAATTCACTTTAATTGTTTTATTTTCCTAAGTTTAGACTCAGGGTCCTTTTAAAATAATTAATTCTTTTAATAAAATACAATCCGGGTGGAATTTCCCAAAATAATTTATGGGTTCTATGGAATACATGTTTCTAAGTCTCCTTGCAAATTTTGAGGCTTAGAGCACATCTAATTCTACCACAAATTAACATTATCTCTTAGTGAGGAATGTGCTCTAGCAATACCCCCTACTAAGTACTGCTCTGATTTTTCAACATCTCCCTCTGCGCTGCTGATGTCTGACATTGTTGCCCACAAAATCTACGCAAATGTTGCATCTATATTGTTGCTAACACTGACACTCTCAACACTGCATTCGTACTGCAACTCCCTCTCAAATTCTGCATCTGTGTTGTTGTTGACCCTGCCACTATCAACTGCTACTGCACTACAATATTGTTGCTTATTGCAACAGAAAAACATCCAAACATCTAAAATTGAATAAGTGTTTCTAGCTTTCGGGCTGACCCTCTGAAGTTGTTGCGCTACTATTGACTCTTCATTGTGCCTCACTGCATTGTTGCCAACTCTGCTCTGCGATGCTCAGACTCTAGCACTTCTAACCACTGCGTTGTCACTTTTGCACTCCTTTGCACCAACTGGCACTCATCCATCCTGCTACATCTAATTTGGGCTCTCGTAGCAAGGTATTTATCTAAGAGGTGGACTCCTCAAGGATCCTGCCCATCTTATAGATCTCTGGGTCTATAGCTCCAAGTCACCCCCACTTCCCTCCTGGAGATATATGGGAAATCATGGCGAACTCCTCCTCATCGATCCTGACAGGTGCTGCTTGTGGATCATGCTTCTCATCTTTTTCTCTCTTCTTGATAGGACATTGTGTGGCATAATGACCCATCTCACCACATCGAAAGAATTTGATCTTGGAAAGATCCTTCTTCCTCCTACGTTGCTCTTGCTACCCCTTTGATGCAAGGGCCACATTATCCTCCTCCTCCTTGTCTTCTTCCCATTGATTTCGTTGCCCTCAAGTTGACACTTGAGTAAGTCCCTCCTCGTCTCTTCTTGCTGAAGAGCTGCCCACATTGACTCCCAGTCCAGCAAATTATGTCTACCCAGGATGGTTTGGAAAAATACCTGATAGTCTTTAGACACAGAGTTGAGGGCCAATTTGACCATCTCTGTGGCCTAAGAAGTTGATCCCACAGCTACCAGTTGATCTCATTTCTCTTGAAGTCTAACCAAGAACGGATCAATGTGCTCACCTCTCTGCATCTTGGTAGTCCACATCTTCTCCTCCAGATGCATCTTCCGCTTCTCGGAAGATCCTTGATATATCTTCTCCAAGGCCTACCACATTTCTCTAGCAGTCCCTTTGCTAGCTATGTGACACACAACATGAGCCCTTACCCCGTCAATGATCAAGTGCTTTGCCTTAGCCATATTCTTCTTGTATTCCTTCAGAGAATATGCATCTACTGGAACAACCACCATAGCTTCGATGAATAGTTTGAGATCATGCTGATCTAACAAGCATTTGATCCTTGCCTACCAAATCACATATTTGGAGGCTCCCTCCAACCGATATTGATCTCTCAGCCTGCTTGTTGTCATCTTTTACAATTGAAAAAATATGTTGAACTAGCTCCCTCTCTCTCCTTTTCGTAGCTCTGGCCTGGCCTACGCACTCTCTGTTGGAGATGGTAGATCTGTCATCCAAAATTGTTTCTCAGGTATGGAAAATTATAATTCCCTGGCTAGGATTTCCCTAGGAAGAAAGTTCCCTCAAAGTGTCTCCAACTACTCTTCCCAATGATTCGGCACCCACAATCACTGTTGCACGGAAAACTATGTTCCTCCGGTTGTTGATCGCTGTGCTTCTCCCTCTGCCTCTGTAAACTGGAAAATCGCACCTCTCTGTCGACTCACTCAAAGAGAGATTTCCTTGCAGGGACTAGCCCTCCTAGCTTGGACTGTGCAATCACTCGGGAGATCAATCTGCTGCTTACATAGCTCTTTGGTCCCAGCTTCACCAATTCCAGATCTACGGATTTGTTCTTCTGTTCCTCCTGCACTCAGCTATACAAGCTTTGATACCATGTGAAAATTCATATTACCGAGAATCCTACTACAACACTGATGAGAAATATTCTATCTGTTAATTCCTTCTAACAAATTATTTATAGATTTCTACTGTAAACAACGAAATCCCATACACTACAGCCTTCACAAATTAACCATGGAAAAATACAAGTGTGGAAAAAAAAATTGAACAAGAGTAAATCATAGACACATCTGACAATTATTTTTGGACTAATGTTCTCGGAAAAACCCAATGGGGGGAAATCGGTGCAGTAGCTGAGGGTTTTATTATTCTTCAGTAATTTTTCTAAATACAAACTAGATGCCTTGTTGGATATCCTCGCAAAGAATCCGACTGACAAGAAATCTGGTGAGATTACCTCACACAGTGACGCTAGAATCCCAACTAGCAAAAACCCCAAATGGCAAGCCCTCCATAGCCTCTGTGCAGTCACTATGTCACTCTGCATGGGGACTGAGTGGCTTCTGCATTCTGTCTCTTCTTCTAGATGAATCTGACCCTTTGGTCCCTTCCGGTCTCACACCCCGGCTCTTCGGCTCGACCTCAAGAAATGCCTCAACCTGTCTTGCTTTATTTGTTGCCTCAAATAGACTTCGTTTGATCTTATGACCTTCCTTAGATGATAAATTATTTGAAAATATTATGCCAAAATAGAGTAGAAGAAAAATAAAAAATAAACTAATTAGGTTGGACTCTTTCACCACCGAAATTATAAGAGAAAAGACTAGGTCGAGTGAAATCACCTCCACAAAAACTAGTCAAAAGGGGGTCTTAAACCCTCAAAGCCTTAGGCTTAAAGAAGAACAGAGGAAAAATGATCCAATCCAATGATGATCCAAATGAATCTAGCCCTGTTGTATTTATATATTTCTTTGAAGGGATTTTCTCCTTAATTGATTGAGGTTCACTCAAAACCCCAACATTGGGTTTCTTTTCCAAGCTGCCCCAAAGCTTGCCCTCCATTTCCTAAACATTGGGTATTTTAGGTTTTCCCCTTTATCAAAGACTATATCCTATGGAGATTAATAGGCCACTTCTTCTTATGGAACTAATTAGTAATTTCCCGGGGACATTACAACTATGCCAAAATCCCTCACTCCCAGTGTATGATTGATGTAGTCACTATTGCAAATCTAGGTTGAAAGCCCCTACATGTGGAAGTCTTAGGACAGATTTTCTGTTAGAAAATGTTGATGATATATACTAGATAAGTTTTTTTCATCATGGGAAGAAACAAAGTGCACCCTCATGATTGATGGATGGATAGATCAAATAGATCAAACGAACAGAACCTTGATAAATTTCCACATATCTAGTCCAAAGGGAATAATGTTTCTCAAATTAGTACATGCCTCAAACAAAGTTAATAGTGCCCAAATAATTTGTGAAATGATGAAAGTTGTTTAGGAAGTGGGAAAATAAAATGTTGTACAAATTTTTAACAACAATGCAACTAATTATATGGTTGTTGCTAGATTTTTTGAGCTTAGGAATCCCTCCATATTTTGGAACTCTTGTGCTACACATTACATAGATTTAATGCTTGAGGAATTGCAAGAATTCCCTAGATACAAAAAGTTATGTATAAGGCAAAATCCATAATCAAATAAATTTACAATCACACAAATGACCTCAACAGCACAACAATATTCATTGAAGGCAAGGAACTTGTTTGTCCTACAGTGACCAAAATTCCAACAAAATTCATCTCTTCGTAATTCATGGTTGACGAAAGGGTAAATATCAATAGGATATGTTTCGGACCTAAGTGGATGTTATCAAGAGACATGGAAAAACACATGAACTTGTTATAATTGTTTCTCTTGTGTTTAGTGATGGATTCTAGGAAGATATTGAAGAGATTATTTCTGTGACAGGGTCACTTGCCAAAGTGCTTGGGTACTTAAGTCTTAAACTTTTTCAGTGTTCACCTTCAAAGTCAAAGTTCATTTCATTTTCAAATTTTATTATACCAAAATTTGAATGTTTGACAATCGACTCCATGTTTCTTAGATTTAGACATCTGATGTAGCATCAATCTTGGAATTTCTTAGATTTTCCGAAGGACCATGCTTTGGTTCTTCAACTTCTACAAATTTCTTATCATCATTATTCATACACATGCATCAAGACTACAAGTGTTATTTATGAAGTTAAATAGGAACTTTTTGGTTTGATATGAGTTGATATTTGTCATTCTATGATAATATCTACATCTCTAATTGCTTGATCTTCGTATATGTTTTTTGTGTAATTTGTATGTAAAGTACTTTTTTATAGTAGGCACTAGATGGTGGGAAACAATATTTCATTACTTATACTATTTGAATTATTGTAGTTATACTACTTGTTTGAGAGTTGTGTGTTTTTGTGAAAATATAAAATCACACTTTACATGGTTCAACCTTTTAATTACAAATTACGATTTAATTGTTGTTACAGAATTGGTACAAGCTACAATAGAAAGTATAATTTTGGAAAAAGGGGACTATGTTGATCTCCTTATTAATGACCAAGTCGTTGGGCTAGGAAGGGTCAAATCTACAGAGTCGGGAACTTATTATGTCGGAGAAAGGGTTAATGCAGATTATGTTACAATTTTGATAATTGATGTCACTCAACCACATTTGATTGAGGAGGGATGTTAATGAAGGGGACATACATCCATGGAAGATCATGGATTTGACGCACAACATAGGTAAAACAAAATATTGAAGCATGTGTTAAATATTATTGATAGTATAATAAATGTTTTTTTTGTGTGTAAATACTAACCTTATTTATTTTTGTTTATAGGTGCAAATGTTTCTTCTACATTTTCTATTGGAGATAAGGTAGATCTTCTGCAACATGGAGTGAAGGTGGGTGAGGGCTCCATATTCAATACAATGCTTGGACATAAAGTGCATGGAAAGATGGTAAAGAAAGGATGCATAGTTGTTAAAATTTAGAAGGTGTTAAAACATGATGCTCCTCTACCACATCCAACAGGATTTGAGCATACATTAGGGGCTACATTGGAATCTTATGAGATTTGGCCAGAGTCAAATTTGGAACCTAATTGTTATGATCATGCCATAAATATTCCCCAAGATAGGGTTAGATTCATATGTACAAAGGTTTATCTTACACATGAATGCACATGAACAAGCATGTGCATTGCCAAAGGAATGATAGTTAATGTCTGCGATGATGATATTGTTGAGGGTGAAACAATAGGTGAAGTGGAATTTGGTGTTTTTTTGGAAGAGATAGATGAAAATTGTGAAATATGCAGAACCGAGGATAAGTCTATGCATTGTTTGGTTAGATGGACTATAAATAAGTTGGTGGACAACAAGGGTCTGATATTGAGGGTCAAGGAAAATTTCAAGGAGCCACCCACAAAAATGGTGATATGGGATGTTATAGAGGACAAAAATCCCTTAAACAAATGGGATGGGTATATTTGTAATAAAAAGGATAGAAACTCAATTGATATGAATGTAACAAGGCCATATAAAAGGATTAAACAAGTTATGGCTCCGAAAAAATTTGCAAAATGTCAAACAAAAATAGATGAAGAGAAAGAAATTCGACTTTTGGCAGCATATGTATGTTGTAGAAAAGATTGTCTTCAGCAGGTGGATAGGAAGGCCATTGTAGGTGCTAGATGGGGTATGAGAAAAATAAATAACAATGGTATTAGGAGATTTGTCTTGAGTTCACTCATGTCAAACACAGTCATATCAAAGAGCCATGGCCATGGCCTAACACATATTGCTAGAAATGTGAAGGACGTGAGATTTTATGGGAATATTATTTGTAAGAAAGCACTATATAAGATACATAAGATTCATCAAAGCACATTCTATAACTACCAGCATTATTTCCAACGTGGAAAGCTCAAAGCTATTCATGGTAACACCAACACGTGCAAAGCACGAGCACACACCATGGCAGACATAGAATTAGTGCCAATAATTGTAATGGATAATTCTAATTTTTTACCAAACCAAACACATCCAGTTGAAGAATATGGAACACCTGCTCCTTTAAGATTGCTTCCTTTGACTTACACACAAAATTATTTGCTAAAAGAGATTTATGAGGCTCTTCAAAAACTCAATTACCCATCAATATCACTGTCAACAATGAGCAAGATCTGGAATACTAAGTTTCAAGATATGGCATTTTCAAAGAACACCAAATTCAGTAAATGCAATGAATGTCTTGTGTTGAAAGCACAGATGAAGTCACCGACTACAAAAGAGTTGGAAGAAAAGGAATGTAGTAGGCGGAACACACATAACAAGATTGTTATGTGTGGAAGATATTGCTACTATGCCCATAGAATTATGTCAGAGTGGTTTCCAAAATATTATTTCAACATTATCCATGATAAAATGGATAAAAGAAAGACTTCAATCCCAAGGCTACATGTCAAATCAAAATTTATTGTAGGAAAAAATTTAGGTTTGTCATTGACATGTATGCTAATACATGGGCATAAGACAAGGTTTTGGTCATTTCTCCCTACTATTTGTACATATGGGATCACAATTTAATATTACATCCCTTTCAAAGTGCTTAAGGGACCTTGAAGACCTACACATTTATATGCATGGTGATCTACTTTATGAAAGTGGAAGTTCAAGAAACCCACTTACAAATGCATTACTTGACACCTCTATTTACTCAAAATGTCAAGTGTACAAGGATGATTTTATATCTCATGGAAGATCAAAGAGTCAATATGTTGATTTTAAACCTCTTCCTCCACATTTGTTGTTACAGTTGGACAATGTAGCCTGTGATAATAAGAATCACTATCTTTTCATGTTTTTGTCACTTCTAAATGCACTTGGTGTCTTCATCACTACTGAGGTTGGATTCTTTCATGTGGGGCACAACCATGAAGACGTAGATGGAACCTACGGAAGAATGTCTTCCAGCCTAAAAAGTAAAGATATATATTCTTTAACTAAAATGATGGACACATATCGCATAATTGAAGAAAATCGAGTGTTTCCACCTACACTTATTGACAATGTCTATGACTTCAAAAGTTTCCTTAATGGATACATCAAGAAGCGAAAAAATACACTAGTTGGACATCTTAATGTTCAATACTTCCAGTTTCTTGTACTCAATGATATTCCAGTACTAAGGTACAAAGAATCCATTAGAGATATTGAGTGGTCAGAATCAGTTGAGTTATGGAATATAGATGATGAAGGTCGACCTATAATTCCCATAGGGAACCCATCTTTCTTAGCTTCCAAAAAGAATAATTCCTATTTAAAAGAACTAAAGGAAGGGATAACATCATACATAAAAATGTGGAAAGACACTATCGAGAATGAGGATTCACCAATTGTTACAGAGGAATGGAAAAATAAAGTAGTGTATTGGGAAAGAGTTCTTGATACATTAGATGGAATCTATAATGATCATAGAATAATAGATGGAAGTGATTCATCTTTTGAGGATTTCTGGCCCAAGACAAGGCACGTTGTTGATGTTGATCGTAATGCACTCCATGTAATCTCAAGTATTATGGATGAAGATTTTGATAATGCAATAGATGAACCCGTATATGTTGGACCCAAATGCAACAACCCAAAGCCGACATTCAATCCAAATATTGATGTTCAGAAAGGAAAGATGTTGCTAGTTAGATCAGGAAATGAGGATGTAGGAGAGATGATTTGGATGGAAAAATCCATCTCAGATATATTTAGGGATAATGAAAGTGAGAATATTCATGTAAAGGTTGATTGGTGGAAGCCTATTTCAGGGAAATACAATGGAAAATTTTTAGAGCAATATTGGATACCAAATCCTGATGACACAGAACTTGGCTCTATTCCAATTAATACCATAGTTTCGGCATGGCTGCCAAAGAAAGAAAATTGCAAGAAGACCAAGATAGATAAATATGGTCTAGAAGCTATTCTTGACCTACTTGGGCAAATATCTTAAGATTAGGTTATATGATTCATGAATGTAATTTATTTTTTGAAGGATCTATTAATATACATTTTGACACACTTTTCAATATTTGTTGTATATCAAATATTCTCTTCATATTATTTTTGGAGAAGTTTTCTATCATTTAGTATTTCAATGTAATCATGTGGTGATACAAATGACATGACAATGGTATAAAATATTTAAGTTTTCAAAGCTTTGTTTGACCAACATGACTTCTCACCATATCAAATATGCATAATCAAATTCAATAATGCACTTAAAAAACATCTTCTAAACTTGGTCTATTAAAACAATAGTGGAGTAGCTAATTAGTATTATATTTAATATAAACCATTTAAACACTTGATGAAAAAATGTTAGACACTTGTAATAATGTTTGAAGTGAGTTTTCCTTAATATTCCGTATTATAATTGATATAAATCAAATCAAATTTGTTGTTTTGTTGCACTCTAATTTATAAAAAAATGATTTTGATCATTGAACAACACAACTAGACTTATAAAATATTTCCTCTTATAGACTTTGAAGTGGTGCCAACATTGTACTAGCATAATAAATTTGTACTCGACATAGGAAAAGTAGTTAGTGTCAATTTAAAATGGTTAATAATAGTGAGAAACACAATATTCATATATTGTTAAATAACTTTATAGGTAAGAATCTTTTTACAAAATCTATTATTCACGAGTCAAATTTAATACATAAATATAAATATTAATGATAATAGAAATAATGTAAGGAATCTAAGTTTTAGATGAATGTCAATATGTTCTTTTCAATATAATATCCTTAAACACTCTAGGAATAAAAACTAAACATTTGTAATAAATAGTTTAGTCAATTTTCTCTCTTTCCTCTTCTATTTAAAAATAATAAAATTGTACTACTTTGTTACTATTCTAATTCATGGTTGATTTTGATCATTAAAATGATTAATAATTGAGTGGACAGGCTCATTCTACAACCCAGTATGAGGGGACGTGTAAGTTTGTCCGTCCGTGCCCCTTTAAAATAATAATAAAAAGTAAAAAATAAAAAAAGATATTCTAAATAGAAAAATAATATCGGATATAATTAAAAAAAATGAATATATTGTAACATAATTAGAAGTAAAAAAATTGTGTGAATTAGATGTTTAAATATTATACTTTTCAAAAATATTTCAGCTAGAGATTCAAATAAACTATTTGAAGATCTATGTTAACTAATTTATGCCGATATCTATATTAAGTTTTTATGGTTAAAATTTTTATTTGGTTTTATATACACTTTATTTAGAATTAAAAAATACAATTTCAACAATGAAAAATAACACATTATATTTTGCACTCTAAAAATGTTTGCACATGAAGAAATTCGATACTTCTAGACTCATATTAGATCCGTACTTAAGATGGATCTATGCTGGTATATATTGGACACATTACTATGATCATTTGTCATTAAATAACTTTATACTTAATATATATCTTGCATATTAATCTATTATTCATTAAGTAAGCCTCAATCAACCTATTTTTAACACAAATGTACAAATAATAAATAATAAATAAATTATGCTATTACTCATTCAACAGTTAATTTGATCGTAAAAAAAATATCCTCTTGTCAACTCTAAAATGGTGAAAAATTCCTACAATAATATGTAACGATGATGGTGATAATGATCATTATCATCCACTAAGACCAAATATGGTATATAAGAAGCCATAAAGATATTACTCAAAATTCCTTAGAATTTTATTGTTATGCTATAAAAGCATTAAAAGAAGTGTTTCAAGATCATTATAATATGTATAGTTAAAAGATTAAAAAGGTTGGTGGTGTCACAAATATTTTGAAATTTAAATCCAATATGAGTATAAATTGGATGATCTAAGAGAATTTTATCATCGTCAACCATAACACTAGTGTTGCAAAGGTGACAGACTTAAATTGTGCCAACCTTGTCTTAGTAATAATCATAAATTACAAAATACATGATATTTACTATATCAAATTATAATTAAATGGGTTAATAATATAGTAACATACGCAACATTATTTTCATAAAATAACCTTAACAAACTTAGCTTTTAATACAAACCATAAAATATTAAGAGATAATGTAAGGAATTCAAGATTAAGATGTGAAAGATTTGCTTTTGCAAGTTTATATAAATTTGTTTTATATAGTTTGTTATTAAATTTTTTTCACAAAAAATGGTGAATATCTACATTAAAATTAGTGAACTAAGTGATTTTCTAATTCCTCATTTTGAAAAAACTTAATCTAGTTAAAGTTCTAAATTCTAGATCCACTAGATACTTCCAAATTTAATGAAATATGTGTTATTTGGATGTTTCTCATTATAACCCCGCAAAAGCTGCAACAAATTCTTGTTGACTACTTGTATTTTCCCATCTGCCTATGGATGAAATTTTGTAACCTCTTCAACTTCATGTCCATATTCTCTAATAACTTATTCCAAAATGCATTGAGAAATATTTTGTCCTTATTTGAAATGGTTTCTCCTTCGTATCCTAAATTGCACCTAGTCCTATCTGTTAGGGTCCTATAATAATAGGGTACATATTTTTTTGATTGACTTTGATAGTCTTGTAATTATGTACATACCGTGCTTTCTGCAAGTTGTTTTCCCATATTTTGAAAATGAAAAATAGTAAAAAAAATGAAAAGAGGGTAAAAGTCCTTAAAGAAATATCAAAGGACTTAGAAAAAACATAGACCCCAAAAGAAAAAAGAGATAAAATAAGACACGACAGTGAGAAATTCAAAATGCCACTACTATTTACTTTTACTGCAAGAATAATGATTGTGCAAATTGTTAATAAATGTCATAATCCATGATCAGTTAAACAGTTTAATCTTAACATTTCATGTTTTGAATTTCATGTTTTAGATAGAGAATAAAGATATGTCAAATAGTTTAAACTTGACAAATCAGTAGACAGTTAGAGAATAAATGAGGACTTCAACAGTTTAATCTGAGCCCTCGGATGAAATAAGGTTATACTTAGATAGTTTTTATGCTTTGAAAGAAAAATTGATTTAGGGTTGCAAGCTTAAACGCACCCATGAAAATGAAGTAAAAAAAATGTTAGAAATAATGATGGGTAGGTAGAAAGAAGTTGTGCAAAGCATGTAATAAAGCATCATTGGGCAAAAATTACTAATTTCCCCTTCACCCACAATGATTCAAAGATTCTAAACCTTCAAATAAAAGGCCCAGAGCATTTTTCCGACTTCCTACAATCGACCCAAGGCTGATGAACATTGGATAAAGATAAGACACTCCTACATAAAACCCAATTCATCGCATTACCTTTTCCAAAGTCATAAACTTTTTCTCCATAAAAAACACCTCTTTTGCTTAGTAAAAACCCTACTTGAATAATTATTTTCATTCAAAACACTAAAACCCATAAAATAGCATTTTACCCAAGTCTATGTGTAAAAATAAAATGGGACAAGACTATGCTTTATTCTCTATTTTACAACTTATTTAGTGTTAAATTATGTATTTTAATTAATTTACATTACACCTATATTTCATATTAATTTCTAACTTATATTATTAAATCCTTAAAATATACCTTTCCGTATATTATTAAATTCTGTTTAAAATAACTCCCAAAACCATTTACTTAAAGTTTTAATCTATGGTTATAATCACACAAATAAATAGCCCTTTTTCCCATAGATTATAAACATATCCAATATAAAATAATCCTTGCCTCTAATAATAAATACTTGTCATGTTTATTTACTATGATGATACCTGCTCGCATTATCGTTGAAGTATATGTTAAATGTTTTAATAAAAAACATGTGACATTACCTCCGCCAATCCTATAATATTTTAAAATATATTAAATTAATATGAATGTTATAAATCATCCCGCTACATATACCGAACTCCCACCACTCGAATGTTGAGCATCTTCTAAATTAAATCTACGTCGTTCGCACTCAAGCTTCCCATCCAACAATTGAAATCCCATATCACAAATAAAGTTTGCATTGTTAACTATTTCATTTTAAAAGTAAATAGGTTGTTTTATCCTTTCTCCTCCTCCATATGGCTCATTTCGGGCTTGATCGCATCCAATTTCGATTGAAACCATCATCTGAACTTTTAAAACTCAAATGCGTTTCTAGCCTTTCAAGCCCAAAACTACCCTCAAGACTCGACATGACCACCATTTATTATGTTAATTGAACCCTAATTTTCCTAATAAACTCTAAAATCACACCATTTATCCCTTTCAAATGCTGATCAATCGCATCGTCCGCCCTCGAGAACGAAGTATCATACCGTTTTTTTTTTCCTAGAACCATTGAAAGTGTATTCATTGTTGAAGGTTGTCGAAAAGTCCCAAATTGATTACAGAGATTAGAACAAGATGTTTATGAAAACCAGTTAAAAATGCCTCAAAGTCATTTTCAAATATACATGCTCGTGTAAAATATATTTTCAAAGAAATCGAGCCTAGAAAGAAGCGATTTAACAACAGAAGAACAAATAAATTAGCTAAACTCGTCCAAGAAAGCCTATTAAAAAAGATCCAAAAACAAAGTTAAACCCCGTCAAATTTTTACAAAACCTTGTTTTAGACTGTACCAATGAATAAATTAGTTTATTTTAGTTTTACGTACTATATTAAACTCAATGAAGTAAAATCCTTCAAGGTAACATGAACCTCTCGTGCTTGATTTCAAACGATTTTTAGTCCATTTATCCACGAAAGTGCCCAAGAAACCCATGTTTCAAATTTATAAAGCAAGAAGATTGAAATTGGTAAAATCCAAAGATAGAATCATATTCGAATATTTTTATCCAAAACTTCTACTGGAGTCACCATTTATAAACTATTTAACTTTAAACTGTAAAGTCAGAAACAAAGTTTTAGTGATCTTGAAAGCCTAAAAATGCCTAAATCAACTTTAATGGTCTTCCAGACTGGCACGGTCAGAATCTTCTACAACTCCGTTGTAGACATTGAGCACATTCCCCAGCGTATGTTGACCATAAAATAGCAAATCTTGTTGTTGAATTAAATTTATTAGGACTTACATTATCGAGCTATAAAAAAATTTTAGATCGTGTGGAAGAAGTTCAAATTTGGGAATCCACACCTTTTCTGTAGAATATGTTTTTCCAAACATTTTAATAAACGTCAGAGGTTATTAGGTTGGAGTTTGTAAGCATACATTCATTCAAAAATGTGGCAATGATGAATGCAAACAAAGATGAGGTATTGTTTACTTTATTACCGCTTCTTCAATAAACGTATGTTAAACTAACTGAATTCTAAACGCCTTTGTCAATGTAGGCACTTACCAAGTTATACATCGCCTTGATTTTCCCAAAAGATTTCCATATTTTCCAAGTCTTTATGCCTTTACATGTAAATTTCAAATCAACTTCATATTCTACTAAAATTTTATAGATCTAGGCATCTCATTTCCATGATGTCATTCATCCTAGATACTTTACGAGCATACTAATGATTCCATCCTAGGGTTACTATCTACTTTTACACCAGGATAGCTCGTATCTTCAAATTATGCCTATAATATTGCAAGCGCACAAGCCCAATAACCTCCAAAAACTTGACATAGAAGAAAATCCACTTTCAAATCATCTTTAGACTTCATTGATTAAAAAGTGAGTCCTCGAATTCACTTTTGCAACAGCTCATAGATAATTTTGTCCATCCATTCATCAATATGTCGTACCAACACTAAATGTGCCCAAGGATTAATGATGAAATAAAATTCCACAGCTATCCGAGCGTACAAGGACTGGAGATTGGTATTTGTATGAGAAACACAATAAATTATATTTTGGTCTGACCTCACCCTATAAACTACCCAAATTTGTACCAATGAGGGCTTTGCCTTGGAATATATCGTAAAATCATAACGATTCCTTAAATTTCCTAGCAAAGAAGAAAACACAATTCAAGCTAAAGAATCAAGTGGGGGCCATTTATTTGTAATCATGGATGCAGAGATAGCTAAAAAAAGAAAGCATGACAACATTTGAAGGAGAGTTTCTCCTTGAACTATGATCCACAAGCAACACCAGCAAAATGAGAAGGCAAGGAAACCTAACACCCTACATTCATGAGAAAACCGTGAGGATTAGAAGTATGTCAATCGATCAGAGGGATAGAAAATACCTAATTAGATGCAGAAATTAAGTGACAACACCAGTCACACCTCCCAGCACAAATCAGAAATCAAGCAAAGAAAGCCACCAAAAGGGTCAGAGAAGAAGGAACTTACATTGAAAAAGACCAACAACTACATAGGTTCTACATATAATAAAAAAGTCAAAACAATCCAAGAGAAAGAAGTATTATTATAGACATAGATGTCCTGAAGAATAAACAGAGATGCTATTAAAGAAAACAAATGAATCCATCAGACCGAATGAGAAAGAATTAATAATCAACAAAACATTGATAGAGAAACAATGAATATTTAGAAATGTCCCTGCACAACATAGGAAAAGGATCTTGATATCAAGGAAAAGTACAAGTGTATCAAGACAAAGAATGAAGAGATAAAAATGAGATTTACTCTCAATATTCAAGCAAAACACCAAGTGCAAAACAAACTTTTATTTTCCTTTAACAATACTGCTAAATAAAATAACGATGTCGTTGTTGATGCCTGCTGAAGACTCCAAAGACAACAGACCACAAAAAGGTTGATCTAGAAGTAAAAACAGAAAATGCACGCACTTGATCAAATGGAATTTATAGACAGAGTTGAGATGTATTCTACCATTACAAACTCAAAGAGAAGATAGTTTCAAAATCTGTAAATGACAATCATAAACATGAAAGATCAAATTAAGGTTGAAAAAGTTTCATTATATGCTAAAAATAATTAAGGATTAAGTATTTAGAAGAGTTAGCTTTCCAAGTAGGATATGATCTTGAAAATTTGTTAAGAGTAGTTAGTGAAGAAGAAATACACACAAAAGATTGAGGAAATAGCTTAAACTTCACTACCAAGCATCCTCAAGCTAAGGAAATTATGGCAGAACAAACTCAAGGATGATATGATGAATGAATGCCCAAGCAGAAGGACAAGATCACAATGGAGACTCAAATGGACAAACTTGTCATATGAAAGGGAAACAACAAAAGCATAGAAAGCTCCTTCAATAATTCCTATGGTTAACAGAACTATGCCTTCAACTCTAGCAAAAGAGTTATCACCTAAAGAACCATCACAATGAGAAAGCAGGATATCATCTACACCAGCTAAGATCAATTTACTGCAGAACAATCCCAGATGAGGCTAGTAAACTGAAAAATACATGGAAGAAACAGTTACCTTGCATACATTTAATATATTGAAAAAGATAGATAAATTTGAGGATACAAAGAAGTTAGCTCAAATAAATGCTAAAACTAATGAGCAAAGAGCTAATAGGTTAATGAAGACCAAGAAGCTTCAAAAGTTGAGCAACCTTAAAGGAACCAATACTTACAGTGAAAACTATTTATGGAACAAAATCATTGAAGCCATTAATGATGTGTGGCCTTAAATTCAGTAATCTTTGAACAAAGAGATTACCAAAAGAAGCACTAGCAACCAAAACCAAAATAGCTAAATACTAAACCAGCAAGCCATAGAATTGATCAAGTTTCAACAACAAAGAGTTGAAGAAATACAAATAACTGATAAGACAAAGACAATCCTGAAGAAGGAAAAAGTCAAATATCCAAAAGAGACAACTAATGAAACTACTAGAATAAAAAATGTGAAAGTATGAACACAATCTACATAACTAATTTTACAAGAAGAAATGAAAATTGATAAAGAAAGTTTTCCTAACATTTTTAATAAATTATGTTTTTGTGCCTCAAAAGTTTAATTATAATAAGAAACCGTGAGAGCAGTAAAGAGTGTTGAAAATACAAGTGGACAAGGCACTCCAACATGGCATGCAATACTTCTAAAAAGTTTCAAGATCTATTCTATCTCATAACATGAGACAAGAATGTTTGTCATAAAACCAAATTTTGCTAGATGATATCAAGGTGAAGGAGAATTTCAGAAGAAATAAAGATACAAATTCCAAATGAGGAAGCTTGGCAATCACTACTAATTTACCGTGAAAAGTAAAAAGCAAATAAAAGGAAGAAAATTGTTTGCTGATTTTTATAGCAAAAGAAGAATTTATTACAAAGCAGAAAGGCTTTACAGAGGTTAAAGACATTAGAGATTATGACATCCAAGTAGTAAAAGATAAGATAAAATACAAGATCCGTTTTCAAACAAAGATTAAAATATTCCGAGGCCAAAGAAAAGGATACCTGTGAGCAATGGCATTGCAATTATCCATACACTAGTTTTTATTTTAGAGTTTGGATCAATAGGACATCTTATGATTGCCATATAAATGCTCAACTTTTGTAAAGTATTTCATCTTCTTAGATAATCTTAAATAATTTGTGATGTTTTGAAACCATTTTTCATAAATACTTTCCATCTTTATAATGTACATAGTAAACAATTGTTGTGATTTCTATAGTCATTTTTAATACTAATAATGAAGCAAATTTTATAAATACTAGATCATATCAATTGTACTCATTTTAATTCATGTGATGAGATATTGAATTTTTAAAATATTTTCTTTAAATAGTCATTATTATTTTCTCTTTGTTTCATATCCATATGTGTTCCAAATTTGAAATAATAAATAGGAGTATTATTTCAAGATCTGTGCTACCATGTCTTTATCACATCCGTTTAGACACCATTTTATAGGGAACTCCATCTGCCTCTCTTCGTTTGACCTCTCGTATACTACTTCTCCTTTTTCCGATCAAATAATTCCTTCACGTTTCATCCTACCTCTATACCACCAACATTCTCCCAAGATATTCAAAGCTTATCTATCTTGCCTAAAACATTTGACTTTTTGGACCCCGATCCTAGTCTCCGTTCGATTGAATTTATCTCCCTAAATTAAATGGATAATCGTATTTCCCACAATCCATCTCATTAAGTGATTTTTTCCAGCCAACCAAACTAAAATCAAACCAATTTACAACTGAATGCTATCGTTAATATCTGCAACCAAACAGTGCTTAATTACATAGAGAGAGTTCCTCCAACTCAGTAGGAAGGCTAGATCTAAGTTTAAAGCTATCCGGTTACCTCTAGAGTTCTTACAACTATAAATCAAAATCTCACTACTTATAGAATTACTAGAGTGATAACATACCACTACTCTGGGAACTTAACCAATCCTTAGTTGTAAAATAGATCTTAAAGTAAAATCATTTTTATTATCCTTTTGCCTTTAAGGTCATGACAAGTTGTGAGTATTGAAAATTGTACTCGTTTCTAGGAAGATTTACTATACTTAATATAACCGCATCCTAAACCTTCATATAGTACATTGGGAAAAAAGAAAACAAGATACAAATACTTCATGCTAAAGTTTCATTAATAAATTTAATTCATTACCACAAGAGTTAGTAATTTTACAAGACAGGAGCGCACTAAATTTGAACATTCTTATTCGGGGAGCAAATCAATTCATCCATTGAAAAACTGCTGTTTTAGACCTCTTTTCATTTACGTTGGAAAACGAAACAAGAAAGACAAACAGATTCCGAATTAAAGAAATTTAGAAATCCAAGACAACCTGAAGAGATTAATACTACTATCCTTAAGGAAATCGATGAAGCTTTAGAATTAGCTCAATTGAAAGAAGCATGTTCAACTATCTATTCCTCATTTAGATACCACTACTTCATCTATAGTTTCCACTACCATATAGTCGCCAAATCCATTTATCTCTAGACTACATTTTACACCGTGAATATTATTTTCCTTCATCCCCCATCCACTTCATCCATTATTTTACCTTCTACCGTTTGAAACACATCATTCTCATTTCCTACTAGTTCCTTATATATTCCATATTCACTTCCTAGTACCTCAACTTCAACCTTTAGTTCATCTTATATGGCTCTTCTTTTTCTAGCGTTCAACATCTTATAATCATTTTCTTTACGGCCACTACTTCCAAGCTTCAGCTCCCGCAAGCACTTCTACTTTACCTCCAAGCCAAGATAGAATTCAACATATACCTTCTTGTTCTTCCATCACAACTACATGACATGCCTCGTGAGATTACCAAAGTAAGATACCACAATTTGATGCTACTACACAATACACCTATCAATAAATAAAATGACATATTACTTGTAGAAATTAGTCAATAAATTACTATTCAATGGAGATTAACCCGATTACACATCACTAATTGCATGCATAACACATAATCTCATCTACAATTAATTGTCACATGCGGAAATAATAGAAGCAATCTCACATCAAATCAATCACACATTATTTGATGTATGGGGAAATGGCAATGAAACCCTACTATTTTTGTATATTATATGGAGAAACTGTGTAACCAAATGGCACAACATCTTCACAAGTACTCGCAATTTCTCATAAAGTCACAGTGACATTCAGCCGGCTTTGAACAAGTCATCGGTTCAAAAAACTCCCCGCCAACTGCCTTGCCTCTATTATGCATCATGTCCGAGAGATGAAGAGATCCAAGGTTCAACTTTGAGCCATGATCACAATTGTCATGGAGTACCCTCCAAGGTAACAAACCTGGCAACCGATCCTCCAACCGATATTTACCCTTTCATCTACCTCTTCCACCGGTCTCCACCGAATCGATCATGCATCGTATGAACTCGTTAGTTCTGAGTTGACTAATGATATCTAATTATAATTAACAATATTGTCTACCCACTCATAACTAATTGATTATGCAACACCAATCTCAACTAGTTCAACTAAAACAAATGTAATCACAACTCACTGACCGTCCGTTAACTCCTTCAAAACTTCGCCACCGAAGTCCACAACCGAATAACCATGCAAGATGCCATCAAACCCTAGAACCACGTGATTCCTTCAGAAGGTATGACACTGCACCTGTCCATGTAGTCTCAAGAGAAAATCGTCGTTTATAGTCAAAATATTATTACAAAATAATATTTAGACTTCCATATTTTTAGAGACAACAAAAATAGCCTCGGGTCCTAAAATAAGGGTCTCATCTATTTTTACTAACATAAATGCATACTTCAAGAATCTCCAACTCGGGAATTCCCAAATTATGCTCCGTATGTCTAAAATGTATATAACAAAATAGACTTTGCGCTTTAATTTTCTCATGCCTCACTTAGTGAAGGCGACTTCATTTCACTAAGTGCCATTTCCATCTTGCTGCATTCTCTACACACTTTCAAAGCAAGATATGGATTATCCGTGTCTCATCCCTGCTTTCCACCCAACTGGCCGAGCGCTTTCGTCGGGATGTCGCATCTCGATCTCCGTGGGAACATATGAAAGCATCATGATCCTCCGTCGAACACACCGATATGATGGTACCGATGTCAATATGTTGGGACCTACTGCGGCACGATTGTTTGACAGCCTCTCAACATCACAAGAGATCACCTGGTGAGAATTTCAAATGTAACCTCGAACAAACTCAACAGGATCTTCTCATCAAAGACGATGCGCCCAAATCATGCCATGTACTTGCCTGGCGAACCGAGTGCCACGATCTTCGCTTCCCCGCCGTACTGTGAAACTCGCTTGCCGACCCAATGCTGAAAACTCCTCCTGCATGCTTCTTCCGGACTCCCCGCCCACCGTAACTGCAGCCGAAAGCCACTCCATCCTCCCGTCCGTACCCATAGACCATATCCCGATGTGCCTTTGATATAGCGTTAATACATGTCAGTTTCCCGCCTTCCAAAAGAGCTGGTAGGCTTAACCATAGCTGCGAAAGTCAAGTTAATCGCATAGGCACAGTAGCGGGTCGTGTACGACCAGACAGCGACTCCACCAATCATTACAGACAAAGGGGCATCCACGTACCCGCCGGGCAAGATCCTCCTTCCTCCAACCACCAGAAGAGGAGTGTCACTGTGCTTGGCAAATTTCACATACAACCTTCAACTCTTATACTTGCCCCGAGAAACAAACACCCTCCACTGCTACCGCCAAATCTCCAATCCCAGGAAATAATGAAGGATGCCTGTGTCCTTCATCTCAAACTCTCGTGCAAGATCCTCCGTACGAAAGTATCAACTGCCACGCGTCAAATCATGAGACCACCATGGACAGACAGAGTTGATCAATGCCTCCCCTCCACCACACCGTGTAGGTTTGGATCCGCCTCACTCTTGAGAACCAAGCCCGTGGAAGTAGCCGCTTCATCCGAAAGGTACTGGAAGCACTTCCAGGTGTTTGCTTCAAATTTCCGTACAAGGCTCTCTTGAGCTGCACATGCGACTCAATGGCCGAAGATCTCAAAACTTTCCAGTCGCTCTATGTACACCTCCTCCTCAATATATCCATTATAGAACGTACTACATCCATCCGATGAATGTGCCACCCCATCTCATAACAGAGGAGAAAGATCACCGTATGGAAGAGCACTAAGGACAGTGCAAAAGTCTCCTCATAGTCAATCCTCGAATCAGAGAAGCCACGGCGAAAATCTCGCCTACTACACCGCCACCGCTCGCTTCACTCCAGATCCATCAATCACCACCATTTCTAACCGGTCTTGGGACACCCTCCATGTATCGTCTCGATGATCGAATCATATTCTTCGATCATGGCATCAACCTACGTTGTTCCTCCATACTTTCTCAAAAGAGGAGGGCTCCGTCACAACACATCGACTCACAAGAGCCATGTATCCAAAAGTGTACCGATCCTATGGATCTGCCTCGTTCAACAGGTCAGAGATCTTACAACCTTCTCTCGCATCCCGAGCCGCCGCCGCCTTCGTAGTGCGCATGCGCCCCTTCCGATGGCTTGGGCCGCATGGGTGCTTCTTCCGTCTCAACCTCCTCTTCAGCCGATCCACATCCTAGCTCCTCCTTAGAAATCCAGCTGCGCTCTCATCTCGCATGCAAGTGTAGCTCCCTCAAGCGAACACTGATGGCTTTCTCCTCTCGAAATTTTATCCTGCCATGCATTTTGCGATCGTCCGGCACATACACCGATAGTTATGAGGTGTGAACAAGAAATTAATAAATATTCAACCTCAAGATGGATCCGTGTGCCTTCCTTCGCATCCTTCGTCATGCACGCAAGAGTGAGCGCATCCGCAATGGGAAATACCGGTGCCCTTGCCGAATAAGCCTCTCGGTGTATCATGCCAAGAACCCTATACACCCACACACACACCGTATTGCACACCTCACCCCATAAGTGAAGGGGTAGGCCCCGATCATGCAACATCGCTTCTCGTGCGGCACCGCCCATCGTCCGTTCTTCTCGCTCGCCCACCGTTCACTGCAGAAGGAAGGAGCCTTCTTCAATCTTTCTGATCAAAAGAGAATAACCTTCCTGACCACTTGATGAATTCACCACCGTTATCACCCTCAGAGCAATCACCTTCTTCCTAATTCTCTCACTCAAAGGTTTAAACCTCACGTAATCCTCACACGCTTCTTCCATGAAGAAGATCCAAGACTTCCTCGAGAGAAATCATCAACAAATATCACATAATACTTGTGTCACTGGCTAACTAGAGACCACACGTTCAGAACTTCACACCGCCGCCGACTATCCTTCTCGTGAAAGGTGGCTTTCACATACTTAGCACACCCCTTGTAATCGATCTCATCGCGGGTGCCCTTAGGAAGTCCAAGATGAAATCAGAATCTTCAAAGCTCCATGGTGAAGATGGACCTAGTTCTGCCATAGTTCGCCCTCATCATCCCACCACCACTTCTCCCGCCTTGTATGCCATACCGCGCAATGGCCTGCATCAATCGATAGTTGCCTCCGAGTTCGAACCCCTATTCTCTCCGGTCTCTCCGTAGTCTTAACAAGCAAGCAGAAGGCTTTTCCTTCGCCTAAGACCACATCATACCCTCATCTCAAATATCATACATCAAATTCAGGTTCTTCTTCAATCCAGCATGTACATCTTTGAAGAAAGGGTTTACGTACTCCCTCCGAAAGGACAGACAGACCGATACTCACGACCGTATCTACCATCATCGCCCATCTCGATGTGTCTCAAAATCTGTTCTCCATCTCGAGAACAACTTCCGATCTCCCGTCATATGAAATGACGCACCGCTGTCCAAGAACCACACCGATCCCATCACACTTGAAACCAGGCATGCAACTTGAAACCAAGTTTGGACCGTGAAGCCAAAGCTTCATCCGCACTTTCCCGCTTGCTTGTTCTTCTTCTTCTTTGAAAACGGTAGCATAATGTCCGTGATCATGGCAAGGAAAACACTTCACTTTCGCCATCTCGCTCTTGCCCTTAGCACCAGAACAGAGGCTCACCTTCGTTTTTGGACACCAAAGCGCAGCTTTCATCACTTCCCTTTCGATGAAGATCCATCTCGAGTAGTCCCTCCTTATCTCCTCCCCCCCGCATGAGATCCGCCCAAAGGCGCTCCCATCCCTACAGTTTTCTCCCGACCATTGACACTATCTTGATATGAGTGCCAAGCCTTCGGAAGACCAAGGAGAGCCAGGTCGACTCATGTCCTCTTCATCGACAAGAACCCCCACACTTCCCGCCCCATCTCCACGTCAGTGAACTTCGTGAGGTATTTAAGCACTTGCCGCCCTTCTGATTCTGATGTTCTGTTACCTCACGCCCTTGGTCGCTCTTACTCCGGAATAGATCCGTCAGCGTTTTCCACATTAAATATGGAGAAGCCTTTCCATGCAAAATGGATACAATATGATCCTTGACGCCCTCCAACAGATCCTTCGACATTTCGCTATCTTCGTTGTATCGACCAAAGCTGCACTGGGATTTGGGACATCCGTATCTACGAACTCCTTCGACCATTATCTTCTAACACTGCTTCCCTGTGATCCTTCCAGGTGAACATAATTCGAATCGCTCAAGAGCATATTCTTAGCCGAAAACCATCGGGAAGAAGACATTTTCAACACCGCACACCAAGAAAACAAATCACGCAAAATTCGAATTCCAAACCTGCTCTACGTTCTGTATCAACATTTGAGAACAAAATGATGCTCAAACGATTAACGAAGGCTTTTAGCCACCATATCTTTAAGAAAGAAGAACCTGAGTTTCTGTCTGGCGTACTCGTCCGAAATGTTGGTAATCACCGTAATAGATCTCTTATAATTAATTCGTGTTCGATAACAGAATGATTATAAATCACTATCAATGGAGATGAACCCATTGCACATCATTGATTTCTAATTGCATGCATACTTAATCTCATCTACAATTAATCAATAAGCATGCGAAATAATAGAAGCAATCTCACATCAAATCAATCACACATTAACTCGCACGTATGTGCCTGCAATGGAAAACCCCGCAGACATCAAGAATAATGAGAAACTGTAACCAAACAAGTACACATTCTCTCACAAGTACTTCGTACTTTCAGGTAAGTCACAATATTGGCTCCAGCTGGTTTTAAACAAGTCAATGTTCAAAACTCCCCGCCAATTGCCTTGCTCTATTGCGAAATTCACCGTATATGAAGAGATCCAAGGTTCAATCCCTTGGCTTCGATCGACAATTGTCATGGACACCGCGATGCAAATCCCATGCAAAATCGATCCTCCAACCTACAAATGCCTTTACTCACCCTTTTCATCGACTTTCTTCCACCTATTCATCCAATCGATTTAATCGTAGTGAACCGAAGTGTTCTTGACACGAAGAAAGACAATTGAATTAAATAATATTTAATTCACTCCGACCATAATTAATTATTGTTACTAACTAATCTCATTCAGTTCAACTAAAATAAACAAGTAACACAACCCACTATCTCCGTCCCGTTAACTTTCCAAACTCTGCCACCAAGTCCAACCGAAGTCAACCAGGTAAAGATGCCATCAAACCCTAGAACCACGTGATTCCTTCGTCGCCTGCATGAGCCACCTCCATGACTCAAACTTATGCCCGAAGAGAGTAACCGTTGTTTAGAACAAAACATATTAAGGGTAAATAATATTTCGATCATACTTAGAGACACAAATAAAAAATAAATTTTAGGTCCTAAAATATTCATCTATTTTTACCAACATGGAACAGACATTCTGTATAACTTCAACCGGAATTCTAAATATGCTCCATATGTCTAAAAATAGACATAGTCTAAAACAGACTTTTCATGCTTTAATTCCACATTTTGCCCACTTAGTGAAGGTTTACTTCATTTCACTTAAATCACCATTCACGTATTCTCAACATGCATTTTTGAACTCCTAAATAGATTATTCTTGCTGTCAAAATGATACTATATAGCTACATTAATAGGAGAAGCTAAGAAATGTGGTTTAAAGGTCTTATCACGGGTAAGATAGCCGAATTAGCAATTTTTCATAGATTATTTTTAAACAAATGGGAAAAGAAGAAAAATCCACTCCAAATATTATATAAATTTGATACAATGAAAAGAGCTCGAATGAATTAATACATCACACTAGATATAACAATGTTTACACTGACTTCCATAAATTAAAATGTCCACCGAGAACTGTCATTAAATTTATTTAATTTGACACCGACATGGCATATCAATTATGAGAAAGAAATGCAAACAAAGAAAGAATGCAAACAGATGTAGGTGTAGAAGTAAACATTTTAGCTAGAAAATCTAGATTGACAAACAGAGGAAAGAGTAGCCATGAAAGAGAATCTCTAGTTCGTACACAAAATAGATATGTTAGCTAAATTTTTAGAGAAATGATTGACATTTAGACAACATAGAAGAAATACCTAAATGGGATAATCAACAACAAATCGTGAAATCCCAACTTTACGAAAAACACAAATTCGTGAAAATCAAAAAGAACTGACCCCCGAGCGTACAATAAGACCCCATTTCAAAGAGAAACTAAAACAGAAATTTCAAAAAACAAGACGAGGATACCATAAATCTACGTAAATAAATGAAGATAAAATGGTATTTTCACCTGCAGAAGATCAAGAGTTATTTGAAATGCAAAGAACTTCATTAGATCAAGTGAATCATTTGACTACAAACAGTTATGATTTTACATAAACAAAGTACAATAATAAGCAATATAACCTTAGAATACAAAGAAATTTCCTACTAAATTCCTCAAAATGAAAATAAGAAAATAGTAGAAGCCTCAACAACAAAAGTTCTCACAAATTCTCCCTAGGGAAAAATAGGCAAAACTTCAGCTCATCCCAAATTTTCCAACCTCAAATTCCACCAAGTCCAAATATTGTTGACATAATGAATGAAGATTGTCATGATTCATGAAATTTTCAAAAGCACCTAATTATGTTAAAACAACAAACTTAGATCCTAAAACATCCACTGCCGATCCAAAATTAACATCCTACAAATGCTTCAATTAAAAACAGCCTTTAAAACAATTCTAAATCAAACATCCACCGCTTCACAAACCATTTCGAAAAGAAAAGTATAAGACACAAGAAACTCAAACAAACAAAAACATAAACAGAAAACAAGATAAACCCACTCAAACTACAAGCACATGAAGAGTTGATCAAAATGAAAATCACAATCTTCATTCAATATACAACCGAAATTGCAAAGTTAAAAATACCAATTCCTTTAACAATTGGTAAATATCATAGTATAAAACAAAAATTATTGGAACATTAAATGACATTAGGAGAAGACTCCAAACTTGAATGATGACTAATCTAGGTTGATTGTCCTCGATGTAATGGAAAGCAACGATGGAGTAGTTCCTCTCATATCACTAATCAGACATGACCACTTCCTATGACATAATAAAGGATCTGTTTTCCAACATAGCCAAAGAATAATGGAAACTTGAATTTAGACATGGTAAGTATTTCCAAAGTTACTTTTCACTATCTGCAGTAAAACAGCTGAATACATTTATAAAATATTGTCAACATTCCAGAAGAGTATACCATGACATTTTCTTTATTTATATCCTCTCCCAAATATGGAATGTTATTATCTCGCTCGGGGGGCAAAATGATAGGGATCTGCAGCATGAATGGACAAGTCATATGTTACTATATCACTTTCTGGTCAACCAAAGAATCTTTATAGGGTTCTTGATGAAACATAGTAATTAGTGTAGCAAGATCAATAAATTACCCAATTTATGCTACACCTACTGATCTAGATCATCTTTATAACTATGAAACTATAATGACCAAAACTGAACTAAAAGACAAAAAGAAAAGAAAACAAATGACATATTTTCCATGAATATTTTTGGCATTTATATTTTGATGGCTTAGTAAACAAACTATGAGTAGGATCAAGAGTTTGGATAACTAACATTGAGAAAAATCATGTAGAAGGCCATGCTTTCAGGCTGAATTTTCAAACACCAACAATATGGTTGATGAAGAAGCCTATTTTAGATAACCCAAATCATTAAAAACTTAGGAGGCAAAAGAATAGCAATAATGGGAGACTCAAGAGTTGATTTTAAAACAAATTAAAGGTGAATATTCGTTTACAATCATAGACTAGGCCAATATAGAGAGACTTAGGCAGATTTGATTAATTATTAGAATGTAATTTATCTCATAATACCAGAAAGTTAAAATTACATGGGCACACTCTTTAGCAACTTTTTCTAGTACTTTAAAATTTACCATTTTACAGCTCCAATTTATAAATATATTGCATAAAACACAATAATAATCTTGGGATATCCTAAGCATTGTGCAAATTTTTTCACAAGACTTAACAAATTTAAATATTCTATGAATAATGAAATGTAATTTTAGAACCTGCAAAATAAGCACGACTAAAATTAAGGATCAAGATTAGAGGAAATAAAATAGACTTTGGAATAATGTAGATGTAAATAAAGTAAAGTTTGCTAGACCAACTAATTTTAGTCAATCATAGTAGAGTGTGAATCTAGAGAGAGTAGAAAATAAGTTTAGATAATAATTATTGACAATTTGAAATATTAAATTCAAAGACAATTTCTACCAAAATGACTCCTTTAGAAGATTTATTTGACTCCATATTATGTAGCTAGAAAACCTAAAATGGAGCCACTTAGATCTGAAATTGAGAACAAAGACAGTACGTATGAAACCTAAGATGATCAAACTTTCTTCTGTAGCTTTCCACCAACAAGAAAAAAAGAAAAATATATTTTCTTTTAAGGAATTCCAAGATTTTTTCTCTCTTGGAGTTATGAGGGACCTAAAATCCTATGACACTAACAATATAATTCACAAAATCTTATAAAAGAAGATCAAAAACCCTTGATAAAAGTTAAGGAGAATCAACCCCGTTTTGATGCCCTTAATAGAAAAAGAAGTTAAAAGAACAAGACACATATGAATTTGTTAATTCAATCGTATATTTTGATTAGGTGTTCAATCAGTTCCAACCTTTTAAAAATATTGTGGAGAGATTAGATTATGTGTTGACTTTAGGGAATCTAAACAAAGTATCTGAAAAGACAATTATCTCAATGTAATGGACTTACATATTACAAAGGGTAGTCGACTTTCTAGGATTTCACTTTTAGATGGATTTTCTTAATACAACCAAATTTTAGTCCAACTAGAGGATCAAGCTAAAACAAAGCTTTTAGTACCTTTGGGTGTACCCTTTTATGTATGTAAAAATGCCTTTTGGTTTAATGAATATTGTGGCTACCTTTCAAAGAGCTATGGATATAGCCTTTGCAAAGGAAATTTCATCAGCTTTTAGTGATTTATTTAGATGACATACATCATTTTCAAGACTGACATAAACACTTTGGGATCATCTTAGACAAGTCTCCAGGTAAAATGTAGAAATGGTGACTTTCATTAAACCCTAAGAAAACTCTATTTAGATTAGAAGAAGGCAAGTTACCAGACAATAATTTTGTTGAAGAACTAGAATAGATCCCGCAAGTGAATAGAAGCAATTCTTAACATCACCCCACCAAGAAACATAAAAGATACAAACCTTTTCTAGAAAAAAATGAATTTTAAGATCACTTCAACTAAAACAGATAATTGTATAACTAAACAATATGCTTAAAAAATATTCAGCCCAGTTACCTACGAGCCAAACAATCATAAGAATCCATCAAACAAAGCCTTAACCGTAACTCTCACTCTTATAAGTCCCGACTTAAAAGGGGATTTTCAATACTGTTTGAGCCAAGAATATATCATTATTATATAATGCAAATTTAGTTAATTTATTATGAACAACCCATAGCTATATTCAGAAAACACTAGAGATGTAACTTTCAAATACAATATCATGTAAAAGGTGCCCTAGCTTTGGTAAAGGCTATTAAATATTTCGCAGTATACATTTTCTATTCTCATCATTACCTATGTCTTAAATGGCAGAAAGAAATGATTCTAACTCAGATAACCTCATGGTAGAAGAGGGAAGTGATTGCCATAATTTTAAACATGGCATAGAGATTAAACCAATAAATTGATAAATGGTCAAGGTTGAAGCAAATTACATTTGACCTGCCTAAATTGTCACTTAACATAAATTTTATTGCCCAAGTAGATGATCTAAAGAGATGGCAACTCCAAAGAATCAGTGAAGCCTTTCAAACTCACCATGGCATATATCATATTTGTATTACTAAACCTAAGCTTCTCTGGCTTATCAAGAACAAAAGCTAGATTTCTAAAGCTTAAGCAAGTGTAAGATTTTTATATATTAGAGTACAATGTACTTTTTTGAAAGGATCATAGTGGGATTTTGTTAATTGTTTGTTAAAAAAAGAAGATGTATAAAAGGTTACAAGAATTTCATGGTAATGACTATGGAGGACATTCTACCGGGAATACCATCAGACAACATCCCAGATCCGTTTAATACCTACTTTGTTTGCGTATGTCAAACATATGACTTACAAGATCATTTCTCACTTTCACATGATTCACATTGTTGATATTGGCACCCATTCCCACATCAGACAAATCACTATACAGAAATCTGCATACGATTATGCTGTATTTTTCCGCATGTATACGCGAGTCCAACTAGACTTGCCGTATGCCATTAAAATACCTTTGCACATATAAAAATTCTATTTTCGGGTCAACATGTCACTGTGTAGTTCAACCACCCCATGATGTGGCCAACCTGCTTTCCAAGTAAACAACCACTGATATGTAGAAACTCCTCAGCAAGTACCTAAGGGAGAGAGAATGATTACATTACACTGTTGGTATTCCCTATCCAAAGCCCATCTTCGCTCGCACTTTCCTAGCTCAATAGGAAACCCTCGTTTCGAGATGCTCATCTCCCTATATGTCATCTCGTATGCACCAAAGCCAGAAAGGAGTCTTAGCGAGGGCAAGGGTCGGACGGATCCAAATACGTCTGCTTAAGGCCGTGGAAGGACTGTGACTTTCCACTGTATTTCTTTGTATACATGCTATTTATAATACGTATATCATGTTGTCTCTAAATAAACGTGTTAGTAATACAGAAGGAGAATATTTAGCATACAAGCATTCGTTATGATTTATTTAATGTTTTATATGAATCTCACTAACATTTATGCAGATATATGTTGTACAACCACCAGGTTTATTTTCTATTCAAGGTTAAATACGGTTGGCCGGGGGTTTGTCCTGGAATCTTTCTTCAACCGTAGGACCTACGGTAACTTTCTCATTCTACTCTATTTAGTTTTTCAACGTGCATGATCAGGTGAGTCTCTCACAGGTAGCATGCCCTCGCCTCCGTGGAGGTTCTAACCCAACGAACTCAGAAATTCTCAAACAGAATCAAGACTACTGGACTACTTGATTCGTTGGGTTGTTTCACCGTTTTCAGACTTTAGTTTTAACTTTTATTTACAAATTCAGCTTCACTTTCTTCAGTCATCTTCAAGTCCGGGTGTCTTTCCAGGCTTGTTCTTTTTGTTTTTTCATTATTTACCTTTGCACAATGACTTTTTCCACAGCCATAAACATACACTTAGTCAAGATTAGAGAACCGCGTATACGCGGTAGGTTTTCTCAGCAATGTACGCGTATGCACGCTTGTCGCATAGCCGGTAGCAGCGTATACCTAGGCGCATTTTGAATTTTTGAGTTTTTTGACTTTTTGGTCCTTTTCTGGCCGTGGAGACTCGTTCACAGAGTCTCGTGTTTCTGATCAGAAGGAATGTTTTTTTTCTCTTTCGTTTTTGATTTAAAATGTTTTTTTGTCAAAGTGTTGTTTCAAATGGGCACTTCTCCGGATTGAATGATCGTTTACATTTCACGTTTCCGTTTATCGAACAGAGCTTCGCTCACCGACTCGCTCCTATCTTTTAGCAGTTTCGCATTGCGATTGCTTCGTTTTTTTGATTGCCTTGAGTTCCATAGGCTAGGTTTTGTTGTAACTTTTGAAGAGCTTTTCGTTTTCAAATTTTTGCTGTGTTGCCTAGCCATTGTCCATTGAGGTACGAGTTTTTGGTCTTCTTTGCCTTTATTGATCTTGGTTAACAGTTAGCCTTATAAGGTTTGGTATATGCATTTGTTGAAGTTTGTGCTTGGAATTCGGTCTTGTTTGGTTTGGATTTTGATAGTTGTGCTTGGTCTTTTCGAGCTCTTTCTTTATAAAACAAAAAAGCTCAAAAAACATTTGCTTTGCTTTTTGTTTTTGCATTTCAAAGGCTTAAAAAACATTTTCACTTGTTATTTTCTTTTGTTGTTGCATTTTCATTTTCGTTTGCCATAACTTTTGAAGCTTTTGTGAGGTTTCTTGCTTTTAGTTTTTGGCTTGATTTTGAGGAGTTGTCGTTTGATTTCTTCTTCTTGTTTTTAAGTGTTCTTGGTGTCCTCATTTTAAGAGTTCTTGATTTCGAGAACTAGCTTTTTGGGCAACCAAAGAAGAGTTAAAACTGAAGGACTTTTTGGGAATTTCACTCTGCTTTAAGAGATTTGCATCGTAGGATTTGCATGCTTGTAGTGATTTGCATTAGGTGCATTTAATCATTTAGTCAATTTCATAGTTTTTGTGAGTGTGAGTTTGCTATTTGAAAAGAAAAATACAATTTTTAGTCTCGTAGAACCTGTATAGAGATTGCTCTTCATCGAAAGACAAAGAATTGCATTTGCATGTAGTTAAGTTTTTATTAATTTCTTTTGCGTCAAAACACCATACGTTTCATCTCCATATCCTTGTGACTTAACATAACAGCCATTAAAATAAGCGATTTAATCTAAAAATCAACTAGCAAGTTTTCTAAGTGTCAATCACCAACTAGCTACGTTGTAGGGCCTTGGAATAGGCGAGTGGAGAGTTAACTCTCCAAGGCCGCTCAAACAAACATAGAAGTTGATTAATTGAGCGAAATCCAACTCCGTTAGGTGGACCGGGAAAGCTCTCATCCGAGAGTCAAGCGCGAGGGGGAGTGAAGGTTGAGAAGAGGGATACCCCCCCTCCGATTAGCTGAATCTGACCTCAAAACCGTTCCGCCCGGCTTCTGATACGGATTGGTGCCCATAGTTGCCACTCCTAGGTTCCACACAGGTGACTGCGGGGGGGAATACCCGTGGTACCTGAGGCAGATGTCGCATCACTTTCGTAGTACTTCTGGGGGGTGCCCTTGTGAAGCTTGGGTGCTTGAGCCGGAAAAGGCTGTCGTTAGGAGGTCGACGTAACTGTTTCTGATACCTTCGCTAGTTGTTCTGGGCCCTAATCATCACAGAATTCTTTCGGGAGGTCCTATATTTCGCTTTCCTGTATTTTGGTGTCTGGTCCTCATCACCCGGAGTGGAAATACTTGGAGGTTGTTTGCTTGACTGTATCCCAGGGATTTTTATTTTAGTGAGTGCTCTTTGCTCCTAGCTTGCCTATCTTTTCACTTTTTTGAGTCTAATTTAAAAAATCTATAAAAGTGGCTGATCAAGCGCCTCGACGATCGAGGAGAATCCGGGGGTTATCTCCTGAGAGTCCAGAGCCTTCTTCGAGAAGGCGTAGGAGTGATTTAGCAGGTGGTTACCACCCTGTGGCGTCTGACGCAGTGGAGAGAGATCCTCCAAAAAGGTCTGAAGGTTTCATAGCTGATTTTGGTATCGGTCCCGAGAGGAGCGTTCCGCTCACCTCGCGAGTTTTGTTTCCTCAGGAAGAAGATTTTCAAATTGAAGACGTACCTGAGCTTCCTGCTACAGGTCCATCTCCTCTTCCTCCTGATTATCCGTTTGTTGTTCAGTACATCGGACCGGAGTCGGAGAGACCGCCGGATATTCCGTATCATTCTTATCTTTCGATGGCCACGACTGGGAACGCAGCTTCTACCATGAGTGCTGCAGGCATTCAGACTCCTGCTTCTGTTGAAGCAGGGGGCACTATTGCTTCATCTTCGATTGCTTCTAGTGCTGCTATGTTTGGCTCTGGGTTCACCCAAGCACATGCTTCTCATTCTGTTCCCTTCTGTTCAGGGTTCCCCTCTAGTGGGAATCCCTCTTTTTCCTTTTCTGCTGCTTCAACTGGATCTACGCCCATGTCTAACATGGCTAGTGGATCAGCTTATTTTCAGGGTTTCCCCTTTGGGACTGGACATATTCCTAGTTCCAATCCTTCTTTAGGGTCGTTTCCGTTTACGTCCCAGACCCAGAGTTTCAACCCTTGGTCTGGGGGGCAAAATTCGACTACTTTTACGAGATGGAATCCTGTCTTTACTACAGCGGGGGCAGGGAATCAGTTTTACGCAGGTCATCAAGGGAATGCTTCTTTCCCTTCATCGAGTGCTTATCAGTCTTTTTCTCCTCTGTCTAATGCTTGGAACCCCTACCAGGAGCTTTCCTCTTCAATCAATACTTCAGCGGGGCGAATTGGTCTGGGCTTTGGTAACTCAGCGTGGGGAGGAGGTTCTTCTCCGTTTTCTACGAGTCCTTTCTGGCAACCTGGTGCCTCATCAAATCCAGGCTATTCTTTTCAGAATGTTGGGAATCCATCCCATCAAGGATGGAATCCTCAGGCTCCGCCTCGCTTACCTTTTCTGGCAACGTTAAACTTGCTAGATTTGTCGAAGTTGACTAATGACCCGATTCGTTATAGTCCGGGGTGGCCTCCGGTCCCGACCAAACTTCCTTCAGACATTCCAAAGTTTGAAGGTAAGAATGGAGAGGATCCGGCGGACCACATCACCACTTTCCACTTATGGTGCTCTTCGAACTCCCTGATCGATGACTCGATTAGGTTGAGATTATTTCAATGCACCCTAACTGGAAATGCTGCCAAATGGTATATCGAGCTCACTGGGGGTAGTTTTTCCACATTTGGAGAACTGGCTGTCACATTTCTAAACCATTTTCAGTTGCCTGTCAGATATGAGGCTGGGACCGAACTCCTGGCTAATTTTAAGCAGGATGAGGCAACTCACATTTTTGATCACATTCAGGAATGGAGGAGAAGGAAGAGGCTTATAAAAGCTCATATTCCAGGTGAATTCATTCTCAAATGGTTTCTCAAATCCTTGCAGTCAGATATTTCAAAAGATGTATCCTTATCCGGGGTATTTTCTGAGGAGCAGGCCATTTTTAGGGCCCAGCAGCTGGAACTGATCTATTCTCAGTCTGGGGTACTTTATAAGTATTTGCCCAATGCTCCTCGCTCCAAATTGGATTTATCGAAAACTAAACCTGGTTCGCATGGTGACGGGCTTTTCGAATCGGTCAATAGTGGTGCAGCCAGCCTGCTTTCTCAACTGCAGCAGTTGTCTTTACAATCTGCTCCTTCTGGTCAGGCTGTGCCTCCTGATTCATCACCTTCCCAGTCTTTGTCCATAAATGCTATCCAAACTTCTGATCCCAAAGGAAATCAACAATCCGATGGGAAGAAGAAGGGACGAAATAACAAGAAGAAGGGCAAGAACGGGAAGGGAAATGCAAATAAAACCAACGAGCGTGTTGGTGAGGGTCAAAAAGAGAAAAAGAAAGTGAAGTTTCCATGCAAGCTTTGTGCTGGAGACCATCTCACACACCTTTGCCCTAAAATTCAGGATGCTCAGCGCTTGTTAGCCCAGCAGGGTTCTTCTAGTTCCCAGGCTGTGTTAACAAACCCTTTTCCCCAAGGGCAACAATTAGTTGTTGGCGCGAACCAAAATCCTAGGGATTCCTCTGGGGGCACCCAGGAAGGGGAAATTCCATCGAACATTTTTATGATGAGTGCTCACGCGGATATCGCTACGAGATCCCGTGATTATGGCGGAGAAGAGTCTTCGAAAGCTAAGGAAGTTCCTGATGCTACTGAGCCGCTTCACATCACGAAGCCTACTATTGAGTCTATGCCTCGGATGCCCAAAGCATCTTCTAAGCGATCAACGATTAATCCAAATGCGAGGGCTGCCCAGAACTACTCGATTGTAGAAGATCTGGCGCAGAGTCCTTGTGCTATGTCGGCTTTAGAGGTACTCCAGTCTTGTCCGGCTCAGCGCAGTGCTTTGCTCACTGCCATTGGGGCTATTGATCCAAAAAATTCTCTTCTGATTACTTTTGATATGACTAATTTTAAGAAGAGACTTCCTCATCACATGGCTTTTCACATTAAATCGTCGTATCGAAAGACCAATATCTTTCGAACGGTGGTCGATGAGGTTGCTTCCACATGCGTGATGTCTCTCACATGTTGGAAAACAATTGGATCTCCCAAAGATGTTCCATCTAGCACTGTTCTTACTGCGTTCGATGGTCATTCTCACGGACCCCATGGTATTGTCCCGGCTTTGCCCATCTGTGTTGGGGGAAAAACTGTTAACATAGAGGTTGAGGTAGTAGATGCAGCCTTGGACTACAACCTTCTGTTGGGGAGGAATTGGATTTATGAGATGGATGCCATTGCGTCCTCATTATTTCGAATTGTATGTTTCCCCCACGAAGGGAGGATCGTTACAGTGGATCAACTGGACTGTCCTCAGGTAGACCTGAATGCGCCTTCTGACTCATCTGTTCCTAAGTTGGATAATACTAAGGCGCATGTTGAGAATCTAGGAGTTGGAATGTATTCTTCCCTGATGGGTTCTTTCGATCTTCCTCCTCCTAAGGTGTCTATTAATGCTATTTCATCCTCCAAGGCTCCCCTTCGAAGAGAGTTCTTTTGAACTCATTATTTTTCGGACCCTTGGACCTTACCTTCCCCAACAGCCACATTGGAGGAAGGGCAAGTGGGTGGGATGGCATTCCCGATTTCTGCAGCTGAGATTGCATATCAGTCTATTGTTGACACTGCAGAATCTGATCCAGCTCCTCTTTCAGTGGAAGAGTTGGATGGTGATGTGGCTCCGGCTTGGACGCTTACTTCTTCTTCTGCCCAGGATTGTCTAGATACCACTCTTCCATCTGAAGAGGCCATCCTGGAAGCAATGACAGGTATAGAGAGACCGTGGGATGACTTGCATCATGGGTCTTACTTCCTACCTGACTTGAGCGAAGTCGAAGCTAGTTTTCCAAGTCCTCAGTCTCCTGGACCTGTTCACCCAGTCTTGAGCCCCTTAGCACCAGCACAGGTTTATGCTGAAGGGAACATGGCTGTGATCTCTCCGACTATCCCGGTGAACATCTCCAGGAATCCCAACATTATCGAGAACGTTTTCATTGGAGTTGAATGTTCCCGTGAAGAAGTTCAAATCTATACCGAGCTCTTCAAAGAGTATAGGGATGTTTTTGCTTGGTCTTATGAGGAAATGCCTGGCATAGACCCATCTATTGTCCAGCATGAGATCAAGACGTATGAAAACGCTAAGCCAGTCAGGCAAAAACTTCGTCCGGTTAATCCTAGGAAGGCAGCAGCTATCAAAGCTGAAGTTGAAAAGTTGCTTAAGGCGGGATTCATTTTCCCAGTTCCTCTGACTGAATGGGTTTCAAACCCCGTTCCCGTAGATAAAAAGCAAGGAACGATTCGAGTGTGCATCGATTTCAGAGACCTAAATAAGGCATGTCCTAAAGACAATTACTCCACACCATTCATCGATCAGATCATTGACGAGTGTGCCGGTAACGAGATTTTCTCCTTCATGAACGGTTTCTCCGGATATAATCAAATTACTATCCGTCCTGAAGATCAACATAAGACTGCATTTATTTGTCCCTGGGGTACGTTTGCATACAAGAAGATGCCTTTTGGTCTTAAAAATGCTGGGGCTACCTTTCAGCGGGCCATGTCTTACGCCTTCCACGACATCAAGAATATTATCGAGGCATACTTAGATGATTTAGCTGCTCATTCTCGAAAGAGGATGGATCATCCTGGTCACCTCCGGCAAATATTTGAAAGATGTCGTTTTTATAAAATTCGATTGAATCCGAACAAGTGCGTTTTCGCGGTTACATCCAGTCGGCTATTGGGATTCATTGTGTCGAGGGAAGGGATAAGGGTAGATCCCTTCAAGGTTGAGGCAATACTTCGGTTGCCTCCCCCGTCTTCAATCCGTCAGCTTCAAAGTCTCCAAGGGAAGTCTAACTTTCTTCGGAGGTTTATCGTTAACTATGCTGAGATTAAAAAGGGATATATGAGACTGTTGAAGAAAGGAGTTCCTTTTCTTTGGGACGACTATGCTCAACGCTCATTCGATGCCTTGAAAAAGGCATTGACCTCTGCTCCTTCACTGAGTCCACCCGATTATAGCAGAGATTTTCTTTTGTATCTGGCTACAGCAGAATCTACCATTGGTATGGTTCTGGTTCAGGAGGATGATGCTCTGGCCGAGCATGTTATTTACTACCTTAGTCGAGGACTGGTAGGACCTGAACTGCGATACACCCCGATAGAAAAATTAGCCTTAGCAGCAGTCCATGCTGTGCAGCGACTCCAGCATTACATTATTCTTCGCAAAACTTATGTCTTGGCAGCTGCCAATCCATTTCAGTTTGTCCTCAGCAGGCGAGTGATTGGGGGAAAATATAATAGATGGATTGTGATTTTACAAGAATTTGATCTCGAGTTCATGTCTGCCAAATCCAAGAAGTCATTAGTTTTTGTGGAATTGATCTCCGAGTTGCCTTGTGGAGAGGAGATGATCTATGATGAGTCCTTTCCGGACGAGCACTTGTTTCTGATCTCTCCACAGGATCCTTTGGTATGGGGATATCATTGTGTATCTCCAGACTGCGAAGTTTCCCTCTACTTTTTCGAAAGATGAGCGTCGTAAACTGCGTCACTTGGCCAAGAATTATCTGATTATTGGTGATGCTTTGTACCGTCGAGGGGTTGATTCAATCCTAAGACGCTGCTTAACTCTCGAGGAAGCTGAGGCTATGCTCAATGATTCTCACAGTGGAGCTTGTGGGGGTCATTTATCTAGGCTTGCTACAGCCCAAAATATTTTGCGTGCTAGATACTTTTGACCCTCGATTTTCAAAGATTGTATTGAATCGGTCAAAAAGTGTCATCCGTGTCAGGTATATACTCGAAAAATGCGCGCTCATCCAGCTCCGCTTTTTCCAGTCGTTACTGTCGGACCCTTTACAAAGTGGGGTATTGATTATACTACTTGTAACCCGCCTTCGGCAAAAGGTCACAAGTACATTATCGTAGCAGTAGAATACTTTACGAAGTGGGTCGAGGCTATGCCTACTTTTGGGAACGATGGTGAGACTGTAGCTCTTTTCCTTTTCAACCAAGTTATCGCTCATTTTGGTATACCTAGAGAGATTGTCACTGACCATGGCAGTCATTTTCAGAATAGTATGATGGCTGAGTTGGCTCTCAAATTGGGTTTCCGGCAGGAGCATTCATCTCCATATTATCCTCAGGCCAATGGGCAAGTGGAAGCCGTGAACAAATCCTTGAAGACAATTCTTCAAAAAACAATTGATAAAGCTAGATCCAACTGGCATATTATGCTATATCCTGCACTTTGGGCATACAGGACGTCAGTGAAAACTGCAACTGGCTTTACTCCGTTTCAGTTAGTGCACTGGGTGGAATCCATATTTCCCATTAAATGTGAGATTCCTTCCCTTAAATTAGCTGTTGAGCTTCTTCCTGACACTTCCAGTCTGGCAGAACGGCTTCTTCATCTGGAACATCTCGATGAGCAGCGTCGGGATGCCGCCACGATGAATGAAGCGCATAAAAACCGAGTAAAAGTTGAGTACGATAAGGCGGTCAAGCCTAGGGTCTTTTCGGAAGGTGACCTTGTTTTGGTCTATGCCCAAGAAAAGGATGCCCTGGGGGCAGGAAAGTTTAAGTCTATGTGGTATGGCCCCTATATCGTTAAAAAATTCCTTAATAAAGGAGCGTATACCTTGGTTGATTTCGAAGGGAACGAGTTGCCGGAGCCCCGAAATGGGCTCTATTTGAAGAAGTATTATGCCTAGGCTTTGGCCTGGCATTTTGCTTTTGTATATAGTAGATTTTTGCTTTGTACATATCTGATTGATTTTCGATTTTTGATGAGTTGGTGATGTTTTTGATCTGCTTTGGCAGGTTGTGTTGGATGTCATGAGTCATTTTGGTTTTGCCGATGGTGCTAGTAGACACACCCGGAACTTAGCTTCCGTGGCTTGGGTGCTTTGTTATCCTTCCGGTCAGCTGTTGGTATCAAGAGGGGTCTGCATTGGTCCTGCTTCCAATAATATAGCAGAATACACTGCAGTCATTCATCTACTCTCGAAGGCAATATCTTTGGGTGTTGATTCGTTGGTAGTTTTCTTGGACTCTCAGCTGGTGGTGTCGCAGTTGAACAACACTTATTGGGTATGAGATCCTTTTTTATTACAATTGTTCTTGAGGGTACGTTTGTTACAAAGGTCATTTCAATTTTTAACTTTCATTCATATTCCTTGAGCTGACAATTGGTTTGCTGACTCATTAGCTAATCAAGCATTAGATTTGCATATTAATCATTCCATACAATAAATTTTTTAATCATAAAAAACATCATACATTTGATACATTTATCACATCACATCAAATATCGCTGTATATATATCATCGGAGTGTTCAAAAACTTTACAAAATTTGGATCCATAATGTCATACAAAACTTGGGCTTATGCCCCATCATGTTCGGTCTCAAAAAAGAATATACAGTCATCTAATACATAATATCAGTCTACTCCTGAGGTCCCTGCCCAGAAGTCGTGTTCCTATAGAACGTGACTGCAGTGGCAACTCGGCGGAATAGTCTAACCCAGTCTCGGGGCACTCCTACCACCCGTCTCTGGATGGCTTCCGGTAGATCCTCCACGGCAGCCATAGGGATTTGGCGGGTTAATCCCTCCAAGTTTCTCTGCACGGCCTGGAGAGTCCTATCTGAATCCACAATATCCGCTTCACCCCTGCGGCGCTTGTGGCGCGGGAGACCCTCAGGTCGAACTGGTCCAACATCTGAAACATGATCATTTTTAATTGTCAATCATTATGAATCCAATCAAAAAACATGTTTGTTTTTTCATTTTTTCACACATATTTGAAAAAATCCAAAAAATTTTATAAGTCAAAATTTTTTTGCAAAACTTACCGACTGTTCCCCATGCTGTGCCTGGTGGAAGAACTAGATCTGGATCTCCACGAAAGTCCATCCCGGCATAGGGATAGTCGTCCACTGCGATGATCTGTTCTCCCCACCAAAGGAAGAACTCATCGTCCCATGTGGTCCGGGGTACCTCACTACCCCCCAGTCTCTTCATCATGTCTGCCCAACGGGCAATTCTTGGGTCCCGCGGGCTACTGATGGTAGAGATGACTCTGGGTCTCAAGGCTGGAATCTTCTCAAAGAAGAATGTTGTCAAAATTGTACCGTAGCCAAAGTGTTTGGTCTTTACTTGGTGGATTGAGGTCAGCTGTTGTTTCATGTTCAGTAATAGGGTTGTGCACCAATCATACACATGAGTCAAACACTCTACAGCTATGCTCATTTGCGTCATGGATGCCTGATGTAGAGAGGCGGATCCTGCCACTCTGCCGATGGTGAAAAGGAGGATTTTCATGTGCAAATCCCTCACATCTTTAATTGCAATCTGAGTTCCAACCTTTTTGGAACCCCCTACGCAATATACGTGGACATAGTCTTCCACGGTTAACCCTCCCAGGGGCTTCCCATGCAAGTCTACTGGTTCTCCCCTCCGGGAGAGTCCAGTAATGAAATATATGTCTTCCACTTCAATGTGTACTGGCATCTGATCAATAATGAAGCAATCCTGATCTGGTTCCCAGTAATTTACGAGCATTTCTAGCAACCACACATTGCTTTTCATATTTGGCATCTTGAAGAATTTGAACAATCCGCAATTTCGGAGGATATTTTGCGCTGCGCGATCTTGCATGACCTCTTGGTCTATTGCGCTATGCTCACGTTCCCTCCATGAGATGGTCATCCTGAGAAATTTCATCAAATTATGCATTAGCCACGCTTTTTAAGTTTCGGACCTGCGCATACGCGGTTTTTCTTTTGCACAGTCACGTGTATACGCGAGTTTCCTTTAACGAACCCGCGTATGGGCAAGTCCGCATATTTTAGCAAGGGTTTTAAAGCTAAAAATCACTTAATTTTAATTTCCAAACGGACAAAATGAATAAACAGGATGATTAAGGAGCCTACCTGAAGTTTCGCTGAGTTCCGACAGTCGGTTGTTCTTGATTTGACGAAAGAAGTTTTTGCTCCAGAGCAATTTTTTCCAAATCAGCTATGCAATAATGAACCAAATGAGAGGTAATTTGTCTATTTATGGCTAAAAAATTGAAAATTTTCGCAAAATTTCCTTATGCCTATTTTTTCGATCTATCTTAAGCTGCATAACTCGATTGCTTGGAAGTGCCCAGTTTGGTATGTTTTCAGGTACATTTTGACGATTTTGAGATTTTTCTCGGTTTTTGATCCATGATTTCCGACTCTTCACGGCAGGTATATGATCTTCACTGGCATATAGGTTAGGGAATCACTTTCCGTTGCATCTTGCATACTAGCCTCCATACTGATCACTTGCCTTAGGGTCGATCCCATCAGGTCATGAGTATTACACCCATTTCACTCGCCGATTTTTAAATCATGACTTGATGGTAGAGCCTTCCTTTTCATGGGCTTCCTAGTTAGTTCCTCGCTATCACTTGTTGCCCATGCTGCTTTTTATGTAGGCTCGGGAGTCCTCTTTAGTCCCGCCATGTCTTCTGTGTTGAAGCTTCATTCTTCTCCTTCATCACTTATCATTTTTCTGGCTTATACCCTAGAGGCTCCCTGGTGTCGTTAAGTTGTATTACTACATTACATATTGGCTACTTGTTTATCCTGGCCTTTAGCCGGCTTCATTTGGACTCGATGTTTAAGCCAACTTTTGACCTTGACTTTATGTACAAGTTAACCATTGCATGCACTTAGCTATCACGACTTGACACCTTTTTACCCATGGATGGAACGTTCCTCTGAGTATCACTTACCAGTTTTCGCCACCTTGCATTGAGCATAGGATTGTTCCAGTCCCAGGAACTAGTGCATCTGATTTCTTGATACTCGTTCTATCCATTGTACCATAGCATTCTTTTATTCTTTTTCAGGCTTATTATATGAAAAAGACAAAAAAAATCAAATATAACAAAAAGAGCGGGAACGGGATGTATCTTCATTGTTTTGATGGCAGTACAGAGTCAGTTTGTCGCCCTTGAACAAAGCACATATACTTATATATATTTCCTTCATTTGGGATGGTTTTAGTTTTTGACCTAGGTTTAGCCTTTACCATGTTTCACTTGTCAGTTCTCCCCTGGTTGGTTATCTCTTCCAATCATATGGAGAGTTTGTTTTGCCTCCTGCAGGACAGACTTATACAGTGTCACTTTTTACTGCCATGGTCATCACAGAGTCGTGCTTTTGTTCAAGGGAAGTCTAGCCTGAGTCGGCCATTCTGCGGTGTCTCTTGACTCATTATTCAGTCGGCCTTCCCGGTCTTGTTGGTATCATGTTCTATCACATCAGATGTTTTGGTCTTCTGCTCGTGCTGGTTTGAGAAGGTCCCCATTGACTTCTTGCCGGCGGTTTTGTCTCTTATCGACTACGACACATTGCTCTGAGAGCAAACCTAGAGCCGCACCTTGGGCCTATTTCCATCATTGATAGGTGACCTCGTGCTCAGCATTTGATCATCATCATGGGTCTTTGACTGAGTGGTTTCCCCTGTGTTCGACGTCGGCACACATTATCACACTTGGGATTCGTGCAGTACCTGGATTTCCATTTGACCCTATCGGTGGATTTCTCGCCTCTGTGTCAGCTTTCATTATTGGTTGGTTCAGAGGGTTTCTTCCGTGCGCTAGCTTCATCTTGTGCACGTCGGAAACGTACTTCGGTTTTGGTTCCATCACTCTACTTCGTCAGATTCCTTCCAAATCTTGGCCTGCGGGTTACACTCGCGCTGGACTGATGTGGGATGCCTTAATGCCTTCCTTCCAGCAGATCTTTTCCCATCGACTCCAACTCATTGCTCTGGGAATAAGGTCTAGAGTCTTTTTGTCAGTACCTTAGGGTTTGCAGTCATCAGTGGCAGACTCTTCGCTATCGACAGTGGGGATTCATCATTGCCTCTTGATTGGTAGATTCTTTCAAGTGTTCGACTTCAACTCATTCATTCGCACTTGTTAGATTGTACTGGGGCACCTTGACACTCATTTTCATTATTGGTGGGTTGTCTCGCGTTGGTTAACGGTATACATCATTGGCCGGTAATCCAATTCCTACTGAGTGGGCTTGACTCATTTTATTCCCATGCAGTGTATAGAGTTAGTGAGGCCTCGTTTGTGTTTTGATTCTTGTGACAGTCCATTTAGGTTTACGCGATGATACGCAGTCACCCTTGCCTCTTCTGATTGACTGTGCTGTCTTATATGTTGGCTCTAGGGTTACGTGATTGTACCGTTTAGTCCACCTCTTATGATCCGGTGCCAAATTAAGTTACCATGTGATGGGACCTCCAGTTACCATCTCTGAATTGAGCATTTTCTGATTCTTGGACATTGATTAGACTTCTGTGCCAAGACATGCCTTGGATGATTCATTGTGTACTGAGTTCGGTATACTTGTATACATATTGGATCTATTCAGTACTTTCCATATGATGTATTTTTGACTGAGCATGGGTATGCCCGCCTCATCATGAGTTGACTCTCTGTTTTCTTTCATTGGTTTTTGGCAGGCTGAAATCTGGTGAAGTCCTCTCTTGTCCTTGCGAAGTTCTTTCTATGTGCATAATACATTTCGGCCATCATGTACCCCTTCTGACCTCATATATTAGGGGGCATCTGCTATAGCATCATTTCTCACCTTGACATGATTCATGATTGCTTTGATGGTTTTGGGCACCCATTCCTACAGACTTGGACAAATTCACTTAAAAACAGTGTAAAAATCCCCATACGCGACTATGCCCGTGATTTTCCGCGTGTATACGCGAGTCCAGCTAGAATTTTCCGTGTATGCCATTAAAATGATTAAAAAATATATAATTATTCCCTATTTTCGGGCTGGGTTGATGGTTACTCAGGTAGTTCAACCACCCCAGCACGTGGCCAACTGTTTCCAACTGTTGGAACTACTTGGAGGGAGTATAAAAACCCCTCATGTGAATGGCCTAAGGGAGAGAGAGAATTTATTGATATTATACTTTGTTGGTATTCCCTATCCAAGTCTGATTCCCCGTGCCTCCTGCACTTTCCCAGTTCATTATAGGAAACCCTTGTTTCCTTGAGATATACATCCCTTTATATGTTATCTCGTATGCACCAGTTTGGAAGGAGTCTTAGTGAGGCAAGGGCCGGACGGATCCGGACGACGGTCTGCGAAGGCCTTGGAAGGATCAGGTGATCTCTCCACTTGATTACTTTTGTACGTACTATTTATAATACAGAAGTATCATGTTGTTCCCGAAATAAACGTGTTAGTGTATGCTTCTATGTGTGAGAATATTTTTTATACAAGCATTCATTATGATTTATTTAATGTTTTATATGAATCTCACTGACATATAGAGTAGATATATGCTGTACAACTTGTTCTTCGGTTTGTTTTCTGTTCTTCAAAGCTAACTAGGAAGGACGGTTAAGCTTGGGCTTGAACCTCAAAGGGATCTCTTCTCAACCGTAGGACCTACTGTGTAACTTTCATTCTACTCTATTTAGTTTTTCTCGAACGTGCATGGCTGTGAGCCTTTCTTGGCAGCATGCCCTCGCTCCCGTGGAGGTTGTAACCCAACGAACCTCTAGGGTGATATTCCCCGAAACACCATGCCCACAAGAAGGGGAAAAGAGGAAGTTCGAGGCCCCTAAAGGTCTGCAACTAGGCTAAGGAAGGGGGTCGAGGGCCTTAAGAGGCGACGAAAATCCCAAAATGGGTTACAGCCAAGCCAATGAGGGGGATAGAGGGCCCTAGGAGGCCCCTAGGCCTCACGACTAGGCAAAGGAGGGAGGACGGCTAGGCTCAGGGCCTAAAAAAATTCTAAAAGCCTAAAAATGCCAAAAATGCCAAAAATCACTGCTAAAGTGTTGGAAGGCTTCCCTTCTTTAGCAAGATGTTCAGTTTTCGGAAGTTGGGGAGGCTAGATCTTACCCTCAATGCTAATTTTGGGAAACTAGGTCCAAAATGCATGTTGCACTACTCATATGATGATGATCATATTTTTGTTGGATTCCTCTTTCGAAGAGATGCAAGATTGATCTAAATATTAAACTGTTTGGATGAGAAGAACATATATTTTGAATTTATTTTCCACACATGTGCAAGTTCGGCCAGGTTTTTAATGTAGGCTCACATGCCTAATATATTTTCCACACACCCTCACCGATGGTTATAAATTGGAGAGACTTGGAGGTCATTTTCTCATCAACTCATAACACATCCCTCATTGTGATTTTATTGGTTCTATAGCCTTTGGAGGCCTTTTCCCTTCACACGTGCGGAGCTGAAGGAGTTGTTTTCTCGGATCTGTTTAGGGTTGAATTGCAAAATCATTGACTAGCGTTGACCGTGGTCAAACCTTGGTCATTTGACCTCAAAACTCTACCAAAATAACCAGTTTGAGAGGTCGTACTGTTGGGCACTAAAATCTAGGAAAACAGAGTTGTTTGACTAAAGCCCTAATATGCAATGTTGAATTTTTGTTGTTGTCCTACGTTGACTTTTTTTTTTACCAACGTTGACTTATGATGAGTTGTCTTTGAGGGTTGTGGGTGTGACACTTGATAGGTTGGTTGATCTAGAAAGGCTTTGTTCGCTAAAGCATCCTTTTTACTACCGTAATGCACAATATCTCATATCTTTGCTGGACAAGAAGAATTGTAAATCTGATCTATATTATTGGCTTATCCCCTGTTGGTCTATAATTGTGTTCTATCAGCCTTTTAATTTCATGTTTATGTGATTTCTAATTTGTATCAGGCCTAAAAAATATTGAAGTAAATTTTCATTAAGCATAGAACACACCATGGTTATCTCAATTTAACATGGTATCAGAGTTGAGGTGACGACAAAGTCCAAGCTAGTATAAGAAGAAATCACCGAAGAAGTAATCGTATCAAGGAAAAATGGCCTCCTCAACCTACAATGGTTTAAAGGCTGATGATAATTGACTGATAAGTTTTATTATCATGCATGTAATATGTCCTTGTATTTGGTACTAGAATATCAAGATGTCATGGACTATGTGCAGGGGAAGATTCAAGAGCCTCCATCAAATGTAGTTGCTACCACAGACGAAGTATAGAAAAGGGGAAATCAAAGCAAATAGATGTATTCATAATCACTTGGTTTCTTACATTTCTGAGCTGAGTGTTGGGCTTCAGAAATGTCGTATTTCATCCACCTTTCCCTTCACTATTCCTTACATTTCATCATCCCATTAACCTTTCATTATATCACTTTCATAAATACATTTGGGTTTCACCTTCCTATTTTCCACTTTATTCATTTTTGTATTATAAGGGAATTTATGATTAAATATTAGAAAATATACATATTTTTATATATATCTCAAGAATGTGTGAGCTTTGTAATGTGTAGGAGAAATGTGAAGGATTAATTCTAAACTTCTGGAATATCTCCTCCACCATATTAAGGAGATAATTATGCAAGCCTATTCCTAAGGAGAAGATCATGGAGGATTTGGTTGGTATGTCTTATTCAAGATATGTGAGAGATGTGTGGAGGATTCAAAGGGATCATGTCTTGTAATAATGGGAAAGTAGTTGAGAGTGGTTGAATGAGATGGTTAGCTTCTTCATGTATATAAGAGAGTGCTCTCTCTTCATTTTGGGGAGTTCAGGAGCTCAGGAATTCATTAGTTCATTAGTTTTTGAGTTTGGAGAGATAGTATTGTAATTAGGATTAGGGGGATTCTTAACTGTGACTCATATTCTTTTATTGTATGCTTTCATGGTTTGTCATTTTATTCTTGTAATGTAATTTGAAATGGCGTTATTGTTGTGAGCTCACATATGTTGTTTGTCATTCAGCTCTTCACATGTTGTATTGCTTTTCCTTTATGTAATTTCCTGCTTTCATAGATTAATTTGATTTCAGCAATTTAGATTAGATTAGTTCCACTTCGGTCCTACATATATAGTGCATGTGCTTCGTAAGCCTACGAACCTCGGATTGACAAATTAAATGGTTGGGAAAGTACTACAACAGAATTAAACGACAATAGTTTCACCCAACATTTTGGCGCCGTTGCCGGGGAAGCACGATGGATTGAAGTTCAGTTTGATTTTTCATGCAAGTGTGTTTAAACATGTTCCTAACTCCGAGGTGACAAGGTTGTAAGACGTGGGGAACAGCCTACGCATCGTTCGACATATTGTAACGGGCTCGGCCTCATGGGTCAGGACATGTAGGTGTGACGGATATCAGGAAACAGGTGCTGAAGATTCCTGCTTTGAGGAATAGGGTCCTGTTCTCCGTTGATTAATATTCTTTTTCTGCAGTGTGACTGATATCAGGAAACAGGTGCTGAAGATTCCTGCTTGGAGGAATAGGGTCTTGTTCTCTGTTATGGTTGATTGATCTTCTTTCCTGCAAGTGTGTTTGATTTCCGCAACTGTGAAGAGTGTTTTTTTATCTGTTTCAGCATGAGTGCTTTTATTTATGAAACTAGTTTATTTTCATTTAAGATTTTTAGATTTAAGTTTTGGGTGCAGTAAGAATCCATTTTTCAACATGGTTTAACAATGAGTGTCAGCTTGGAACTACTCACTCAGATCCTAGCAGAAGTCGGGATCTCCTCTTCCTTGGAAGAAGAGATCTTGACAAGAATTAAATGTTCAACTACTCCCCAAGAAACAAACGAAGATTCAACATCTGAAGAATCCTGTACATCTGATGGTGAACAATCATTCGAACAGGAGATCAAGGAAGAAGAAGAGGAGCTACAACATGATCTAAGTAAGAGAAATTGTGCTTATCAAAGCTTTATCGAACAATGGTTCCAGGTAAGTACTCGATTAGAGTCATCTTTTTGTTTCTTAGTTGATTTGCAGTTTCAGCAACCAAACTCATTCACGCTGGAATATTTTCATTTTTCAGTTGAACAATTGCTATTGAATATATTGTTGTTACTGCTACGTGAATGGCTTCATTGGAAATTTAATTACACGTAACTAATTTTTAAAATTCTAATTAGTATAGAGTAGGCAGGCTTTGCTTTCATTCTCAATTTTGCTTTTGCCTAGAATAAGTATGCTCTCCTCCGCGCTTAGTGCGATCGCGAGGATCAGAAAATAAGGATGATTTAGATTAATTTCAGGAATTTAAAAAAAAAAAATTAATTCATGTTTTGCAATATGCCTAATCGATTTTATCATTAATTTGCAAATCATTTTTTTTCTTTTCTCCATTTGCTAAATTTTTTTTTTTTAATAAACCATGAATTGAGGCTGAATAAAAATAAACTGAGATTTTATTTGAATAGTCGCTGAAACTGTGTCTAGCAGTCGCTGAAACTGTGTCTAGCAGTTGCTGAAACTGGGTCTAGAATTTTATCAGAACAGTTGCTAAAACTGTGTTTTCTGGGCATACTAAAATCTGCAGCAAGTAATTAGGTGATCAAACCTGCAAAAACAATTGAATCAGAAATTTCCCAAGATCATCGTTTCACTAAAATAACTGTGAGTTTCATTGGATTTGCAAGCTGTAGCGATACCATCTCTCTGCCCACTGTTCATAAACCTGCAACTAACAACAACAAACCAAAATGATGAGCAGCAAACAAATGAAACCGAAATAAAATAAAAGATAATTCTCATTGTTTGCATATTTTGAACGCTGGAATTTTCTCACACCTAATTTGGGATACTATGCGGGGGATGATTGAAAAATATCGGCCAAAATCCACGGGTTGTTACACTATCTTTGGCATTTCAAGATAATAGGAACGAAATCCCATCAATATGACGGCCAGATAACTATTTTTATGGATTTGTTTTCTTGAATTTTCCATCCGTGGCATACTTTATCAAGATTACATGATTATGCGGTTGCTTATTAATGGATTCCTTCTTTACTGGCTACGAGTTTTTCTCCATTGCTTATCTTGAAGGAAGCATTTTTTTTTCATGGACGGTGGACAACTGGATTTCTTCTTACGTTCTGGTGCAAATAGGCTTATGTTCATTTGACGGTAGCAGGGATGTTAGTATGCGAATTTCTAATAAAAACATTTAGCTTGGAGAACACTTCAGTGGAAGGGTTCCCTAATACTCCACCCTTGCATGCTTCAAAGCAACTCAGATTCAGTGTAGATGAATCCTAGACACTACAAGTTTACACTACTAAGAATTGTTCTGAAACAGGCCTGCTGTGCTTACGATCTCCTAAGAAAAGCAATGCTGGACATTGATAGAGAATCAAATGTTCCAGAGCCAGCTGAAAAGACAAGATCACGTTAAAAACATTTCTTGCGCGTCAGTTTACCATTACTGTTATCACCTACTACACATTATGTCATTTCAATTCAGAACTGTATGCCTTTGAGCTACAAAGTTTACTTTTAAAATCAGCGAAACATGACTCCTGTAAGACTCCGACCACGAGAAATCTGAAGACGCAAGATTTGGCGCATCTTTTAAGAAAATGGGCCAGTATGCGGTGGCGATGGAGCCCGGACGCGAAGGAAAGAATGGTGCGCCATCGGTTGGTCCTGTTTACAGAAACATATGGTCTAAAGATGGTTTTCCTCCGCCATTGCCTGGTTTGTCGACGCTGTGGGAATTTTTCAGCACCGCTTGTAAAAAAAAAACTCCTTTAGGAGAATGGTTGGGCGCAGGGAAATTCATAATGGAAAGGCAGGCAAATATGTATGGCAAACATATGGGGAGGTCTTTGATCAAGTGTTGAATGTTAGAGCTACTATGCGTACATGTGGCATTGAACTGTTTGGACGCTGTGGAATTTATGGAATAAATTGTCCTGAATGGATTATAACAATGGAGGCATGCTGTGGCCATAGTATTACCTGTGTCCCTCTCTATGATACACTCGGAGAAAATGCTGTTGAGTTCATCTTAAGGCATGCTGAGATCAACATTGTATTTGTTCAAGACATAAAAATCCCAAATCTATTCAAGTCTATACAAAAGGGTCCTGGACATGTAAAGGCTTTAGTCTCTTTTTCAAGTATTACTGGTGAGCAAGAGGAAGAAGCTCGCAGGTTGGGAATAGCAGCATACTCCTGGAAGATGTTTCTAAAGCTGGGAAAACAAAATCCTACAGAACTCTCACCACCTGTGCCTATGGACATTTCCACAATCATGTATACAAGTGGAACCAGTGGAGAACCAAAGGGTGTTATATTGACTCATGAGGCACTTACCCAGACTATAGCTGGAACTAAACTTGTCTTTGAAAAAGTTAACGAAAAGATGACAACCGAGGATGTTTATTTGTCTTTCCTTCCGCTGGCTCATATCTTTGACCGTGTCATTGAAGAATTCTTTTTCCATCGGGGTGCCTCAGTGGGGTATTGGCAAGGGTATACTAAATTACTTGGAGAAGATTTAATGGAGTTGAAGCAAACTTTATTTGCAGGTGTGCCTAGAGTTTTTGATCATATTTTTGCAGGAGGCATGAAAAGACTCAAGGAGAGTGGTACGATCCAGAGATTAATTTTTAACTCTCTATATAACTATAAGCTTTCATGGATGAAACTAGGCTTTAGGCAATTTCAAGCATCACCATTGGCGGATGCAATTTTGTTTAGTAAGATTAAAGCAAGATTAGGAGGTCGGGTACGACTTATATTGTCTGGAGCAGCTCCCCTAAGTAGTTCCGTGGAGGAATTTTTAAGAGTAACTACTTGTTGCCATGTTTTACAAGGATATGGATTGACAGAAACTTGTGAATGGAGTTCTGTTGCATTGCCAGATGATTTATCAATGTTAGGTACAATTGGTCCTATATATCCAACAGCTGAAGTGCGCCTTGAGTCAGTCCCATAAATGGTTTACGATGCATTGGCAGGTACCTCTCAGGGAGAGCTCTGTTTCAGGGGCAAAACAGTGTTTTTTGGGTATTACAAGAGAGATGACCTTACAAAAGAAGCTTTCATAGATGGTTGGTTTCACACAAGGGATATTGGTGAGTTGCAGCCAAATGGTTCATTAAAAATCATCGACAGGAAGAAGATCATCTTAATACTTGCTTCAAGCATTTTATTCTCTTCACATGTGAATTTAATTTGAGTGACAAAAAGGAGCTTGCACCCCTTCAGGAGCTGATAGATTCTATTCTTTTTCCATATTAAATGAATAGAGGGACATTATAATAATAATTGCTGATTTCATTGCATAGAAATGCTTGAAAGTTCCAAGCTGTTCGTAGCTTGCATAATTGTGCTATAGAGCCATAATTTGTAAAACATGTTTCCCATTGATATGGTTGAGAGTGTGATTTCATAGGTTGGCCAGAACGGTTTTCAGCCGGCAGACAAAGGGCTCTTCTTTTCAACAATTTTCTATTTTAACGTTTTGTAGGTAGCTTAGATTTGGGCAAAGGCCGAGAACACAATGTAGCCTATTTATTTTACTCAATAAATTTTTTTGACAACTGCAACATCTATCAACAAAACAAGACAATGGCTTCAACGTCAGAACATGAAGAGAATGTTGCTGAGCTTAAGACTGGAGAAGAATTTTTGGATTCTTATGCTTATGCCGAAAACTGATTGTTTTTTTCATACTCACTATCTCCATTTTACACACTGCTTCATTACACTAATGTTCATGATGCCAGGATACTTAAGAACGCTGATTGGATTATCTCTCACTGCTTGATGATTGTTACTGGATACTTAGAAATGCTACAATTGAATGGTTTGAATATTCAACTATATTTGACGATGTACAGGTCCAATATTACAGAGAAGTAAGTGAAATTATTGCAGCAAATCGATGCGAAACATACTCTGCCCAACTTATAATTGCTTGAATGAATTTAACGGTGCATCTAAGAAACTGAATCAGCAAGAAACTAAAGATTTGCTAGCGCCGAGATAGTATTGCTACACTTTGCAAAGCATGCCAAGAAATGGAGATCTGACTTTAATTTTGCTTGTTTTGTTTTTCTTTTTGCCTTTAATTTCATGAAAATTGCAAATGGACCTTTTAATAAATTCCTGAAAACAATACGAATGCATGTATTTACACTTAAACACTAATTTGTTTTCTTGAAGTCACTTTGACAGCGATCGATGATGAAATCAGCACAGGCGACAGGTTAACACACAGTTTCTTTCTTTTGCTCGCATTTGTGCTTATTCTCGCATCTTATGTTTTACAATGCTCTCACGAAGCTTTCATACAGGGTTTGTACTAAGTTTTTTTCAGGTTTCGGACATGATCGCATTTTGCTGCTGAAGTGATTTTCAAAGATCACAGAACTTTGTGAGAAGCGTGCTTTCATAAACAGCTTGAAGGAGCTGTAACTCGCCATAAACATCATGATGTTTGCGCCTCTTGATGTTTTCTTTTACACAGTGACCATGTTGATACACCAACACTTCCACTTTTTCCATTATCCATGCAGTAACACTATACCATTTCTCCTTCAAAGCCGATTGACCATCCTTGTGTTGAAGCCCATTTTCCATTACCTCATCTTTCATGACTTCATGCACTGTAATTTTTCTGAAATGCATACATTCCTTTAACCTTTTCAGTTCATTTGCCTTCTAGTTTTCCTTCTGAATAAAACTGATTCCCTTTCCATAATTACACTGCCTTGCTTTCCTCGCCATGTTGATCCACACTTCTTGTTCGCGAGTTCTTTCCATTTATAGTCCTACCAAATCTCTTTGTACAAACTCGCGTTGACTGATGTGGGATTCCTTAAGGCCCACCTTTCAACAAGTCTTGCCCCATCGACCTCAGCACCTTATCTGGGAAATAGACTAGAGTTCCTTTTGAGTACCTTGAGACTTGCATGCCTTAATGGCAAGTTCTCTCGCTGACAATCATGGGAATACATCAATGTCCCTTGATCGTTAGATCTTGCAAATGGCTCGACGTCAACCCCTTTATTTGCATTTCGCAAGATGTACTCGGGTACCTTGGCACTCATTGACATCAATGGTGAGTTTGCCTCGCATTGGTTAACGGCATACATCAATGGCCAGTAATCCAATGATTTCTCTTCATGCTTGACATCAACACATTCTTTCGCATGATTAGATTTGTACCATCAGTTTTGTAGCAGATGAAAACTATACACTTTTTCACGACTCCCTCAGCAGTTACCGCAGCATGAATTCTGATCTATGAGAGTACCACAGTTCCACTTTCAGCCCCTATATTTTCCATGATTCAACATCAGCAGTTCAGATTCCTTCATTTCCCAGGTTCCAGTTACAGCGACATCAACATTCACAGTTACATTTTCATGATCCTGCTGCAGTCAAACTTTCTATGTTCGAGCAGTTACATCAATTGAAATTACAACAGTTGCAGCCACAATCACATATTCTCTGATCTAGCAGTTACAGCAGTTACAGCTACGATACCAGTCATGTTTTCATGATTCAGCAGCAGCAGCAGCTACATTCCTATTGCATAGTTCATCATTCTTGGGTAAGTGGAAGTATGTTGTTTTCTAATCTTTAATCATGCAATTCCTTCTATGCTGACTTGAATATTTTGGAAAATTCCCTCATCATGCTCCATTTCCTTTCATGACCCACGCCAAGTTGCATGAGGACATGCAACCAATTCAGTTGGGGGGGGACTATATTCGCTACATATTCACTACCGTGATTCCATTTCTTCACCACTATCACTCCATTTTTTTTTTCTCATTCACCATTCACCAACATTTCTTTTCCAACGATACTTTGTTGCACTTTGCTTCATATGCATTAATATACATATTGGCATGCTTCATGAATATTACAAAAGGGCTTTCTTATGCACATTGATAGCTTATGATTTCCAGTGAGTATTTACATTATTATTGCAACAAGAGAACAAGAAGTGAAATGAATGTTGTTAACACAAGAACCAACATTCTTTTTATTCATGGTTGTCACACAAGAACCAACCATAAGAAAAGAGAACAGAAAACGAAATGAGTGTTGTTAACACAAGAACCAACATTCTTTGTATTCATGGTTGTCACACAAGAACCAACCATAAGAAAATGAAAGTTGTTACTCATGCCCTGCACATATCCTGGAAACATTCATTATTAAAAAGACATCATCATGTAAAGCCAAAGTTCAGATGCCAAAGAGATCCATGCATGGTTGCATGAGGACATGCAACAAGTTCAGTTGGGGGCGGATGTTGGGCTTCAGAAATGTCGTATTTCATCCACCTTTCCCTTCACTATTCCTTACATTTCATCATCCCATTAACCTTTCATTATATCACTTTCATAAATACATTTAGGTTTCACCTTCCTATTTTCCACTTTATTCATTTTTGTATTATAAGGGAATTTATGATTAAATATTAGAAAATATACATATTTTTATATATATCTCAAGAATGTGTGAGATTTGTAATGTGTAGGAGAAATGTGAAGGATTAATTCTAAACTTCTGGAATATCTCCTCCACCATATTAAGGAGATAATTATTCAAGCCTATTCCTAAGGAGAAGATCATGGAGGATTTGGTTGGCATGTCTTATTCAAGATATGTGAGAGATGTGTGGAGGATTCAAAGGGATCATGTCTTGTAATAATGGGAAATTAGTTGAGAGTGGTTGAATGAGATGGTTAGCTTCTTCATGTATATAAGAGAGTGCTCTCTCTTCATTTTGATTAGCTCAGGAGTTCATAAGTTCAGAAGTTCATTAGATTAGCTTTAAGAGATAGTTTTGTAATTAGGAGAGGGGGATTCTTAACTGTGATCCATATTCTTTTATTGTATGCTTTCATGGTTTGTCATTTGATTCTTGTAATGTAATTTGAGATAGCTTCATTTTTGTGAGCTCACATATGTTGTTTGTCATTCAGCTCTTCACATGTTGTATTGCTTTTCCTTTATGCAATTTCCTGCTTTCATAGATTAATTTGATTTCAGCAATTTAGATTAGATTAGTTCCACTTCGGTCCTGCATATATAGTGCATGTGCTTCGTAAGCCTACGAACCTCGAATTGACAAATTAAATGGTTGGGCAAGTACTACAACGGAATTAAACGACAATAGTTTCACCCAACACTGAGCACATCTAAAGAGATGTATTATAATATTTTTAGCATGTTCAGGGCTAGAAATGCTAATCCAATACGTTTATTCAAGAATCAATTGAAGAATATTAAGAAGGGCAAGGATGAATCCATTCAATCCTATTTTATGAGGCTCACTGAAATCAGGAATAACCTCCTAGCTATTGGGGAATCAAAATATGATCGAGAGATGGTTCTTGTTGCACTTGGAGGTCTCCGTCGTGATTGGTATGTATTTAATACCACTATTCTTAATAATAATTTGATTCCTGGTTTTGATGAAATATTGAAGATATGCACTCAAGAGGAAACAAAAATTACGACGATAGACTATCCCTCTAATCCAAATGGAAGTGACCCTACTTCCTTCGCTGCTCATGCAAAGAATAAAAACAATGGTGGCCCAAGAAATCAAAACCATGGAAGAGCGGGGCCCAAAGGAAGGAAGGGAAGATGTTACACTTGTAACAAGACTGGTCACTATGCAAGAGAGTGCCTGAATAGAAGGGACTCTCCCAGGGATGATGATAACAACAACTCCATAGGGGAATAGAAGGAACAATAGGTTCAAAGGAAAAAGGAAGGCTCCCTTTGATCATAATGGAAATGAGCAACCTTTCAAGAGGTCAAGAAATTCCAGGTACGATGAGTCTAATGTTATTGATAATAACAAAAATGAATTTATTCTTGTATCTACCCTCTCTGCTCCATCTCCTCCTGACACCCTGGATGTCTGGTTGATTGATAGTGGTGCTTCAAGGCACCTCACTGGTAATAAATAATCCCTCTCTGATTTGATTGAAAATGATACCAATATGGAAGTTATTCTTGGAGATAATTCCACCTATCCCATGAAAGGGACAAGGACTGTGACCCTCCATCTATCTCAAGGTCAAGTCCTCTGATTACAAGATGTGTTGTACGTACCTGATTTGAAGAAGAACCTTGTGTCCATCTCGGGAATGGAAGACAAAGGGTTCAAGGTGGCATTCATTGATGGAAAGGTATGTATTTGGAAGAAGAACTTCAAGGAAGCTATTACTATTGGTTTTAGAGTTGATACACTCTACCAGGTTAGAGGAAGTCCACTGGGGGCTATGTCATGTGATACAACTCTTCAAACAGAGTTATGGAACTGGAGGTTTTCACACCTTCATTACAGAGCCCTTCTCGAAGTACGGAAGTTCGTGACAGGGATGCCCAAATTTAGAGATGATCATGAAGATATATGCCAAGGTTGTGCTGAAGGGAAGCATATAAGGGGACCATTCCCCTCAAGTGTCACAAAGACAATTGATATCTTGGAGTTGATACATTCTTACTTATCTGGTATCCTGCCCATGACATCCTTGGGAGGATGTTCCTATTACATGATTTTTACAGATGACTTCTCCTGCAAGACATGGATATATTTCTTGAAGAAGAAGGACGAAGCATTCAAATGGTTATGTACCTTCAAGGCCTTGGTGGAAAATCAAACTGAGAATATAATCAAAGTTTTGAGGACTGACAATGGGACCAAGTATGATTCAAATGAATTCAATGAATTTTGTAGAGAATCTGACATTAAGAGGGAGACCACAACTGCGTAAACTCTTGAGAAAAATGGTGTTTTTGAAAGAAAGAACAGGACTATTGTGGAATCTTCTCACACCATGCTATGTGACCAAGGTCTTCCGAAGTTTCTATGGGGAGAAGCTACGAAAAAGTTTGTGTACGTTCAAAATAGATTCCTGCATTCCACTCTGGACTCCAAAACTCCCGAAGAAGTCTTCTCTTGTAAGAAACCCGATGTTTCTCATTTTAGATTTTTTGGTTGTCCTGTTTACTTTCATGTGCCGAAAGAAAAAAGAAGCAAGCTGGATGCTTCTGGAAAGAAGGGAATGTTTGTGGAATACAGTGAAACTTTGAAGGCATATAGATACTATGTTCCTGGTCAAAGAGAAGTTGATATATGCCACGATGTCAACTTTGATGAAGATGTTGCCCTCAAGAACGTGAGAAATCTTCCTAACTCCAACGAAGACAAAGAAGATGAAGAAGCAGGGGAGTAGGAAGAGTCGAAGGATGAACCAATGCCCATTGTTGAAGGACATATGGATCCAATTGATACACCTACTTCAAATAAGAGAAGACCCTCATGGATCAGGGATACTCTCGCAGATGCCGAGAGACATATTGCCCGAAGGGGGACATTCCATGAAAGCTAGAAGCTGAAGAGATACCAAGGTTATCTAGCAACCATGAGTACGATAGTACAATCTGAGCCTGGATCATTTGAAGAAGTTGTAAAGAATCAAGTTTGGAAGGATGTTATGCATGAAGAATATGATTCCATTATGAAAAGTGATGTCTGGGAAGTGGTCCCTAGACCAGAGGACAAATATTTGTCACCTCGAAATGGATCTATAAGATCAAGCATGGATCTGATGAAAGTGTTGAAAAGTACAAGGCAAGATTTGTTGCCTAAGGCTTCTCTCAAAAAGAAGGCATAGATTATGATGATATATTTTCACATGTGTCCCGCTATACCACCATGTGATCTATCATTTCATTTTTTGCAATGTAAGGATGGAGTCTCCATTAGATGGATGTGAAGACCACTTTTTTGCATGGTTCTATAAAGGAAGAGGTGTATGTGGAGCAACCTCTGGGGTTCAAAGTATGAGATAAATACACCCATGTATGCAGGTTGAAGAAAGCCGTCTATGGGTTGAAGTAATCCCCCAGGGCTTGGTATGAGAAGATAGATAACTACTTGATGAAGTTGGGCTTCACTCGAAGTAATGTTGATCCAAACCTTTATTTTAAGGTCGATAGGGAAATACCTCTCATTATGGTTCTCTATGTGGATGATCTCTTCCTGATAGGTGTTGACCCTCTCATTCATCAATGTGAGAGGCAACTAGCTTCCAAGTTTGAGATGAAATACCTAGGACTGATGCACTACTTCCTAGGCTTGGAGATATGGAAAAGGCCAGGCGAGATTTTCCTCTCTCAAGGAAAATACATCGTGAGACTACTGGAGAGATTTGGTGTGGTGGACTGTAAGTCTGTGTCGACACCGATGGAACTCAGATATAAGAAGTTGTGTGGAAACATTGTTGGGCCCAACCTGGGAAATCCTACTGAGTATGAAAAACTCGTGGGGGCCCTGATGTTTCTAGTGAACTACCGTCTGGATGTATGTTTTCCAATGAATGCTTTGAGTCAACATATGGTTGATCCTCATCACATTCACTAGATTGGTGCCAAGAATCTATTGAGATATCTTCGGGGCACAATCAACCATGGGTTAAGATACACTTCTGGGAGTTTGATACTCCATGGATATACTGATGACAATTGGCTGGCAGTGTGGTGGATTGCAAGAGCACATCTGGATGTTGCTTCACCTTGGTTTCTACTTCAATATCTTGGATGAGCAGGAAGCGAAATTTAGTGGCTTTGAGCATCACTGAGGTCGAATACATTGTAGCGAGTATGGCCTGTTGTGAAGTTGTTTGGTTGTGAACGCTCTTCAGTGAGTTGTTTGGGCATGTGCTAGATACCATCGTTATCCTTTGTGATAACCAGAGTAGGATTCGTCTTTCTGAGAATCCCATGTTCCATGATCGATCCAAGCATATTGATATCAGGTACCACTTTATCAGGAATATGGTACAGTGAGGCGTTGTAAGGCTTGATCATATAGGAACTGGTGAGAAAGTCGTGGGTATTCTCACAAAGCCCCTGGGAAGGTCAAGTTCCTAGCCTTCCGTTGGAAGCTTGGAATCGTGGAAAGAACTTATTCTGAGGATCCTGATTGAGTTGGACTATGAGCTTTGGGAGCTCCAGGGGGCTTGGGGATAACTTCTTAGATCTATAAGCACACATAGGGCTAGACTTGTTGAACCTTGTTGTGCTTCTGCCTCACTGTTATGATATTGCATTGGTTCACCTCTCTTTGATATGTGCCCCACACGCATCCTACCCATGGAGTTTCGGACTCATGGGAAGTACCTCTCATTTGGCCAATGAGGTGGGAAATGTGGATAGAGACCAATAGCAACACCGATGGATGCATTGAATATTGTCGTACTCTATATGTCTAGGATGGAACGTGTCCAACACCTTGATCTATGATTAAGTCTGATAAGGTTCTTACCTCTAAATTGATTTCGGGTTAGTAAAATAACTTCGTGTTAGTATGAGACTCGTTTGAGTCCAAGAGAGGTTTTAACCTCTAAGCTGACTTCTTGTCAGCTAAGTGTGATGTCTTTTTGACTCACCATTTTGTTCTATCTGAGAAAAAGAGCCAGCAAAGAAAGTTATGACAAGATGATGCATGATGTTGGGTGAAAGTACACAATGGTACTGATGGATGGAACTTGTGGAAAGATGGAGTAATCCCTAGTTGAGAGGGAGTGTTAATTTTGGGCAACTAGGTCCAATCTCCATGTTGCACTGCTCATATGATGATGGTCATATTTTTGTTGGATTCCTCTTTGGGAGAGGTGCAATATTGATCTAAATATCATCTTTTTTGGATGAACAGAACATTTATTTTGAATTTATTTTCCACACATGTGCAAGGTCAGCTAGATTTGTAATGTAGGCTCACATGCCTAATAGATGTGTCACACACCCTCACTGATGGATATAAATCGGAGAGACTTCGAGGTAATTTTCTCATCAACTCATCACACATATCTCATTTTGATCTGATTAGTTCGATAGCCTTTGGAGGCCTCTTCCCTTCACACGTGCGAAGTTGAAGGAGTTGTTTTCTACAAATATTTTTAGGGTTGAATTGCATAAGTGTTGACTAGAGTTGACCATGGTCAACCCTTGGTCGTTTGACTTCAAAAATCTGCCAAAATTTTGATTTTGATAGGTCGTATGATTCGGCACTAAAATCAAGGAAAATAAAGTTTTTTTTACTGAAGCCCTAATCTAAAGCATTGAATTTTTGTTTTATGTCTTGCGTTGACTTTTTTTCATTTACTTTTTGGTTGACCAACGTTGGCTTGTGATGAGACGTCTTTGAGGGTTGTGGGTGTGAAACTTGGAAGGTTGGCTGATCTATAAAGGATTTGCTGGTTGAAGCATCCTATTAACTGTCGTAACACTCAATATCTCATATCTTTGCTGGACAAGAAGAATTGTAAATCTGATCTATATTATTGGCTTGTCTTCTGTTGATCTATAATTGTGTTCTATCAGCATTTTACTTTCATGTTTATGTGATTGCTAATTTTTATTAGGCCTAAGAAATATTGAAGTAAATTTGCATTAAGCATAGAACACACCATGGTTATCTAAATTTAACACTCAAGTGCATAGATCAGCCTTCCTTGCTTGGATGAATAGCCCAAAAAAATTTGTTGCTTCAAACCCTTGAGTTTTCACCTGCAAAATGAATAAAATAATTCCAAACCCAATATATATATATATATATATATATATATATATATATATATATATATATATATATATATATATATATATATATATACAAAAATGTAAAAACCCCCAAATACCCAAGTGCTTCAAAATAACAAGGGTTAGAAAAAAAATTTACAAATATTTACAATATTTAGATATTAAATACACAACCTCTCATTAGTAAATATTTTTTTTTAGCCCCAGAACAAATAAGAATTTTGAAAAATATTCTCAAATAAATGTCAATGGATAAATAATTAAAAAAAAAATTAGATATTGGCCAAAACCCTTCTGCAAAATTAATCACCATAATGAAATCTCATAGCCCAAACATAGTCATTTCTTCCCCACAGTATGTGAACTTGGACCCCAAGCATTAGCCCACCTATAAATCGCTATAATTTTCTCAACATAAAATTTTTAGATCATATGGTCAATCAGATCACCTAAGATAACATATATCAATAGAATGTTCTTATCACCGAAAAATGGAATAACAATTGAAAAAGATATTTAGCACAATATAGGATCACATATAGCTAACACATACCACATATCAGCAAAAGAAGAAGACCATGAAGTGAACCCCAAAGTATTTCTATTATGATAAAATAATGTTCCCAGCAGAGCAGCAACACAATATTAGCATTACAAAAAAATTTAGATTATCCAATGATAAAAAAATAGAAGCTCACTAGCTTCTTTATATAGAGAAACCCCTCCAAGTGGAAAATAAAAGCTAACTAGCTTTATCCTCGTCAAAATAATCTCGACCATTGAAAATAACTTAATCATATTTTAATATCCATCGTTGAATTTTTTATATTGAGGAAAATTTTGAATTTTTCTTAAAACTCACTTTTAATTTATCCAAAAATTAATATTTTTGATTAATTTCCTCAAAAATTTGACTTTGATTTAACCACCAAGGCTTAAGGGCTCAAATTTTATTAAAATATCCATTTCCCCTTGGTAGGGGACCTCCAAAAATTAACTTCTATTTGACCCACGAATTTTTGACTATTTTCCACTTGGAGAAGATTAAATTTCTCTATAATTATTTTTTGACTCAAAATTAATTAATTTTTTGTCTTAGGATTTTAATTTAACTTAGCTAGAAAAATTAATTAATTGATACTAGAGAGGATTTAATGATTTTTCCACCCTCAAATATTTTTAGCCATGGTTTCTAATTGCAATGGACCATGCACTAAATTTTTTTTACATCAAATAATAACAAATTCAACCCTTAGAATGGGAAATACACATTTACACATATACCCTTAATAATTTACCCAATTATATGACACAATATGATCTAGTATGAAACCAAGTGTTATTGTTATAAAATAAGTTAGCCAATTTGGTAAAATTATTCCCAAACACACTTTTACAATACACTCGATATAACACTAGGAATCACATAGGACCTTGTCAAGGAATTCCACCCTAGCTTTGGGGTTTAAGCTAGAAGAATTTTTTTTTCGATTATCCATGTTTAGAAACACACATAATTCGGTGAGGTTAAAAAAATTCCTAGGATGAAATAATTTTCCAAAATCGGAGGCTTACCTAGGTGTCGTTACATAATTAAATGGTCATACTAGCCTCATTTAAAATACAACTTGCATAAATTGGGTTTACAATAACATAATTGTGTTGGTTGATGACTTTGATCTACAAAAAAATTTCTTCACATCTTTTTATTTTTCTTCCTTGGATTGTTGATAAAGTGTGGTCAACAGGACGCAATCACCAGAGTTAACAGATCCTCTAGAGGTGGTTAAGCACATGTTGTGAAACACATGGGGAGCATTGGTTTATCCAGTGTCTAAAAATCTCCCGCCAAATGCAAATCAAGGGTGTTTCGAACTCAAGACATTTGCCTATAATATCACTTGTTGGAATCATGATTGTTGTTACACCACAACCCCCAAGTTTTAATAAACGGATGCATTACCTGAGTTAACGGATCCTCGAGAGGCGGTTAAGCACATGTCATGCAACACACATAGATCATTGGATTATCAATGTCCAACACATACATATAAATTCTCCCACAACCCAATGTTAATTTTGTGGAGAGTGACCTCGACACATATTCTATTTTCACCAAAGAGAAGATTGTGGATCCAATTGAATTCGTTGTTGATTTCAATGATCAGCTTTGGGGTATGCATTTTGATGATGCATATTTCAGCAAAAGGAGTGGTGTCAATTTATTCACCTGTAGGTAAATTCCAAAATTTTTCTTTTTAACTTAACTTTCCTTGCACTAACAATATTGCAGAAGTTGAAGCTCTTATCCTAGATTTATAAAAAACCATTGAAATAATTGTCGACACCAAACAATTTGTGGAAATTTTGAGTTAGTTATTAACAAGGTCACACAAGTCTATATTCCTACCAATAAATTCCTCAAGAGATGCACTCAAATTGTTTGGAGATACCTTCAAAAGCTATGTCCTTTAACCTAACTTAAATAAGAAAAAACTTAAATGCCATAGTTTGCAAGCTCGTTGCTTAATGCTTCTAGACCTAAAAAATAATTGTTAGCTCACCATCATGATTGCCTTATGATCTCTCTATATAGACCTGTCTTCCTTGACAATGATCAATCTTCACAAATTTTCCAAGATGATGAGACGTTTGTTGCTTCTTGCTTAATGAACAAGTTGACAACTTTGATGTTAATTGCTTGGATGAAAAAAAGTTTCCCAAAGGCTTGATATCTTTGAAGAATTCATTTTCCTCGAGTGACATAAAAAATGCGAGTACATTCTCTAAAGAGGCTTATGGGAAAAATCAATTTTGTCAAAAGTTTTATACTTGAGTTTGCCAGGATAGTCAAGCCTATTCATAATCTTCTTAAAAAGAACCGAAATTTTTCTTAGACATAAGACACAAAGAGTGATATAAAAAAGAGACTTTGTTCATATAAAAAAAAAAATCATGTATATTGCACTTGCCCTTACTGAACCTAATTTTCTTAAATATTTTTCCATTTTAACCAATGTTATTCAGAAAGCTACCTCAATTATCCTCTTAGATAAGGATGACTCATGGTCCAAACAACCAATTCCTTTCATGAGCCAAAGGCTCCTTTAAAATGTCAAGTTAAAGTACACATTGATTGAAAGAAAAGGTTTCGCTTCCTACAGTTAAATTTTTTATGTCCCAAACTTTCCTTTCAAGAAAACTTGCTTATTGGTTAACTAAGATACAAGACATGATCTCAAAATATCTACTTATTGTATTCTTCAAGGGTGAGATTTAGCTCTCGACATAACTAAACATGCTCAACCAAATGAAGATTCCAATAATGATATGAATCTTTAGTAGCCTTATTTGTTGTTCACTATGAGAACATATATATTGTTGATCATCCTTGGTATCATGATATTATCTATTATTTGCAGAATAAGCATTTACTTCCCAACCTCAAAAGTCACGAAAGAAGGACATTGAAATTAGAAACCTCAAATTATGTCAAACTAGGTACTTTATTATTGTATAGGTTTGGAGATGGCATGCTTCTGCATTGCAAAAAGAAGAGATTACCACAACATGTTGAGAGTAATTAAAAATTTGGCCACATAGTCCTTTCACGTTGACATTTTATACCCAATGCCACCATGCATAAAATAATTTGAATTAGTTACTATCGACGTTCTTTTTTCCAAGATTCTTACCAGTTTGTGCAATCTTTCTACATATACCAGCATACCACAAGTCATGAGTAACTTTCTTCCATGCCCTTAATGTATGTTGTGCTTGATTTTCCTTTCAATAAATGGGGTTTATATTTCATTTCCCCACAAAATCATCCATTTTCTATTGGTCATGTCTTTATCCTCACAATGACTGACCACTCTTTAGAAGTTAATATATTCTCAACATTTGGCCATCCATTGAAAATTATTTCTAATAATGGATTTTCTTTTATTTTTGGGAAGTTCATTGAGTTGTGTATCAAATTTGGGGTTAAGAATTCAAATTTATTGACTTATAATCCCCAAAGAAATTACCAAGAATAATCCATGAGAAAAAAGTCATTAAAATCTTAAAGATTATAGGAAAGAAACCCTGCCAACAATAAATTCAACTGCCATGCACCTTATGGATTGGCCATACCACAACAGAAATCAACACTAAAGAGAATCCTATCCACCTGATGTGTAGTGTAGAACGAAGTCTAGAAAAAAGTTTCATGATATGGAGGAATGGGTACACATTTCCAAAATGGAAACACACTGGAAGTTTCATGACCTGGTTATTAATAGTAAGTTTCACTCTGATGAGATCTTATGATACATATATTAATTAGATCGATAGTCCATAGAGCATATCAAGCTCCGATGTGGGGGACATTTAACAAGAAGTTTCAGTTCAACTAATTGTAATGATTATGGTTTAATGTGCTCAATGGCTCCTCGAACATATCGGACTCCAACGTGTGCGAATTTTAACTCTTAAATTGCAGTCTAATGGGATCAGATGGTTAAAATAAAACATGATCTATAATAATTGTGTGAAGAGGTGCTCAACCTCTCCATAATAATAAAAATAAAAATGGTCCATGATATTTAGAACCCATGGTATTGACCCATAGTATTCATATGAAATGTAGCCTATTAAAAGGGAGAAATTAAACTAGTCTAGATCCATCTTAACTTTGGATCTACCAAGTGCCAAGAGGGATCAAATCTCTTGATATGAAAACCTCCTTTAGAGATTTCATCCCTCTCGGCACTTGATAGATCTGAAGTTAAGATGGATCCAGGTTAGTTAATTATCATCAAGAGGAGATTTGTATAAAGATTTTTTAGCAAGACCCATTATGTATCCATTACATGTTAGTTATATTATTTCACATTTAATTCGTAAGTGTTTATATGTAAGAAACCATATTCACTCTTAGAGGGCCACATGTCCCGAATCCATCGAATCAAACATGATTCGGTTGGACACGTGTCCTTTGGAACGATTAAAGTCCGTACCTCATGTTAAATACTCCAGAAGACATGGAATATGAAAATACCCATTGAGGATACAAATATTATTATATATAAAATTTATGAAGAATAATTAATTAGCTAATAATTATTAAAGAAGAGGCATGCCTAAATGGGACATGACCTTCCATGAAGAGTCACCTGCCTAGGGTATATAAGCAGGCCTCTCACTCTCAATTGTATCAATCATTCTTCATACATTTTATATATAATAATATTTGTATCCTCAATGGGTATTTTCATATTCCAAGTCTTCCACAATATTTAACTTGAGGTACAAACTTTGTTCGTTCCCTTTGGTATCAGAGCAGTTCGAGCCACTGGCCGCTCAACCGCTGCACAACGTTGTGTTCTCAAAGCCAGGTGCTTGACCATCAAATTTGTCGAAATCATTGTCATTGAAGCATTTCGTTACCATAAATCGGAGTTTCTCCATTTTCGCTAATAGGCCTTTGGCCATTTCAAGAGAAAAAATATGATAAATATTTTAAAAGAAAGGAAAAGAAAAAAAAATAAAAGAGTAAAATAAAGAGGAATATATATATATATATATATATATATATATATATATATATATATAGAAAATTTAAGAAAAAAAAATTATTAGAGATTATTAAAAAAAAAAGTTTGAAAGAAGAAAAATATTATAGATTAAAAAAAAATCGTATATAGAAAAGGGAAGTATTAAAAAAATAAAAATAAAAAAAATTACGTGCCCAATAAACCCCACCAGTCGACATCACACAACTCCTCGATTTGGCTTTTTCTTGGCTACCACCATTATACATCCCTATCCACACTGCCTTCCTAAACTCTGTGCGAGAGCCATTGTAGCAGCCACACCCTACCTTTGGAATCACAGTCGGACAACCAAACCTTCCACCTTGTCGTCATGGCTCATTGGGTCATGCACCATCGCTGCCTTTTGCCATTCATCATTACGATACTTGCTTCATACTACAGGAGCTACCTCACACTCTTATCCGCATGAATCATCCACCTCCGTCAACCCACTCTCCTGCTTTATGCACAGACGTCGTCCACAACCTTCCATGCTATCGCCACCAGAGCCTGTCCTACCATCCTCTATCATCCTAGCAAACCAAGTTGTTGCTACCGTACTCCAAGTTAAATTTAAAAATCATACTCCAAGTTAGTTGCAAGTGACCATTCATACAATCATGTCTGCTCATAACAAAAATTTGAAGGGGTTTCATTTTATTATATTTTGAAAATAGATTTTATCAATATTAAAAAAAAAATAAAAAAAAAAATTAAAGTCTCACGGAGTAAAAAACAACCAAATACTAAAAAGTGTGAGACTTAAAGTCTATATATTTATTCAAGGGGAACTTCTAAGGAGTTTATAAAAAAAAATCAAAAGAAAAATATATTAATATGTTGGAGGGTTCCTTATTATAGGTTCCTTATTAAATAAATGAGAGGCTTATTCAAAAATGGATAGAGTATAATACAAGGCATATTGAAGATAAGTGTGTTTTCATTTGTATAATATATTCGTAACAAGGGGATACATAAGCGTCACAGTCAAAGTATCATTTGACGAAATTATTAACAAATACAACATGGATTTTAAGACAAAACTGAAGGAAGGTAGACTTATAGAAACCTTACCCAGCAATGCCAAAGTGCTATTTAAATTTAAAGGAATTCTTGCGTGAAATTATGTCACTATTGCTATATAACCTGCCGAAGATAAAAATTATATAAACCCTACAATTGAAAACTAGTTGGTGATTCTTGAGTTAAATATAATCGAAAAATTATATTTTTTTAACTAAAAACAATAAGACATAAAAACTCTACAACTAAATATTGGGGATTATACCTTTATCTCTCAATTTACCATGAAATCCTTACTTTTTGACGATAGTGACATTGTGTTGGGCTCACCCTGGATGGAAACTCGAGGGTCCTTTATCCTAAATATGAAAACAAGACGTTTTTGACATTCTCCCACAAAAATAAAAAAATAACGCTACAGGACGTTACCTTGAAGCAAAATTCATGTTAGATGATCCAAAATAAAAATATTATCATAGGTTATAATTTTAGAATAAAATAATTACTAATTTAAGATATTAAATTAATAATTATTATTCTAGAATATTTATTTATGGAGAAAATTTAGAATTAGCATATTGTTGTAACTAGATATGACTCTCCAAAAGTGTCGTATCTTAGGCTAGTTATTTGGGATAGAATTTAATGTAATTGGACACTTGTTACTTAATAAGTGATCCATAATTTGTGGTAGTTAGGACATTGAGCTTATAAATATCTCATTGCAAGAGTGTTCTCGTGTTCGGGTGTAAACTCTTGCATAATTTCATATGTAATTCATTTTTCTAAATAATAATATTACGTGTCTGAGGACACTTTGGTCATTATTGTGGTATCTGAGCTACGATAATGCTATGAGGAGGAGATTCCAGCTCTACAATTTCTTGGAAAACTCCATTGAATTCATCAACAAAAGAAATTGGTATGCAATGAATTAAATTTTTTTAGAAAAGAAATTTAATTGTGCTTTATTTCTAAAAAAATTTAAATCCGAATATGCGCTCTTTTTTAAAGTGTCCTGAATCCTGCATCCTGAATCTTGTATGTTTCATGGAAGCCTTATCATTGAAGGCTATGTTCATTGGCTGTTTAAAATGGCAAATCGATACAGATATCAATCATGCATAAAGTTGGTTTTTTTTAATTTTTTTATTTATGTGGATACGAGCTATCACTGGCTGAAATTTGTATGGTGAGATTCAATTTGTTTTTAAATTCAAATTTTATGCTGTAAATTGCTTCCTCTTATATGTGTTTCGATCTTCATATCAATGTTATTGAATGCCGTAGGAATATAGGAAAGTAGCACAGATTGAAAAAATATCAATGCAGATTGTCGGAAAGACAGAAATTGGCATTCTCTTGAACGTGAATGTAAAATTGGTCTGACACTGCTTCTATAGCAGAAAATTCCCAACGTGAACCACAATCTCCGACATGTTACTCCACATTGCAGACTATAACTCTCTCAGGAATAGTAATTGTGACAATCGATTTATGTGAATAAGTAACTGTGACAATTGATTGCTTGATTTACATCTGCAGCTAGTCCTGTGACAGTCATGTCGGATTGAAGAGATAAACCCTTGGACCTGCGTGGTGCGTGGAGTGAGAAAAGAATGGAAAGGAGTAGAGTGAGCAAGGACCTGCGTGTTTTTCAATCAACAATCAAATTTCTCTTTTTATGTAGCAGTTTTCTACAAGATAAGCTTGTGTAATTTAGGAAGGAAATTGGCGTTGTCCATCAATGGCGTGGCATGTAGAATCAAAGTTTGGAACACACTAATATCAATCAAGCTGTGAAAAGAATGGCATTGCTAGATCGCTGGAATTGCTTGTTGTTGTAACGGTGAAACTATTAGATCAGAATGGCACATGGGTTTGCATAGCACTTGCTCTGAAACTGATTCAGTACAGTGAAAAATAAAAGGCAGTTGTTGTTGCAACCGAAACATATTGACAAAAAAAGATGTTACTGTGTTAATACAAACTGAAAAGAGTATTTTCATGTTTATTTTTATTACCAATACATTGACGAGACATAGGACACAAAGGAGCTGAATATTAAAGACAAAGATACCCCTTACGAAAATTGGAATCATAAGGTGAAGTAAAATTATATTTTTGGATTTATGTAATGTTTTTATTGGAGTAATAAGGATTTTGTAAATTTATGGAGTAATAAGGTTATTTGTAATTTTTTGGAGTAATAAGGAGATTTATCTTTGTAATTTGTTTCTGGAGAGATAAGTGTGACTCAAAGTAATTTTACTTTGAGGGGGGGTAACAAATTTTTACTAGATTTTGCAAGAGCATCATTGTAAAAGTCAAATTTTGAAAGTTACCTTGTAAATATTTGAGAAATTGACTAGAGCCAAGTGCAAAGCTCAGTCATTTTTCTCCTATTTCAACGACTATTCAAGGGTCAAGGCCAAGCCCCGATAGATAATTTTTTTGCGTCGTGTGTTGACCATCTTGATATTCTTTAGAGCTTGATTCGTGGTGTGAAGTTCAAACACTACAATGTCTAAGTTGATTAATTTATTTTCTGATTATGACAAAATTGAAGGCTCAAAATATTACAAAACGTGGCAATGCCTCATCGAAAGAACTCTCCTTTATAATGAATTGTGGCATGATATATGCGATGGAGATGTTAAGCCAAATAAACCTACAGATGCAGCAGCACTAGAAAATGGGGAAGTTAAAAATGCCAAAGCATTAGCTCTCATTAAATCTTCTGTCAATGATGAAATGTATGTCCATATTGAAAATGTTAAAGATGCATGGTCTACTTTGAGAACTTTTAAAGAATTGTTTGATACTCAGCCTGAATCAAAAATATTTGACCTACAATTAAAATTGTTGCATCAAAAATTGACTAAAGAAGGAGATATTATTGAATACATCTCCAGACTTAAGAATATTAAGCAGGAAATTGTTAATGCTAGTTTTCAAGCAGTAGATGATAGTTTTATGGTCCCAATTTTAATTGCTAGACTTCCTTCTTCCTACACACATTTTTTGGAAACTCTACAACTAATTGGAAAGTTAGAAAATCTAAAGTTTGATGAGCTCTGCGAAAGTTGACTCAACATGATTAAACTTTTGGGAAGAAAAATAAATTTGGTGAATATGTTTTTCTCACAGAGGCCAGTACTAGTAACTCATCAACTGACAGTTCTAGAAGCAGAGGCAGAGGCAGTTTTAATCAGAATCAAGCAGCACATAATGTACAAAGTCGAGGAAAAATTCAAAGCAGAGGCAGTGGCAACAATTCAGGGAGAAGTAATTTTCAAGGCAGAGGCAACAATCAAGAAAGAGGAAACAATCAAGGAAGAGGTTATTTTCAAGGTAGAGGAAATAATAATCAAGGTAGAGTACAACCTCAAAACAGAAGTCAAAGCAGAGGCAGAGGCCAGTCTCAAGGAAGAGGAAGAGACTTAAGTCAAGTTGTGTGTCGAAGATGCAACAAAATTGGCCATTATGCTGCAGATTATCGCATATCTATCAATAAAATTTCCAAGTTTCAATAGCCTTCAAAACAATTTGCAAATGATCAAGATCAAGATGATAATGACTCAGAATATGTCTTCACTTCTTCACCAGCATTCCAACTTTCCTCCTATATTAAGAGTGATTATGAAGATGCTTGGATTTTGGATTCAGGAGCAACTCAGCACATGACCTGTAGATGAGATTTCTTTTGGAATTTTCAAGAATGCCATCTTAATTCCATCTTTCTAGCAGATGATACAAAACATACGCCTTATGGAAAAGGTGCAGTTAAAGTTTTTCTCTCTGACATTGGAGAAAATTTGATTTCCAATGTGTGGTATGTACCCACCTTTAAGAAAAATTTGTTGTCTTTGGTCGTGATTCGACAAGCAGGACATCAAATAATTATGGAATATGGCTTAGTTAAGATTAATTCAGTCAAACAAAACTTCCAAACAGTGATGACAGGATATGAAGACAGAAAACTATTAAGGATGAAAGGGACAGTTATTCCAAGGCATTCTTATTTTGCAGGGGTAGTTACTACAGGAATTTCACCTATAATATTATGGCATGTCAGATATGGAAATTTTAATTTTGATAGTCTTTATCAGTTTCAAAAACAAGGGATGGTTAAAGGACTTCCAACTTTCAACAAAGAAAATGCAAAATGTGAAACCTGCATTTATGGAAAAAAGAGTCGAGAAAGTTTTCCAACAAGTTCATGGCGAGAAAACAGGATGCTGCAACTAGTTAATAGTGATGTGTGTGGTCCACTACAAACTTCATTAGGTGGTTGCAAATATTTCTTACTATTTATTAATGATTTCAGCCGAATGACTTGGGTTTATTTCTTGAAAAACAAGTCAGAAGAATTTGAGAAGTTTAAAATTTTTCGACAACTTGTTGAAAATGAAGCCAAAGAAAAGATAGGTACTCTCAGGATAGATAATGGGGGAGAATTCAATTCAAATGAATTCAAAACTTATTGCAATGAAAATGGCATCAGAAGGCATCTTACAAATTTTTACATTCCACAGCAAAATGGAGTCGTAGAAAGGATGAATCACACATTGTTAGGCATGGCGAGATCCATGTTGACTTTCAAAAGGTTAAGTCCAACATATTGGGCAGAAGCAATACATACAGTTGTCTATCTAAGAAACAGATCTCCAACTGCTTCTTTAGACGGAATCACCCCTTATGAAGCTTGGTTTGGTTTCAAACCTAAAGTTAAATATCTTCAAGTTTTTGGATCCATCTGTTATGCCTTAGTTCCGAAAGAAAAACAAACTAAGCTTGATTCAAGAAGTTTGAAATGCACAATGATTGGCTATTCATATGAAAAGAAAAGGTATTGTCTTTTTACCAATGGAAAGTTTGTTGTGAGCAGGGATGTCATTTTTGATGAAACAGAAAGTAAGAGTGCTGAAGAAATCGAAAATATTCTTCACAAGTTAGAAACTAAGGGTAGTAAAAGAAAATGAAATATGCAAAGTCAACCAAATTAACAAAATTGGTATAAACTTGATTTTCCTTCCTCTGAAGATGAGTCATCAAGTCCATCTACTTCAACAAAATCATCTGGGTCTTCTAGCAGTTCATCAACATCTCCAAGCAGCAGTAGTTCTTCTGACAGTGATTCTCCAGACTCTCCACCTGAACGACGAGCATCAGTTTACATTAATCCCTTTTACAATGATGGAGACTTCTCAAAATCTCAAACAAGTGAGCAACAACTTCCAAAATGGGCAGTTCAACTATTGAAAGATATAAAGCCTGATGAACAAAATAAAACAAGAACAAGACAGAAACACAAAAGTGAAGCAACTTTCGCCTTGCTAACACATGATTTTACTGAACCTTCCACATACAAAGAAGTAGTAAAACATAAATAATGGCAAAAAGCCATGATTGATGAATATCGACCAGTAATTGATAACCACACTTGGAAACTAGTTGATTGTCCCCCAAATGTTAAACCCATAGGATGCAAATGGGTTTACAGAGTTAAGTACAACCAAAATGGTGAACTTGACAAGTATAAAGAAATACTTGTTGCTAAAGGTTTTGCGCAGTAGGAAGGCATTGATTATGAGGAAAATTTTGCACCTACAACTAAATGGAACACCATCAGGTTAACACTTGCATTGGCCGCTCAGAAAGGGTGGAAAGTTCATCAAATGGATGTCAAAAGCGCTTTTCTCAACGGGGATTTACAGGAAGATGTCTATATGACACAACCGATAGGGTTTGAAATTGAAGGGCAAGAACATAAATTCTGCAAATTGATCAAGGATTTATATGGATTAAAACAAGCTCCTCGAGCTTGGTATGCAAAGATGGATGAATACCTTCAAAAAGTTGGTTTTCAAGGAAGTGAATCTGATGATACTTTGTATGTGCACCAACAAGGAAAACATCTGATCATTCTCATTATGTATGTCGATGATTTGATCATTACTGGCAACCATGATGATCATATTGCACAAGTAAAAAAGGAGTTACAAGAAGGTTTCAAAATGACAGATTTGGGTTTACTTCACTACTATCTTGGAGTTGAAGTCTTCCAACGTCCACATCATATTTTCATTTCTCAGTGTAAGTATGCCGCAGAGGTTTTTCAACACTTTGGAATGCAGGATTGTAAGCCTGTTCTTACCCCCATGGAGAAAAACTTGAAACTTTCAAAATTTGAAGGGGGGGAAAAGGTGGACAACACTACTTACAGACAGTTGATTGGCAGCTTGATTTATTTAACAACCACTCATCCTGATCTATCTTATGCAGTCAGTATTATTTCACGTTTCATGCAGGAACCACTAGACAGCCACTAGAATGTAGCCAAAATAGTTCTTCGATATATCTAAGGAACAAAATATTTTGGTCTTCTTTACACCTATTTTTGACATTCTCCCACAAAAATAAAAAAATAATGCTACAGGACGTTACCTTCAAGCCAAATTCAGTGATGCCTTAAGACATAGAAGAAAACTCAAAAGTAATTCTTCAAGAAAGTAAAAATGTGATACAAAATATGCAAAGAGAAGTTGACAAGATCATCACTAGAAAAAATGAAGGATTTTCTCAACTTAAAAACCACAATGAAAACTACTGACACAAATTAAGAAGATTAAGAAGGAAAAGAAGTCATTAGAAAACAAGGTGCAACAGTTTATCGACAAGGGAGCATCGAATGTAGAAATCCAAGTTTAAGAGAAAGAAACATAAACTGATGCAGTGAATGTCACAACTCAAGTAGAATACAAGCAAGTTGAAAAAAATACAAACTAAGATGTTCTAGTTCAGACGACGAACATCCCATGTGAATGGTCTGTAACCAACGCAACAACATCCTTGCCAAAAGAAGATAAAAAAAATTCCACACACCTAATAAGGGAAAGTCAAACCAAAAAAGTTACATATTAACATCTGAATCACAAGAGTAGACAACTCAATCAAGCTACGTATTCAGAACAAAAACAAAAAAATGATGTTTCGAAGAATACTAATGTCAGTGCAATCTATTCATGTAATAAAAAACTATCACAAGTTTCTAGTCACTACAAGATTCCACAGAAGATTAATCTAGGATGGTTTGATCCCTCCTCCATGTGAAAATTTTATATATCACTCCAGGAATCACTGCAATTCCCTCTGAATGGCTTTGATTCTCCTTTCAAAAATTGCTTTGGAAGTATTACCAAAACTCTTCTAACTAAATATGAGAAAGCTTGGTGGCAAGCCTTTAAGCAAGCATGCCTTTAAGCCAACATGCGAGCTTCCAAGATTGAAGGACTAGGAAACAGAAAGAGAGCATGCTAGAAGAGTGAGAGCCCATGGGGCAAGTTGAGAAGGAAAGTGTCGTAAACGTCTAGTATCAATGAAGATTCCGAGACGACAAGATGTTTGAAACTGAAAAATAGATCAAGCCTTTTTCATCAACAAGATTTAAGGACAAAGATTTTTGAGGAAGAAGGCAATGTTATGAATAAAATAACATAAATAATGATTAATTAGCTAAAAATTATTAATGAAGAGGCATGTCTAAATGGGACATGACCTTCCATGAAGAGTCACCTTCCTAGGGTATATAAGAAGGGATCTCACTCTCAATTGTATCAATCATTCTTCAAACATTTTATATATAATAATATTTGTATCCTTAATGGGTATTTTTATATTCCAAGTCTTCTGGAGTATTTAACTTGAGGTACGAACTTTTTTCGTTCCATTCTTCCGATCATGTTTGATCATGTCTGTACAAGACATGATTGTGTCCCGATTTTCCAGAGACGTGAAGCGGAAAAAATCCCTCTACAACTTTTAAAAGGCTGGTTTGGCCATTCATTTCTCACTTTATCTTGAGAGTGTGTTTGAAAAGGAGCAAAGGAGTAAGGAGAAAGAAGGATCAAGGAGGAAAGCAGCATTTTCAAGGAAATTCAAGCAACAGGTAAGTGCATTTCCTCTTTTTTTTTCATTTGGATTGCATGTGCATTTCTTTTACAAATTTGTGCATTTTTTTTTTTTTCTTACAGCATTCATGGCTCAATCATGGGCAGCAAGGAAGGGGAAAAGGTAGGGGAAGAATGTCCCCATTGGAGATGCCCCTCTTGTTCCAATTTCATCAGGGTATGAAAGTGTTTCATCTATTGGAAATGGGGTTGAAACAACAACTTCAAATGTTGAGGGAAGATGACAACCTCAAGATAAAAAATATCCATTGTGCCACAAGACAACAAGGGCCAGGCAGCAAGATGAAGGGAGGAGGAAATGTTGCTTGGAAATGCATTTATTGCAACTGTTAGGGTCCCGTGATTTGGAAGATTGGTAGACCAAATGACAGAGTAACATGGAACCAATATTTGGAGTCCTAGCACCTAGCCTTCCCGGACTCAGAGAGGGATCTGTCTATTGAATGCAAAGGATGTGTTCTTTTTTCCTTAGGGTTTTGATTTTAGGCTAGTTATTAAGTGTAGGGTTTGTTGATTGTTTTGGTTGGGTAAGATGGTCAAGTGGAATAGGTGGAGTGAGAGGTTTTTGAATCATTGGGCTATGGAGTCAATGGAAGTCATGAGTGTTTAAATGATGAATCAGAGTGTGTTGCAGGGCCATTCTAGCAAGGTTAATGGATCCTTAAGGTAATGTGTGAAGTGTAGTGGACATCAAGTTTGGGAAAAACTAGGAGTTCTTTAATACATATAGTTAAAAGCTACAACTCATGAAGTAGGGAAAACCATTAAGCTCAATGAACAATACTTAAACTAATAAATATCCAAGATAAACATTCCAGTGAAACATAGAAAGAATAAGAGCTTCTAACTTTAGTAAATTCACCTTCAGAATTTGGTAAAACATATAAGATAGCACAATAACTTAATATATGAAGAGGGAACTCCTAAACATCATAAATCAGGCTATAAAGAACTCTGAAACAAGTTGGTAGGCATGGGAAAAGGGCAAGATCGAACGAGACCTCTTTGACTTAGCCTAGCAAACAATATTCCAAATAAAGGTTTCAAGACAGAGTTTTGAAAGCTTCAAATAAGCAGGGCATACCATGAATCATACTTGTAAACTGGCATACTAACCATACATGAAACAAAAACAAGTTTAGGTGGACCTAAGGATCAATCAATAATTCCTTAAGATGACCAAACATAAGAAAACATCAAATCTATAACAAACAGGAGCGCTGAGGTGCCTCAAAGAGCATGTCTCAACCTATTCTTTTCTGATTTATAGCAACCAAGAAGCATGAAACATAATGAGAACAAGAAAACATAAACAAGTTAAGAAGACATCACCATTCACCAAGCTAAGGAATCCTGCAAACAAGCTTCTCCATCATCATGCCAAACAAGTCATTCATCAACTTCACAAAAGCAATTTCTTCTCCAAGACCATAGAAACCATGTATTGCTCTCCAATTTCATTAAAAGCCAACAAAATACATAAGGGCCTCATGATCTATTTATGGAGAAAAGGAGGAATAAAACCCTAAATATGGTAGGAAAATGTCAAATTCAACCATAAATGTCATTTATGGCCAAAAGACCATGCAAGGCCCAAGGCACATAATATCCTAAGAAATAAATGCCAAAATAACTATTTGCACCTAATTCTAGACTGTTTTGCCTCAAAAAACTCAAAAATATCAATTTTCAATAAATGAGTGTGTTTTGTTGACCTTTGGTCCAAAACACACTTAGACGGTCTCTGTGCGTAGTGCCACTTCAACAGAAAAAAGGTCTTTTGTGACTAAGTTTTGGACCCCTTCTCGATGCCAGATTTGGCTCCGTGATGGATCGTTGGAAAGCCTGATGAGTCTAATTTCCATAAATTCTTGATTTTTCCTGAATGAGTGCCATTTTCTTGTCCAAAAAACCATTCTCCCAACACTACTCTGTGCACAACACCTTGCCTGAAAATGAGGCAGAATGGTCAAAATGTTGGTGTTTTGTGACCTTTTGGGGGTCAAAACTACTCCAAATGATCTGAAATTTTGTGAGAAGACTGCTGATGATGAGAGGAATCCAAAAATTTAAATTTTTCGAGTTGAGGATGCACCAAATTTGTGCGTAGCGCCAAGGGTGTTGCACAAAGAGGCCTCAAAATTTCAAAAACACAAAATTTTGTTCAATTTGGCCCAAAATTTTTGGAGAGGTCCCCCAAGAGGTCTTGGAAACCTTTTGAGAAGCCTCAACCCAAACTCCAAGGATATCATGGCTTTTTTCCTCCTTTAGTGTTTTATTTTTAAGCAATGCCTTCTTGAGCTTTGCCCTAGCAATTTGATTTATGAGGGCATAGTGTTTAGTCATTTTCCTTTGGAGCTCAAGCGCCTTGTTTGCCTTCTCCAAATTGTCTTCTAAATGTATATTGGCCCTCTCAGGCCAAGGCTCCCTATAAAAATCTATGTCTCTGTCAAGTAGCTCACTGATAGGAATTTTCTCAGCTAGGGCATATTATTCTTCCCTCTCTTTGGTGTTTCGGGGAAAATCACCCTAGAGGTTCGTTGGGTTACAACCTCCACAGAGCAGGGCATGCTACTCAAGAAGGAATCACACAACCATACATGTTCATGAAAAAATAAATAGAGTAGATCGAGGAACTTACCCGTAGGTCCTACGGTTGAAGCAGATCCCGTGGGGTCCAAACCCCCAGCAACCGTCCTTCCTTCTTAACCTGAAAGACAAGAAGAAACAAGCACGAAGAACTGTTTGTACAGCCTATATCTACTCTAAATGTTAGTGAAATCCATATGAAACATTAGATAAACCATAATAAATGCTTAAATAACAATATTCTCATATATGCAAGCGGACACTAACACGTATATTTTGGGAACAAGATGGTTCTTCTGTATTATAAATAGCATGTACAGAAATAACAAGTGGAGAGATCACCTGAATCCTTCCACGATCTTCGAGCAGACCGTCGTCCGGATCCGTCCCACCCTTGCCTCACTAAGATTCCTTCCGAACTGGTGCATACGAGATGACATATAGGGAGATGAGCATCTCCAGGAAACAAGGGTTTCCTGTAATGAACTAGGAAGTGCAAGAGGCACGGGAATTCAGACTTGGATAGGGAATACCAACAGAGTATAATATCAATAATTTCTCTCTCCCTTAGGCCATACACATGAGGGGCTTTTATACTCCCTCAAAGTAGTTTCAACAGTTGGAAACAGTTGGCCACGTGCTGGGGTGGTTGAACTACTAGAGTAACCATCAACCCAGCCCAAAAATAGGGAATTTTTATATATTTTTTAATGATTTTAATGGCATACGCGGAAAATTACATGTGGACTCGCGTATACACGCAGAAAAGTCTGGGCATAACCGCGTATGGGGATTTTTACACTGTTTTTTAGTGAATTTTGTCCAAGTCTGTAGGAATGGGTGCCCAAAGCCATAAAAGCAATCATGAATCATATGAAGGTGAGAAATGATGCTATAACGGATGCCCCCTAATATATGAGGTCGGAAAGGACAAAGAATGATGGCGAAGCATTATGCACATAGAGAACTTCGCAAGGATAAGAGAGGACTTCACCGAAGTTTCGGCCTGCCAAAAACCAATGAAAGAAAACGGAGAGAGTCAACTCATCTTTGAGGCCGGGCACCCATGCTCGGTCAAAATACATCATATAAATGCGAATAGATCAACATGTATACAAGTATAGGCGGGCGAAAGTACACGATGAATCATACGAGCATGTGGAAATGCCAAGTCTGAATCAATGTCCAAGTATCACATATAGAAAGGCGATCGAGATGGATACTGTTGGATGTACGATCATAAAAATGCTTGAATCTCCAGGTACCAAATCATAAAGGGTGGAACAAACGGTACAATCACGCAACTCGGGAGCCAACATATAAGATGCTGCTGAACTAAACTGCAACATATAAGGGTGAACGACATCACTGGCAGAAATTGAATGGACTGTCAAAAGTGAACTAAGAAATGCTGATGCAACCCGAGGTCTTCACCGATCACTATGGCACAAATCTACACAATGGGAATAAATGAGCTGAAATCGACCATGTGAGAAATCGTTGGATTACCGGTCAATGATGTATATCATTAACCAACGTGAGACAACCCACCAATAATGAAAATGAGTGTCAAGGTGCCCCAGTACAATCTAACAAGTGCGAATGAATGTGTTGAAGTCGAACACTTGAAAGAAAGTCTGCCAATAGAGCGAGTAGTGAATCGCAGCCGATGAAAAGTGCGCCGCGATGTTTGCCAGGCCTAGTGCGGCAAAAAGACTCTGTAGACCTTATTCCTGGACGTGGTCGGAGTGGATGAAATGTACATTTGAAGGAAGCATTAAGGCATCCCACATCAGTCCGACGCGAGTGTAACCCGCAACCTTTGGCCAAGATTTGGAAAGGAATCGGACGAAGTAGAGAGTGATGGAACAAGGCGAAGTCGTTTGAGCATGCACAAGATGAAGCCGCTTTAGGAAGAAGCCTACGAACCAACCAATAATGAAAGCTGACAAAGAGGCGAGATATCCACCAATAGGGTCAAATGGAAATCAAGGTACTGCACGAATCCCAAGTGTGATAATGTATGCTGACGTCGAACACAGGGGAAACCACTCAGTCAAAGACCCATAATGATGATCGAATGCTGAGCACAAGGTCACCTATCAATGATGTAAATAGGGCCAGGGTGCGGCTCTAGGTTTGCTCTCAGAGAAATGTGTCGTAGTCGATAAGAGACAAACCCGCCAGCAAGAAGTCAATGGAGACCTTCTCAAACCAGCACGACCAGAGGACCAAAACATTTGATGTGATAGAACAAGATACTGACAAGACCGGGTAGGCTGACTAAATAATGAGTCAAGAGACACCGCAGAATGGCCGACTCTGGTTAGACTTCCCTTGAACAAAAGCATGACTCGTGATGACCATGGCAGTAAAAAGTGACACTGTATAAGTCTGTTATGCAAGAGGCAAAAACAAAATCTCCATATGATTGGAAGAGATAACCAACCGGGGGAGGACTGACCAGTGAAACAAGGCAAAGGCTAAACCTAGGTCAAAACTAAAAACCATCCCAAATGAAGGAAATATATATAATTATATGTGCTTTGTTCAAGGGCGACAAACTGACACTGTACTGCCATCAAATTACGAAGTTACATCCCGTTCCCGCTCTTTTTGTTATATTTTATTTTTTTGTCTATTTCATATAATAAGCCTGAAAAAGAATAAAATAATGCTATGGTACAATGGATAGAACGAGTATAAAAAAAACAGATGCACTAGTTCCTGGGATTGGAACGATCCTATGCTCAATGCAAGGTGGCGGAAACTGGTAAGCGATACTCAGAGGAATGTTCCATCCATGGGTAGAGAGGGTGTCAAGTCGTGATAGCTAAGTGCATGCAATGGTTAACTTGTACAGATAGACAAGGTCAAAATTTGGCTTAAACATTGAGTCCAAATGAAGCCGGCTAAAGGCCAGGATAAACAAGTAGCCAATATGCAATGCGTGCTTCAACTTAACGACACCGGGGAGCCTCTGGGGTAATAGCCGGAAAAAATGATAGTGAGGAAGAAGAGAATGAAGCTTCAACTTCGTAAGTCATGGGAGGACTAAAAGAGGACTCCCGAGCCTACATAAAACACAGCATGGGCAATAAGTGATAGCGAGGAACTAACTAGGAAGCCCATGTAAAGGAAGGCTCTACCACCAAGTCATGATTAAATAATCGGCGAGTGAAATGGGTGTAATAGTCAGGACCTGATGGGATCGACCCCATGGCAAGTGATCAGTATGGAGGCTATTATGCAAGATGCAGTGGAAAGTGATTTCCCTAACCTATATGCTAGTGAATATCGTATACCTGCCGTGACGAGTCAGTAATCATGGATCAAAAACCGGGAAAAATCTCAAATTCGTCAAAATGTACCTGAAAACATACCAAACTGGGCACTGCCAAGCATCCGGATTATGCAGCTTAAGATAGATTGAAATAATAAGCATAACAATTTTTTGCGAAAATTTTCAACTTTTTAGCCATAAATAGACAAATTACCTCATATTTGGTTCATTATTACATTGCTGATTTGGAAAAAAGTGCTCTGGAGCAAAAAACTTCTTTTGTCAAATCAGGAGCAACCGACCGTCAAATCGCACCAAATTTGTTAGGTAAGCTCATCAATCATCCTTGTTATTCATTTTGTCCGTTCATAAAGTAAAATTTAGTAAATTTCACCATAAAAACCCTTGCTAAAAAACACGGGTTTGCGCATACACGAGTTGGTAACGGTGAAGTCACGTATACACGCGACTGTGCATAAATGAAGTCGTGTATGCGCAGACCCAAATCAAAAATTACGTAGCTAATGAAGGAATTGTTGAAATTTGACAGGATGACTATCTCATGGAGAGAGCGTGAACACAGTGCAATTGATCAAGAAGTCATGCGAGATCGAGCATCACTAAATATTCTTCGGAATTGCGGCTTGCTCAAATTTTTCAAAATGCCAAATATGAAAAGCAATGTCCGGTTGCTAGAAATGCTCATGAATTATTAGGAACTGGAAGAGTACTGCTTTATGATAGATCAGATGCCTGTACGCATTGAAGTGGAAGACATATATTTTATCACTGGACTGTCCCGGAGGGGAGAACCAGTAGACTTGCATGGGAAGCCCCTGGGAGGGCTAACCGTGGAGGATTACGTCCACGTGTATTGCATAGAGGGTTCCAAGAAAGTTGGAACTCAAATTTCAATTAAATATTTACGGGATTTTCACATGAAAATCCTCCTTTTCACAATTGGCAGAGTGGCAGGATCCGCCTCCCTACATCAGGCGTCTAGGATGCAAATGAGTATAGCAGTAGAATGCTTAACTCATGTATATGATTGGTGCACAACCCTATTACTGAACATGAAGCAACAATTGACCTCAATCCGCCAAGCAAAGACAAAACATTTTGGATACGGTACAATTTTGATGACATTCTTCTTTGAGAAGATACCAACATTGAGACCCAGAGTCATCTCTACCATCAACAGCCCTAGAGATCCAAGAATTTCCCGTTGGGCAGACATGATGAAGAGATTAGGGGGTAGTGAAGTACCCCAGACCACTTGGGATGATGAGTTCTTCCTTTGGTGGGGAGAACAAATCATCGTTGTGGACGACTATCCCTATGCCGGGATGGACTTTCGTGGAGATCCAGATCTTGTTCTTCCACCAGGCACAGCATGGGGCACAGTCGGTAAGTTTGAAAAAAAAATTGACTTATATAATTTTTTTGGATTTTTTCAAATATGTATGAAAAAAAATGAAAAACAGACATGTTTTTTATTAGATTCATAATGACTGACAAATTAAAATGATCATGATACAGATGTTGGACCAGTTCGACCTGAGGGTTTCTCGCACCACAAGCGTCGCAAGGGTGAAGCAGATACAGTGGATTCAGACAGAACCCTCCAGGCTATACAGAGGAACTTGGAGGGGTTAACCTGCCAAATGCCTATGGCTGCCATGGAAGATCTGCCGGAAGCCATCCAGAGACGGGTGGTAGGAGTGCCCCGAGACTGGGTACGGTTATTCCGCCGAGTTGCCACCGCGATCACATTTTATAGGAACACGACTTCTGGGCAGGGACCTTGGGAGTAGATAGATATTATGTATTAGCTGACTGTATATTATTTTTGAGACTGAACATGATTTGGCATAAGCCCAAATTTTGTATGACCTTATGGATCCAAATTTTGTAAAGTTTTTGAACACTCTGATGATATATATACAACGATATTTGATGTGATGTGATAAATGTATCAAAATGTATGATGTTTTTTATGATTAAATTTTATTTTCTGGAATGATTAATATGCCAATCCAGTGCCTGATTAGCTAATGATTCAGCCAACCAATTGTTAGCTCGAGGAATATGAATGAAGGTTAAAAAATGAAATGATCTTTGTAACAAACGTACCCTCAAGAACAACCGTAATAAAAATGGATCTCGAACCCGATAAGTATTGTTCAACTGTGACACCACCAGCTGAGAGTCCAAGAAAACTACCAACGAATCAACACACAAAGATATTGCCTCCGAGAGTAGATAAATAACTGCAGTGTATTCTGCTATATTATTAGAAGCAAGACCAATGCAGACCCCTCTTGATACTAACAACTGACCGGAAGGATAATGAAGCACCCAAGCCACGGAAGCTAAGTTTCGGGTGTGTCTACTAGCACCATCGGCAAAACCAAAATGACTCATGACATCCGACACAACCTGCCAAAGCAGATCAAAAAACATCACCAACTCATCAAAGATCGAAAATCAACCAGATATGTACAAAGCAAAAAACTACTATATACAAAAGCAACATGCCAGGCCGAAGCCTAGGCATAATACTTCTTCAAATAGAGCCCATTTCGGGGCTCCGGCAACTCGTTCCCTTCAAAATAAACCAAGGTATACGCTCCTTTATTAAGGACTTTTTTAACGATAAAGGGGCCATACCACATAGACTTAAAATTTCCTGCCCCCAGGGCATCTTTTTCTTGGGCATAGACCAAAACAAGGTCACCTTCCGAAAAAACCCTGGGTTTGACCGCCTTCTCGTACTGAACTTTAACTCGGTTTTTATGCGCTTCATTCATCGTGGCGGCATCCCGACGCTGCTCATCGAGATGTTCCAGATGAAGGAGCCGTTCTTCAAGACTAGAAGTGTCAGGAAGAAGTTCAACAGCTAACTTAAGAGAAGGAATCTCGCATTCAATGGGAAATACAGATTCCAACCCGTGCACTATCTGAAACGGAGTAAAGCTAGTTGCAGTTTTCATTGACGTCCTGTATGCCCAAAGTGCAGGATATAGCATAATATGCCAGTTGGATCTAGCTTTATCAATTGTCCTTTGAAGAATTGTCTTCAAGGATTTATTCACGGCTTCCACTTGCCCATTGGCTTGAGAATAATATGGAGAAGAATGCTCCTGCCGGAAACCCAATTTGAGAGCCAACTCAGCCATCATACTATTCTGAAAATGACTGCCATGATCAATGACAATCTCTCTAGGAATACCAAAACGAGCGATAACCTGGTTGAAAAGAAAAAGAGCTGCAGTCTCATCATCATTCCCAAAAGTAGGCATAGCCTCGACCCACTTCGTAAAGTAGTCTACTGCTACAATAATGTACTTGTGACCTTTAGCCGAAGGCAGGTTACAAGTAATACCCCACTTTGTAAAGGGACCGACAGTAATGACTGGAAAAAGCGGAGCTGGATGAGCGCGCATTTTTCAAGTAAAGACTTGACACGGATGACACTTTTTGACTGATTCGATACAATCCTTGAAAATCGAGGGCCAAAAGTACCCAGCACGCAAGATTTTTTGGGCTGTAGCAAGCCCAGATAAATGACCCCCACAAGCTCCACTGTGAGAATCATTCAGCACAGCCTCAGCTTCTTCGAGAGTTAAGCAGCGTCTCAGGATTGAATCAACCCCTCAACGGTATAAAGCATCACCAATAATCAAATAATTCTTGGCCAAGTGACGCAGCTTACGACGCTCATCTTTCGAAAAAGTAGAGGGAAACTTCGCAGTCTAAAGATACACAATGATATCTCCATACCAAGGATCCTGTGAAGAGATAAGAAACAAGTGTTCATCCGAAAAGGATTCATCATAAATCATCTCTTCTCCACAGGGCAACTCGGAGATCAATTCCGCGAAAACCAATGATTTCTTGGATTTGGCAGACATAAACTCAAGATCAAATTCCTGCAAAATCACAATCCATCTATTGTATTTTCCCCCAATCACTCACCTACTGAGAACAAACTGAAATGGGTTGGCTGCTACCAAAACATAGGTTTTACGAAGAATAATGTAATTTCGGAGTCGCTGCACAGCATGAACTGCTGCTAAAGTTAACTTTTCTATCGGAGTGTACCGGAGTTCAGGTCCTACCAATCCTCGACTAAGGTAGTAAATAACATGCTCTGCAAGAGCATCATCCTCCTGAACCAGAACCATACCAATGGTAGATTCTGCTGCTGCCAGATACAAAAGGAAATCCTTGCTATAATCAGGTGGACTCAATAAAGGAGCAGAGGTCAATGCTTTCTTCAAAGCATCGAATGAGCGTTGAGCATAGTCATCCCACAGAAATGGAACTCCCTTCTTCAACAATCTCATAAATCCCTTTGTAACTTCAGCATAATTTACGATAAATCTCCGAAGAAAATTAGACTTTCCTTGTAGACTTTGAAGCTGATGGATAGAGGACGGGGGAGGCAATCAAAGTATTGCCTCAACCTTGAAGGGATCTACCCTAATCCCTTCCCTAGACACAATGAATCTCAATAACCGGCCTGATGTAACCGCGAAAACGCACTTGTTCGGATTCAATCTAATCTTATAGAAACGACACCTTTCAAATATTTTCCGGAGGTGACCAGGATGATCCATCCTCTTTCGAGAATGAGCAGCTAAATCATCCAAGTATGCCTCGATAATCTTTTTGATGTCGTGGAAGGCATATGACATGGCCCGCTGAAACGTAGCCCCAGCATTTTTAAGACCAAAAGGCATCTTCTTGTATGCAAAAGTACCCCAGGGAAAAATAAAGGCAGTCTTATGTTGATCTTCAAGACGGATAGTAATTTGATTATATCCGGAGAAACCGTCCATGAAGGAGAAAATCTCATTACCGGCACACTCATCAATGATCTGATTGATAAATGGTGTGGGGTAATTATCTTTAGGACATGCTTTATTTAGGTCTCTGAAATCAATGCACACTCGAATCGTTCCTTGCTTTTTATCTACGGGAACGGGATTTGAAACCCATTCAATCAAAGGAACAGGGAAAATGAATCCCGCCTTAAGCAGCTTCTCAACCTCAGCTTTGATAGCTGCTGCCTTCCTAGGATTGACCGGACGAAGTTTTTGCCTCACCGGCTTAGCGTTTTCATATGTCTTGATCTCATGCTGGACAATAGATGGATCTATTCCAGGCATTTCCTCATAAGACCAAGCGAATACATCCCTATACTCTTTAAAGAGCTCGGTGTAAATTTGAATCTCTTCACGGGAACATTCAGCTTCGATGAAGACATTCTCAATAATATTGGGATCCCTGGAAATGTTCACCGGGATAGTAGGAGAAATCACAGCCATGTTCCCTTCAGCATAAACCTGTGCTGGTGCTAAAGGGTTCAAGACTGGGTGAACAGGACCAGGAGACGAAGGACTTGGAAAACTTGTTTCAACTTCTCTCAAGTCAGGTAAAAAATAAGACCGATGATGCAAATCATCCCACGGTCTATCTATACCAGTCATGGCGTCCAGGATGGCCTCTTCAGATGGAAGAGTGGTATCAAGGCAATCCTGGGCCGAAGAAGAACTAAGCGTCCAAGCCGGAGCCACATCTCCATCCAACTCTTCCGGTGAAAGAGGAGCTGGACTGGATTCTGCAGAGTCAACAATAAACTGATAAGCAATCTCAGCTGCAGACATCGGAAATGCCATTCCACCCACTTGACCTTCCGCTAATGTGGCAGTAGGGGAAGGTAAGGTCCAAGGGTCCGAAAAATAATGAGTTCTGAAGAACTCTCTTCGAAGAGGAGCCTTGGAGGATGAAATAACATTAATATGAACCGTAGGAGGAGGAATATCGAAAGTACCCATCAAGGAAGAATACATTCCAACTCCTAAATTCTCAACAGGCGCCTTAGAATTATCCAACTTAGGAACAGATGAGTCAGTAGACGCATTCGGGTCTATAGGAGGACAGTCCAGTTGATCCACTGTAACAATCCTCCCTTCGTGGGGGAAACATATAATGCGAAATAATGAGGATGCAATGGCATCCATCTCATAAATCCAGTTTCTCCCCAACAGAAGGTTGTAGTCCAAGCTTGCGTCCACTACCTCAACCTCTATATTGATATTTTTTCCCCCAACACAGATGGGAAAAGCTGGGACAATACCATGGGGTCTGTGAGAATGACCATCGAACGCAGTCAGAAGAGTGGTAGATGGAACAACTTTGGGAGATCCAATTGTCTTCCAACATGTGAGAGACATCACGCATGTGGAAGCACCCTCATCAACAACCGTTCGAAAGATATTGCACTTTCGGTACGATGATTTAATATGAAAAGCCATGTGATGGGGGAGTCTCTTCTTAAAATTAGTCATATCAAAAGTAATCAGAAGAGAATTTTTCGGATCAATAGCCCCAATGGCAGTGAGCAAAGCACTGCGCTGAGCCGGACAAGACTAGAGTACCTCTAAAGCTGACATAGCACAAGGACTCTGCGCCAGATCTTCCACAATCGAGTAGTTCTGGGCAGCCCTAGCATTTGGATTAATCGTTGATCGCTTAGAAGATGCTTTGGGCATCCGAGGCATAGACTCAATAGTAGGCTTCGTAATGTGAAGCGGCTCAGTAGCATCAGGAACTTCCTTGGCTTTCGAAGACTCTTCTCTGCCATAATCACGGGATCTCATAGCGATATCCGTGTGAGCACTCATCATAAAAATTTTCGATGGAATTTCCCCTTCCTGGGTGCTCCCAGAAGAAGCCCCAGAATTTTGGTTCGCGCCAACAACTAATTGCTGCCCTTGGGGAAAAGGGTTTGTTAACACAACCTGGGAACTAGAAGAACCCTGCTGAGCTAACAAGTGCTGAGCATCCTGAATTTTAGGGCAAAGGTGTGTGAGATGGTCTCCAGCACACAGCGTGCATGGAAACTTCACTTTCTTCTTCTCCTTTTGACCCTCACCAACACGCTCGTTGGTTTTATTTGCATTACCCTTCCCGTTCTTGCCCTTCTTCTTGTTATTTCATCCCTTCTTCTTCCCATCGGATTGTTGATTTCCTTTGGGATCAGAAGCTTGGACAGCATTTATGGACAAAGACTGGGAAGGTGATGACTCGGCAGGCACAGCCTGACTAGAAGGAGCAGATTGCAAAGACAATTGCTGCAGTTGAGAAAGCAGGCTGGCTGCACCACTATTGATCGATCCGACAAGCCCATCACCATGCGGACCGGGCTTAGTTTTCGATAAATCCAATTTGGAGCGAGGAGCATTGGGAAAATATTTATAAAGGACCCCAGACTGAGAATAGATCAGTTCCAGTTGCTGGGCTCTAAAGATGGCTTGCTCCTCAGAAAATACCCCAGATAGGGATACATCTTTTGAAATGTCTGACTGCAGAGATTTCAGAAACCATTCGAGAAGGAATTCTCCTGGAATATGAGCTTTAATAAGCCTCTTCCTTCTCCTCCATTCCTGAATGTGATCAGAAATGTGGGTTGCCTCGTCCTGCTTAAAATTAGCTAGGAGTTCAGTCCCAGCCTCATATCGGACACGCAACTGGAAATGGTTTAGAAATGTAACAGCCAGTTCTCCAAATGTTGCAAAACTTCCCCCAGTTAGCTCAATATACCATTTGGCAGCGTTTCCAATTAGGGTGCGTTGGAATAATCTCAACCTAATCGAAGCATCGATCAGGGAGTTCGAAGAACACCATAAATGGAAAGTGGTGATGTGGTCAGCCGGATCCTCTCCGTTCTTCCCTTCAAACTTTGGAATGTCTGAAGGAAGTTTGGTCGGGACCGGAGGCCACCCCGGACCGTACCGAATCGGATCATTAGTCAACTTCGACAGATCTGGCAAGTTTAAAGTTGCCAGAAAAGGTAATCGAGGCGGAGCTTGAGGATTCCATCCTTGATGGGATGGATTCCCAACATTCTGAAAAGAATACCCTGGATTTGATGAGGCACCAGGTTTCCAGAAAGAATTCGTAGAAAAAGGAGAAGAACCTCCTCCCCACGCCGAGTTACCAAAGCCCAGACCAGTTCCCCCCGCTGAAGTATGAAATGAAGAGGAAAGCCCCTGATAGGGGTTCCAGGCATTAGAAAGGGGAGAAAAGGTCTGATAAGCACTCGACGAAGGGAAAGAAGTATTCCCTTGATGACCTGCGTAAAACTGATTCCCTGCCCCCGCTGTAGTGAATACAGGGTTCCAACCTGTAAAAGTAGTCGAACTCTGCCCCCCAGACCAAGGGTTGAAACTCTGAGTCTGAGAAGTAAACGGAAAGGACCCTAAAGAAGGATTCAAACTAGGAATGTGTCCAGTTCCGAAGGAGAACCCTTGAAACGAAGCTGATCCACTAGCCATGGAAGACATGGGCGTAGATCCAGCTGAAGCAGCGGAAAAGGAAAAAGAGGGATTCCCACTAGTGGGCATCCCTGAACAGAAGGGACCAGAATGAGAAGCATGTGCTTGGGTGAAACCAGAGCCAAACACAGCAGCACTAGAAGCAATCTAAGATAAAGCAATAGTGCCCCCTCCTTCAACAGAAGCAGGAGTCTGAATGCCTGCAGCACTCACGGCAGAAGCTGCGTTCCCAGTCGTGGCCATCGAAAGGTATGAATGATACGGAAGATCTTCCGGTCTCTCAGACTCAGGTCCGATGTACTGAACAATGAACGGATAATCAGGAGGAAGAGGAGATGGACCTGACGAAGGAGGTTCAGGTACTTCTTCAATTTGAAAATCTTCTTCCTGAGGAAATAAAACTCGCGAGGTGAGCGGAATGCTCCTCTCGGAACCGACACCAGAATCAGCTATGAAACCTTCAGACCTTTCTGGAGGATCTCTCTCCACTGCGTCAGACGCCACAGGGTGGTAACCACCTGCTAAATCACTCCTACGCCTTCTTGAAGAAGGCTCTGGACTCTCGGGAGATAACCCCCGGATTCTCCTCGATCGACGAGGCGCTTGATCAGCCACTTTAGCAAATTTTAATTAGACTCAAAAAATATAAAGCTAAGCAAGCTAGGAGCAAAGAGCACTCACTAAAAGAAAAATCCCTGAGATACAGTCAAGCAAACAACCCTCAAGTATTTCCGCTCCGGGTGATGAGGACCGGACACCAAAATACAAGAAAGCGAAAAATATAGGACCTCCCGAAAGCAGTCTGGGATGATTAGGGCCCAGAACAACTAGCGAAGGTATCAGAAACAGTTACGCCGACCTCCTAACGATAGCCTTTGCCGGCTCAAGCACCCAAGCTTCGCAAGGGCACCCCCCAGAAGTACTGCTGAAAGTGATGCGATGTCTGCCTCAGGTACCACGGGTATTCCCCCCCGCAGTCACCTGTGTGGAACCTAGGAGTGGCAACTATGGGCACCAATCCGTGTCAGAAGCCGGGTGGAACGGTCTTGAGGTCAGATTCAGCTAATTAGAGAGGGGGTATCCCTCTTCTCAGCCTTCACTTCCCCTCGCGCTTGACTCTCTGGAGGAGAGCTTTCCCGGTCCACCTAACGAAGTTGGATTTCGCTCAATTAATCAACTTCTATGTTTTGTTTGAGCGGCCTTGGAGAGTTAACTCTCCACTCACCTATTCCAAGGCCCTACAACCTAGCTAGTTGGTGTATGACACTTAGAAAACTTGCTAGTTGGTGTATGACACTTAGAAAACTTGCTAGTTGATTTTAAATTATATTGCTTATTTTAATGGGCTGTTATGTTAAGTCAAAAGGATATGGAGATGAAACTTATGGTGTTTTGACGCAGAAAGAAATTAATAAAAACCAAACTACATGCAAATGCAGTTATTGTCTTTCGATGAAAAGAAATCTCTATACATGTTCTACGAGATTAAAAATTGTATTTTTCTTTTCAGATAACACACTCACACTCACAAAAACTATGAAAATGACTAAATTCTTAAGTACACCTGATGCAAATCACTACAAGCATGCAAATTCTAAGATGCAAAATCTCCTAAAGAAGAGTGAAATTTCCCAAAAGATCCTTTAGTTTTAACTCTTTTTGGTTGTCTAGAAAGCTAGTTCCCGAAATCAAGAACTCTTAATATGAAGACACCAAAACGCTTAAAAACAAGAGGAAGAAATCAATGACAACTCCTTTCCAAAATCGAGTCAAAATCCAAAGGCAAGAAACCTCAACAAAGCTTCAAAAGATATAGTGAAACGAAAACAAAAATGCAAGAACAAAAGCAAATAACAAGGCAAAATGTTTTTTGAGCTTTTTGAAATGCAAAAACAAAAGCAAAGCAAATATTTTTTGAGCTTTTGAGTTTTATAAAGGAAGAGCTCGAAAAGACCAAGCGAAACTATCAAATCCCAAGCTAAACAACACTGAATTTCAAGCACAAACTTCAACAATGCTCCAAATCTTATAGGGCTAACTAGTAGCAAGATCAATATGAGAAAAAGAAGACAAGAAAACTCAGCCACTCAGCCTAGAAGAATAGTACAACCTTGCCGCAAACAAAAACTTCAAAGAACCAAGAAAGACTCTTCAAAAGTTGCAACAAGACCTAGCCGACTGAACTCAAGAAAACCAACCAAGAAACGGGCAAAAATCGTAGTGCAAAGCAAAACACAAAGATAGGAAAGAGTAAATGAGCAGGAGCTCTCTGTTCTGATGAAGCAGAACAGCCAAGAATGCTCAGAAAGAGATCTTGGTACTCAAACCAGAAGTGCCAACACCAGAAACAACACTTCGCCAAAAAGACTAGTTTTTGATCAAACAAGAGAGAGAAAATACCAAAGACCACTTTCTTCACAATCCAGAGGGTACAAAGACACTGCAGGAACAGGTCTCCACAGACAGAAAGGACTAAAAAGCCAAGGAATCCAAAATTTCAAAATCTGCCTAGGTATACGCTACTTCACAGTTTAGCAACAAGCGTGCATACACGACTGTGCTAAAGGAAACACGCGTATACGCGACTCCCTTTAGACAAACTTGCGTGTATATGCGACTGTGTGCAGAAAAAAGCGCGTATATAAAGGTAAATAGTGAAAAAACAAAAAGGATCAAGCCTGGATAAGAAACCAGGACTTCAGTCTGACTGAGAAAGAGTAAACTGGACTGCAAATGAAAGTTAAAACTGTTGGAAACCTATCAAACAGCTGAAACCACCCAACAGGGGAATCACAAGAATGCAATCCCCAGCGGAGTTGCCAGTTCTGTTTCGGGGAAAATCACCCTAGAGGTTTGTTGGGTTTAAACCTCCACAGAGCAGGGGCATGCTACTTAAGAAGGACTCGCACAACCATACATGTTCATGAAAAACTAAATAGAGTAGATCGAGGAAGTTACCCGTAGGTCCTACGGTTGAAGCAGATCCCACGGGGTCCAAACCCCCAGCAACCCTTCTTCCTTCTTAACCTGAAAGACAAGAAGAAACAAGCACGAAGAACTGGTTGTACAGCATATATCTACTCTAAATGTTAGTGAAATCCATATGAAACATTAGATAAACCATAATGAATGCTTAAATAATAATATTCTCATATATGTAAGCAGACACTAACACGTATATTTCGGGAACAAGATGGTACTTCTGTATTATAAATAGCATGTACAGAAATAACGAGTGGAGAGATCACCTGAATCCTTCCACGATCTTCGAGCAGACCGTCGTCCGGATCCATCCCACCCTTGCCTCGCTAAGATTCCTTCCAAACTGGTGCATACGAGATGACATATAGGAAGATGAGCATCTCCAGGAAACAAAGGTTTCCTATAATGAACTGGGAAGTGCAGGAGGCACGGGAATTCAGACTTGGATAGGGAATACCAACAGAGTATAATATCAATAATTTCTCTCTCTCTTAGGCCATGCACATGAGGGGCTTTTATACTCCCTCAAAGTAGTTTCAACAGTTGGAAACAGTTGGCCACGTGCTGGGGTGGTTGAACTACCAGAGTAACCATCAAACCAGCCCGAAAATAGGGAATTTTTATATATTTTTTCATGATTTTAATGGCATACGTGGGAAAGTGCATGTGGACTCGCGTATACACGCGGAAAATTCTGGGCATAACCGCGTATGGGGATTTTTACACTGTTTTTTAGTGAATTTGTCCAAGTCTGTAGGAATGGATGCCCAAAGCCATACAAGCAATCATGAATCATATGAAGGTGAGAAATTATGCTATAACAAAGGAGACATAGAAGCATTAGAACTCCTAAATTTATAAATTCACCTTCATCTTTTTGAGAAAACACATAAGATAAACAAACAACTCAATATATGGAGAGGGAACTCCTAAACAACATATATCAAACTATCGGGAATTGTGAAACAAGTTGGTAAGCATGGGCAAAGGGCAAGATCGAAACAAGGCCTCTTTGTCTTAACCTAATCAATCATTATTTCATAGAAAAGCATCACAATAGGGTTTTGAAAACTTTAAATAAGAAGGGCATACCATGAATCATATTTATAAGCTAACATAATAACCATTCATGAAATAGAAACAAGTTTTAGTGGGCCTAAGGAGCAATCAATAATTCCTTAAGACGACTTAAAGAAGAAAACATCAAGACTATGGCAAACAGGAGGTTTGAGGTGCTTCCATGTGCATATCTCAACCTAGAATTTTCTGATCTATAGTAACCAAGTAGACTGAAACAAAATGAGGACAAGAAAACATTAACAATTTGGGAAAACATCACCATTCACCAAGCTATGGAATCCTACAAGCAATCTTCCCCAACATCAAGCCACACAAGCCATTCATTCACTTCATAAAACCAATATCTTGTCCAAGCTCATAAAACCATGTATTTCTATTAAAAACATCAAGTCCCAACTAATTACAATGAATCCTCATGTCTTATATAAAAAATGAGGAAAAGAGAGCCTACTAGAGAATCTAGAAGCCTATTGGCCAAAGAGAAATATCCTAACTTGTCCTTGAGGCTTTGCAAAGCCCAAGGCACAAAAATATCTAAACAACATATCTTTTTCGACATTAAGAGGAAATAAAATTGACTTTTAGGCTTGACATGCCTAAGAAAACTTGCCAAACTCACATTTTCTCCACTCAGTTACAGGAGCACAGCACACTGTGTGGAACTCTGAAATTCTGCCAAGAGCGCAGCACCAAAATAGGCCTTTTTGCAGTAATGTTTTGGAGGCCTTCGCGATGTCAGAAAAGGCTCCATGATGGCTCGTTGGAAAGCTATGGAAGTATAAATTCTAGATATACCTTTAATTATTCAATATTACCTCTTAAACGTTCCCAAAAATTGGAAAAATCCAAGACTTCTAGGTGCACAACACCTGCTCAGAAAATCTAGCAGAAAGGTGAGAAAATTAGTGTTTATGACCCTTTTGGGGGGTCAAAACAACTTCAATTGAGATGAAATTTGGTGAACATGCTCCTCTTGTGATGGGGGATCCAAAAATTTAAACCTATCCTCATGAATATGCCCTGATAAAAAGCACAGCATAGGGGGTGCTACGCTCCTAGGGGCCAAAATTTGGAAAAACCAAAACATTGTCCAAATTGCCTCATATTTGGTAGGTAGGTGCCTCATGGGTCATTAGATACCTGCAGAGAAACATGGGCCAAAATACCAAGCCTAGCTTGGTCTTTTTCATCTTTTGGTGTTGGGCCCTCATTTTGGGCAGTTTTGAGCTTTTTCCTTGCAAAGTGATTTCTCCGTTTATAATGCTCAATCATTCTCCTTTGCAAGCTCAAGTCTTTGTTGGCCTTCTCCAGTTTGGCCTCTAGATGTAGGTTGGCTCTCTCAAGCCATGCTTCCCTGTTATGCTCAATTTCCATGGCAAGGAGTTCGGTGAGAGGAAATTGTTGTGCTTGGGTCGATTCTTCCTCTCTTTTCTTGGCCAATGCTTTTCTTAGACCTATGGTCCTAGGTCTCTTTCTAGTTTGACCCTCTTTATCCTCACATTATTCATAGGTGCCCATGTATTCCTTCAATTTCACTTGTGACCTTTGAGCCTATTTTTGATACTTGATTGACCTTGCTTCATAGATGGCCAGTTGGCCACTCATTTGCTTGTTCTACATCTATAAAAAGTGAATGAGATCCTTAGACTTCTCTAACTCAAATTTCAAGTCTTTGATCTATGAGTTCTGGTATTGTAGAATAGAGTTTACTATTCTTGTCACATTTTCATCCTCACTGTCTATGTGAATGAGCTCAAATTATTTTTCTTCTCCATGATTGTCCTCTTCCTCTTCCACTTGTTGTTTTCCTTTGTCTTTCATTGGAGTTGAGGAGGAGCACATGGCCCCTTGCTCTTTGGAGGCAGCAAACACATGCCTCTCTCCTCTTTGATAGGAAAAGGTGAAAGGGGAAACAAGTTTACTTGCAAATCTTGATCACTAGTGAGCTTAGGACTGTTTTTCTCCTCATGGATGATCTCTGTTTGTGCATCTCCATTACCTTGTTTTTGGCTACCCCTTTGAAAAGCACCCTTACTATCCTTTATGCCACCATCAGTATGAACATCTTTAGGACTATCCCTCTCTATTTTTGCAATGTTAGAGGTGCTCTGATCCTTGTTGGGCACATCTTCATTTCCATGATTGTCATTTGTTTGTTGACTGTCACAAGGCTGACTATTTTGGTCTTTTTGCAGCTCATTGTTTTCCCTTTGAGAGGCTTCCTCGCCTTGGTCATCATCACTCTACTTTATTCTTCTTTTAACTCTGTTTCTGCCCCATACTCTTCATTAATTTCAACACTTTCATTATCTTTTTCAAGCTCTGCATTTGTAACATTGTTTTCTGCTTCATTCTCTTCACCTCCTTCCATGCTATCATCACCCTCTTTGTCTTCCTTATTGTTGTTTGTTTGTTCTTCATGGTCACTGCCTTGGGTACCTTCATTGGTTGGCCCTTTTTCATCATTTTATTGTCTATGGAAAACAACTTTAAACTCTATTTCTTTACCATCTTTGCCATTCTTGTCACCGTCATTTTTGTTTTCCTCATTACTTTCATAGGCCTCCTCACTGCTGTTTTCTTTGTTGTCTTCCTCTCCCTCACTATCCTCTTCATTTGCATCATATTTTTCCTCACCACTTTCTTCTTGGCCATCAATGATTTCTTCTTGGCCCTCACTGTTTTCTTCATTTCTCTTATCCTTCTTGCCATCTTTGATCAGGTGATCATGTTCTAAGTTGTAAAAATGCTCAAAATTGGAATTGCTCAAAATTGGTTGGAACCTAAGCGATTGGATAGGCCTCAATGACATGATCCTAACGCCGTGAATGGCACTCAAATCCGACATTGTATGTGAAAGTTATGCAGCTTTGAAGTTTTCAGTAAACTGCAAAAAAACTGAGTTTGACCAAGGTTGACTTGACTTTGGAATTATTTAAAAAAAGAATATTCCAAGGAATATTCCTAGAATATTCCTCAAAATATTTCATGGAATATTCCTCAGAATATTCAATTTGATCCAATCCAGTTATGACAGGTGGCTTCCGTTCATTTGCTGGTTGGTTGACTGTGGAAATTCTGGCCAATAGGAGGGAACCACGTGGCAAGCCCGAAGGCCACCACGTGGCTCGAAGCCAGTGGAAAGTTGGTCCATTAAAAAAATTTTATGCGGAGGGATTTGACCCCTGGTCTCCGCATTGGCAACCTACAAGCCTGACTGCCTCGTCTACAAAGTAGTTCTTAATATTTAATGGACCGACGACATATTTAAGGTTTGGATAATGTGTGGGTGGTGGTAAAGGGGGCCAGCCCCCTTATAATATGACCACGGCTCGAAACCATGGACTACAAGTCCACCATCGGATAATCATTAAACCTCCGACAGTTACATGTTCACATGTCATATAACGACGGTTCCGGTGGATTTTATTGCCACAATTTTCAAAACCGTTGGACCAAACGGCTAGCCCGGCGAGTTGGGTGGTGGTCCATGTGACCCCGCCCACCCAAAATTTAATGTCAAGTTTAATGGTTTTGGATATATTTGGAGTGTGCCTGCCAATTTTGGCATTCTTGCTATTTTAACTGGAGTTAACTCTAGTTCTTCACAATTAGTGGAGGTTTTTTAGGGAAAACTGGGCAAAAACTTCAGTTGGACATAACTTTTGCTAGGGAAGACCATTTGGAGAATTTTTTTTTCATTTTGGGTAATTTGAGCATTCCAGAGCCAATGGTACAGGTTTTAGGGGCAACAGAGATCATCTTCAGGTACGTTTTTAGCATATAAGCTTGGAGAGCCATCAGGGCCTAGGAAGTGTTGGAGTTGTATTGGGCTATGGTTAACCTTTGGAGGTGAAACAGAAGCCTATATTTACGTTTTTCATTGTTCTAAACTCATTTCTACAACTATTTTTTCCTTTTTAGGCTTTCTTCACACTAAATAACTAGTTTTGAGCATAATAAGAGCAAGGACATGCCCATTTGGGGGCCTTGGACCCGACAGATGTAGCCCAAGAGGGGTGAATTTCCTTATCATATGCTGTGTTATATTATATGATTTATTTGTTGTGTTTTATCAGAGTTAAAGATGTTAAACAGTAAAAAGAAATAATCCTCCTACACACAAAAAGACTCATAAATTCACTAAAAGAATTTTGTTCCAATTGCAAAACATATTAAATAGTTTGCACACATAATTTTATGGATAATGAATACCTTGCACCAGCAAACAAGTAGTTTCATTTCCAGAACATTAGTGATTACTTCTATTATTTCTTTAGGCAGAGTCTGTAGAGGGCTAGGTAGCTTCTAGATCTCATCCTTTCTTTAAAGTTGACGTATCTAGTAAATGCCCCTACATTCAATCTCTGTATTAGAAATAAGAAGTTATCACATTTTCAGATCAGATTGGTATCAAAGCTTATGGTTTTGAGCTAGATTTTTTACTCAGCATTTGTTGTGTGCAAAGATTAAGTCATTTGTTTGCAAGTTCTAATGCTGACTAGGTTAAAACTCAAGAGAGGTGAAGGAAACTTGGTTAGTGCACAAAGTAATCCATAACCAAGAAGGGTCATAGAACCACCTCCAAGAGCCCTAGAAGCAGCCACAAGCATGAATTCAAGAGAAGAAGAAGCTCATGAAGAAATGGATCCCAAGGAAGAAGAAAGGGTTTTTTGGAAAGCTTTCTTGGATATGAATGAAATGGTAAGGATCCTCTATCAAGAAAGAAATGATAGGATTGCTAAAGAAGGGTCAAAAAACCAAAAAGAAGGAGAGGGTTCTTCAGGAGGAAAGAAGGGTAATGATCAGTCAAAGAACGGGAATGGAGGAAATGGTGATCCTTCATCTCCATCATCATCCTCTTACTCGTCATCATCTTCTTCGACTTCGGTAAATCAGTCACATAAGTCAAAAACAACTGGCAAAAATCCTTTTCTAAAGCTTGATGTCAAATTTGAATTGCCCATGTTTAATGGTGAAGTTAATGCAGAGAAACTAGACAATTGGAAGTTTATTTAAGGATTCAAAACCCGCATGATGACGACACCAAGATTCAACTAGCCTCATTAAGGATGGAAGGAGCAGCATTGGTATGGTGGGAATCCAAGACCAAAGAGGAAATCAGGAAACATGGTAAGATTACACTATCATGGACTGAATTTATTACTGCAATTAAGAAGCAATTTTATCCTGTTGCTCACCTTCAAAAGGCTATAATTAATTGGCAAAAATTTAGACAGATTAAAGGACAAAGTGTTCAAGAATACACTCAAGAGTTTAGGAGAAGAGCACTGTTGTTAGGAGTAGACTTACAAAGTCAAGATACTTTGCTAAAGTATATAGGTGGTTTGCATAATTACCTTATACATACTATCCTTATGTTTAATCCTACTAGTCTAGACGAAGTTTGTGTACAAGCTACGCATTTAGAGGCTAGAGGGAAAACCACTTTTGATGCACTAAATGAGGGTAGTGATTTTAAAAGAAAAGGAAGAAAAAGGATTGCAAACTCTAAAAAGGAAAAAGGGAAATTCTTTTGCAAGAACTATTCAAAAATAAGCCACAATGAAGATCACTGTTGGAAGCTTCATTCGGAGCTGAAACTAGAGAAATATAAAAACAAATACAAAACCAAAGAAAAGGGAAAAATAGTTGAAACTGTTGAACAGGACTTAGGGTCTGAATCAGGTGATGAGACAAAAATTATCGCCATGGTATTAAAGAAAATAAAGGGGAAAGAGGTTGTACAAGAAACAAATCCCAGTTCTAGCTCATTAAACTGTCACAAAGAAACTTAAAATGAAAAGAGGAGGATAGAGCTATTTAATGTGAGGATAATCTCAAACCACACAAAGATAGACACACTTTTTGATAGTGGGTCTCAAGCTAATCTCATTTCAGAAGACTTGGTCAAACAGCTGAAACTTGAGACAATTCCACATCCAAAGCCTTATCCACTTGGGTGGACATGCTAGAATGCAAAATTACAAGTCTCAAGAAAGTGCATCTTGCGCTTCACCATAACAACTCAGTATGTTGACTGGGTTGAACTGGATGTAGTATCTCTTGACATTATAGGTGTTGTGTTGGGTAGTCCATATTTATATGACAGAAAGGCCATCTCCTATCGCCATGAGAATAAGTATCACTTGTTCAAGGATGGAAAAGAGTACATTGTGAGAGCACGTAAGAAGAAGCTAGAATCTTCTTTAGTCCATGCAAGTCAATTGAAAAGGCTAGTTAATGCAAGTCAAAATCTGACTTTGTTAATGATTAAATGAAAAGATTTTGTACATTTACCTTTTCATGATATTGCAAATGATATGTCTCAGTCTGATAACAATTCGCCTTTGAAAGAAGATGACATTATGTTGCACAAGCTACCTTTGGTGTCGATCGGTGTAGAGATCGAAGTGTCGGTGCAAATCAGTGCAAGAGTCTATGAGATGGAAAGGCATGCAAGCAAAGAGGCCACACAGTTCAGCATGGGTCAATGTTGGTTTCAGAATGGCAGATTTGTATGGTGAGAAAACTTGGTCGGAATTTGGCACAAGTACAGAGTTCATTCAGCAAGAATTCGCCATGTGAACAGTTGGTAAGGTGAACTTTATTTTAAGTCTTCTTTGAAGTTTGATCATTGTAGAAAAAGTATGCTTTCTGCAAAATATAGTTTCTGTTCTACAAATTTTAAGAATTTGCATCATGACTCAGTTAGTTTTAGCAACGGTCGATCACTGAATTCAAGAGACAATGTATCTTTTTATTAGAAGCTCAATTTGATGAAGTTAGGAAGATTCCAATGGTTCAAAGTTGGAAGAGTGGAGAATCAGTCTCCTCATTTTTATTTTCTATAATCAGAGAGCTTTTGTGGGTCCAAAAGCTTCCCATTTAGCAGGTGTGATCAGGTGATCATGTTCTAAGTTGTAAAAATGCTCAAAATTGGAATTGCTCAAAATTGGTTGGAACATGAGCGATCGGATATGCCTCGGCGATACGATCCTAAACCCATGAATGGCACTCAAATCCGACACTATATGTGAAATTTATGCAACTTTTATGTTTTCAGTAAACTGTAAAAAACTGAGTTTGACCAAGGTTGACTTGACTTTGGAATTATTTAAAAAATAATCTTCCAAGGCATATTCCTAGAATATTCCTCAGAATATTCCCTGGAATATTCCTTAGAATATTCAATTTGAGCCAATCCGGTTATGACAAGTGGCTTCCGTTCATTTGCTGGTTGGTTGACTGTGGAAATTATAGCCAATCGGAGGCCACCACGTGGCGACGTGGCAAGCCTGGAGGCTGCCACGTGGCCCCAAGCCAGTGGAAATTTGGTCCATTAAAACTTTTGTATGCAGAGGGATTCGACCCCTAGTCTCCACATTGGCAACCTATAGGCCCGACTGCCCGATCTACAAAGTATTTATTAATATTTAACGAACTGATGGCATATTTAAGGTTTGGATAATGTGTGGGCAGCGGTAAAGGGGGCCAGCCCCTAAGGGCCAACCCCCTTATAATATGACCACGGCTCGGAACCATGGAATACAAGTCCACTGGCTGATAACCATTAAACCTCCGACAGTTACGTGTTCACATGTCATATAACAGTGGTTTCGGTGGATTTTAATGCCACGGTTTTAAAAACCGTTGGCCCAAACGACTAGCCCGGCGGGTTGGGCGGTGGTCCATGTGACCCCGCCCACCCAAAATTTAATGTTAAGTTTAATGGTTCCAAATATATTTGGAGCGCACCTGCCAATTTTGGAATTCTTGCTATTTTAACTAGAGTTAACTCCAGTTCTCCACAATTGGTGGAGTTTTTTTAGGGCAAACTGGGCAAAAACTTCAATTCGACATAACTTTTGCTAGGGAAGACCATTTGGAGCGAATTACTTTTTGATTTTGGGTAATTTGAGCATTCCAGAGCCAATGGTGCATTTTTTAGAGGCAATAGAGATCATCTTTAGGAAATTTTTAAGCAGAGAAGCTTGGAGAGCCATCAGGGCCTAGGGAGTGTTGGAGCTGTATTGGGCTATTGTTAACCTTTGGATTTGAAACAAAATCCTATCTTTATTGTTTTCAATATTCTCAACTCATTTCTACAGCTATTTGTGCATGTTTAGGCTTTCTTCACATTGTATAACTAATTTTGAGCATAATAAGATCAAAGACATGCCCATTTGGGGGCCTCAGACCCGAAAGATGTAGCCCAGGAGGGGTGAACTGCCTTATCATATGTTGTGTTATATTATGTGATTTATTTGTTGTGTTTTATCATAGTTAAAGATGTTAAACAGTAAAAATAAATAAGCCTCCTACACACAAAAAGACTCATAAATTCACCAAAAGCATTTTGTTCGAATTGCAAAACATATTAAATAGTTTGCACACATAAGTTTATGGATAATGAATACCTTGCACCAAAAAACAAGTAGTTTCATTTCCAGATCATTAGTTATTACTTCTATTATCTCTTTAGGTAGAGTCTGTAGAGGGCCAGGTAGCTTCTCGATCTCATCCATTCTTTAAATGTGACATATCCAGTAAATGCCCCTACAGTCAATCTATGTATTAGAAATAAGAAGTTCTCACATTTTCATATCAATATTCCTCTTCTTTATTTTTTTTCTTCATTTTCATCATCTTCTTCCTCACTGCTTTCTTCTTACCCATCACTACTTTCATAATTTACGGGAAGGTGGATGAGGAAGGTCTATTTGAGGAAATGATTCCTGGGAAGAAGATGAACCAAGGTCCATGGAAGGTGATGGAGGTGTGTGAGGAGGATTTTGAGATGATGATGGTAGAATTTTCAGAGGATTGGGCTGTGGATTTTTGAAATCATCGTGGGCAATGAAAACCTCCCAGGAGATGCCTTGTTGTTCTAGTTGGTGTGAGACAATCACTTTGATGAGGGAATTATGAAAAAGGCTTGAAATTTGTTGGGATGGAGGCCTTTTGTTCATGATGGAAGATATTTTCTCAATACTTTTGCAAATATAGTAGGGCACGTATAGCAGCTTTGTTTTGGTGAAGTGCATAAGGAGCCTAATGTGGTATGAATAGACTCTAGAGAACCTACCCTTACAGGTGAAGTACTTAATGATGATCCTCATTAGGAGAGCATACCTATCTAATAAATGAGAGAAAGGGAACATGGTTTTGCAGTCATCTTGACAACTTGGTTTCAAGAATGGGTGATAGTGACTCAGGTCTAGATGCTTTTGTTTGAACCACCTTTCTCCTATGCAAGGAATTCCAGTGGCCCTAGAGATAGCATATGGAGTCAAATCAAATTTTACCCTGGCTAGGCATACTTGATGTTTATGAAGGTTTAGGGCAAAGAGCTTGGTCAATTGAGGGTGACTCTGGAGCTTTTGTACTTTTTTACAAAATTCATAGCAGCCCAACTATTGAAGACAGGTCAAAATAGTAGGGGAGGTCATAAGCTCTTTAGTTTTTATAGGTTCAAACCTATTTGGCATCCCTCCCTTCTTTGGCTACCTTTTAGGCTTTTGGCTTGACTCATCAATGTTAACATTCTCCTCTCTAGAAATTTTGTTATTTTATCCCTGCCTCACAATCTTTAAAAGGGATGACTCTGCATAGTGAAATAATGTGGAAAGAGGGTTAAGGAGATGCTAAGTTTTTTAACAAGTTTAGGAAACTAGCAAAGAGTAGGTTAGGTATTCTTTTCAAATTTTCTTCATGCTTTCCTTAACACAAATTTTGAATCTTATTGGTGACCTTATTCCTTAGAAAACTATGCACAGCTGATAAGAGTTGAAAATACCTCTTAAAGTGTTCTTCACAGCAAAGAAATGGCTTCACCAGGCTTTGTGGTTAATTCGGGCATTGTTGAACGTCTTTTCGTGCAGTGATTCACGCCAGTTGCAGGAGCGCAGCACACCGGACAAGTCTAGACACAATGGCAGGAGCGTAGCGTAGGTCGGCCCGAGCACTGGTTGTAAACTCCATGCAGAGCTGCACGTCGGGCAGGGTTGCACAAATGTGCAGGAGCGTAGCACGTCTACCTGTCGGGTGGCTCGGGTGTTGCAAACATGCAAGGTTGCACGTCGAGCAAGGCTGCATGCCCGTGACAAAAGCGCAGCACACCTGGCAGAGGTCTGAAACCTTTGGTAGGAGCGCAACATAGGTCAGGAAGAGTGTCGTGTCGTCGTTCAGGCCTTCCCCTACACGCCTAGCAGAGTTGCAAGAGCGCAGTGCAAATATTCAGGTGCGCAGCACATAGTGTAAAACTAAACAAGAGGAGGCTATAGGTGTGTAGCATGTTTTTACAGGAGCGCAACACACTAAAAATTTCGCCCGAGAACTCCAACAGAAATTCTGAAACCTTCACTATGTCTTGCAAATGATCAAATGAGTGGGGAAAAGATGTGTTGTAGTGTTTTATACCCTTTTTGAAAGAATTAAAGTTAAAACCTCCTTTTCTAAGGTTCCTTTTGCACCTTTTTCCTTTTGACAATGCCTTCTGGGAGTTGTCTCTGAATTTCTTCTAAAAACCCCTTTTGACCACTTGTCTCTTTTGAGTCTGGAAAATTGGTTAGATCCAAAATGACTCATGCTTGTCATAATCACTTTTTAGGGTGATTTAAAATCATTTTCCCCCTTTATAACTTTTAAACATACCTTTGATTGTTTCTTGTTAGAAATCGAATATTTAGCTGATTTTTGTTTCCTTTAGTGAAGTGGCCTATAATGCCCAATATCTGATCCTTCGAACTTTGTAGACCTCTAATTTTATCCTTTGATGAAGTAGAGTTAGGGCTTGTTTGCTAAATCTTAGAAGATAATTGGAAATTTCTTTGAAACAATCTACTATGATGAAGGAGGTTTCTTGGCCACTTATTATGACCATTTTGTTTAGTTTCCAAACTTCTGAGCTTTTAGGGATGTTCATAAAAGCAAACAAGGCTACCTTCAAAGTCCTCAAAGAAAACATTCATTTAAACTCTTTACTTATGCCTAAAAAGTCTCCAATGATCATTTGGAGGTTTGAAGGAGTTCTTTAACTATTATAGGTCAATTTGGGCACCATTCCCAATGACCTGGTTAATTGGGCATCATCTCTAGGACCAATGATCAAGGGTCTATCGTTCCCTATCATTTCAGTTGCTACATGCCCTAAGACAAGAAACAAGACAAATCAAGCAAGACTTTCATCAAGCCAAGGTTTCCATGGTTTGAAGCTTATTATATATCATATGAGAGCTCACCAACGCAGGCTCTAAGGGGCCTAAGTGTGTTTCATATGGAGGTAGCCCCATGAAAGGTTTCTCTGCAAAGCACTTCTCGACATTCACAGGTGCGTTGGTCACATTGGGAGTGAAATTCTCATTGTTCCAGAATCCCCACTTAGCCAGTGCCTTCTAGAAGAGTTCACATGTGTCAAGCTTCGGATCCAAGTGTCCATTTTTTGAAAGTTATTGATTGCAAAACAACCAAATTTCATCTATAAATTGAACACAGATCTATGTGCTTGAAGGGAAGAATTTGAGTAGAGAAATGGTGGAGAATTTTCAATTGAGAGCTAGATTTGTGAAGCTGCTGCTTGATAGATTTATACTGTGATGAGGCTTGGGAATGTTGCTGGAAGGTCACTTCAAATCAGTCACTAGGTTGTAACCTCTCCTTCTATCATCAATAAAGAGTACTGCTTATTTTTCCCTATATGCATCTGTATTGGCTTTGATTTTCCATATTGCAAGATCTTGGTTGATGTATATGATTTATGCTTTACTGATTTAGCTAACTAGCTTGTATAGATATCTATATTATTGCATCTTCTGTTGTTTCATTATTTTTTCTTGCAGGAAGCATTCAGTACACAAACCGCTTGAATTTGAAGTTGCAATGGAAGCGACAGAAGGAGCCATTTGGAAGAGACTGAAAAAGTAAGCCTCCAATCCTCTCTGTGTATCTGTTCTGAGTTAGGAGAAATAGTCGTATAGTCTTTCACCTATTGTTCTAGACTAACACCTATCTAGGGAAGTGTTATTTATCCGTAATTCACAATTCTGGCCCAACATTAACCTTTGTAACCCAAGTATTTTTCCACTGCTTGGTAAAAACAGTCACACATTTTAATTCTTAATAAAAACATACCTGTTGCTTCCCTCTTGCTATGAATGGTCCTCTTCTAATGATGCCTCATTTTTTGATGATGCTTCCTCTTTTAATGATGTCTATCCTCATGGCTAATCTAATTACTTTTTGGTCTTGTTTGCAAGAATGAAGCAAAGGGCAGCTGTCCCTCTACCAAATTCATGCTTGAGGCCAAAAAACTTTTCATGATCTTTTTTATTGATTTACAGTGTTGCTTATGTGCCATTGTCTTTTTTAAGTCCTGCATGGACCTTTTTATGGGCAACACTTCATAATAATCCATCATGATATCATGGTCTTCATTTTAAACTTAAAGCATGTTTGTATCTTACTACTAGTTGTGGATGCCTTTATGAGCTTTTAGGCCTCCTTCTTTGACTTTGTTCTGTTGTTGACCATTTACAAAATATTCCTACAGAAATTCTTGTCCATGGTAAATTTCTCCTTTTTAGACTTGTTGCTTGATCAAGAGGATAATCTTTGGAAGTCTTTGATGTTCTTTGGACAACGATAAGCTTCATCTTCTTTTCATTTGATTTCACCTATATCAGAGCTTTAGAAAACCTTGGAGGAAAATTGAAAGGGCTTTGAAGTGGTATGAGGGGTTAATTTTCTTAGGAATACCTCCTGGCCAAGGGCACAACACCATTTCCCAGGAGCGCAGAGCCATGTGTAATTTATATGGGAAATACTTTCCAGGAGCGCAACACCACCTCCCAGGAGCACAACACCATTTTGCAGAGGGAATTTGAAGGCCTTCCTGATGTCGAAATTGGGCTTGTGATAGCTCGTTGGAAATTTTAACCTATCTGATTTTCAAATATACCATTTTTTTTCCTTATTGAAGTTTATTTTCCTTGTCGAAAGTTGATTTTACCATGACTAGTCAAAAAGTGTTGAGTGATGGTGCAGAAACAAAGAGTGTTGGTGCAGACAACCTTTGGAGGCCTTCCACAACTCCAAATCTAGCTCATGATAGATCATTGGAATGATATTCAAGTATATTTTTCATTGGACTCATCAAGAAAGTCATTTGTACACTCCAGCTATGAGAAAAACGGATTTTACCAAGGTCACTCGAGTAGTGAAAATATTCTCCCGTGACACCTGTAGTTTTGACATTTCTCCAAAACCATGATACCTGTGTAAAAATTGAAGGAATTTTTTCTTCTTGGCCCTATGATGGACAAAAACCTCTCTCACTTTTTCCAAATTCATCTCTGTTTGGCCATAAACATATTTTTAAGAAAAATTGGCCCTAGGTGTGGCAAATGACTTGGCCCTCAGAATGAATTCTTTGAAAATGATGGAGGAATGATGTTTATGAGTTCGCATGGCTTCATTATTGCTTATATTACCTACCATATGTATCTTCTTCTCTTATGCCTCTTTTCCATAGCAAACCCCAGCTTAGTTGGAAGAGGAAAATAGGGTTTGGTGTAGGGGATTTAGGACTGCCTTGTAGAGGGAATGGAATGAAGGGGTTAAGGGTTGTCTAAATTCTTGGGGAAATGTTGTGGGATAGGGATAGATGTTAGGGAGTAGGGGAAAGTTTAATTTCAAGGATTGAGTGAGGGGAAGGGGTCCAAAAGGGAAAAACACAGGCCTAACCTTAAAAGGTATCAAATTGTGGCCATAGACTAGGTTTTGGTATAAAAATGATGAATTTGAGGGATAGGAGTGATGGGGAGTGTTTATGAAGGTATATTAAGGATAGGAGGAGTTGTAATAGCATCAAGATAAAAGCCTTGTTAATTTTTAACCATGGAGGTCATGAAACCAAGAAAAAATTCTTTTAAAAGCCCTAGATAGACAATGGAGGAGTTAGGAAAAACAAAATAAAGGGTTGAGGCCAAAGGTGACACGAAAAGGACAAAATTAGTGACATGAGCCCATGATGGGTCTTCTGGGATGGGTGAGCTGAGCATTGACATGATGGGATGATGAAATAGTGAAAACATTATCTTAAGGATAATGAAGGTAGTGATATTTCTAGAACTCACAATGTTCATGAACTTTGTTTCTAGAAATATAGAACCGATACTTAGTCATCTTCAGATAGTGAAAATTATGGATGACTAACAAATATCACAGACTATATTGATTTGATTGGATAACTTGTTGATTGGAGTTGAAGCCCGCAGAGAATGCCCTAAGCCTTGAATAACAAGCTATCATAAGTACCTTAACAACAAAATAAATCAGATGCATACATTACAGACATTGGATACTCAAGGATACTGATCATATGTTCTTGACACTTCACATGAAGAAGTGCCATCCCCAGCTGGGGCCACTGTTAGGGCCCTATATTTTATAAGATCTCAGGGTGATTGAGTATGTCATTATTTTTAATTTTACATTGTAAATTATTTTCAATTTGCAAATGATTTCCAAAAAAATTATATATAAAAGAAAATCAAAAGAGGGTATGTCAAAAAAGAAAATGAATATGAAGAAAAAAGTCAAAAAGAATAAAATTGAAAAAGAATAAAAAGAGAATACACCCCACAAAATAAAAAAGAGAAATAATACTGAAAGTGTTGCAAATTAAATGCCACTACTGTTAAATCAGTTTCCTTTATGTTGAAAATTCAATAATATTGTGTGTAGCTTGTCTAAAATGCCACAATGACTAGATTTTGTTCCAATCATACAGCTTAATCATGATGGAAAAATTGTGAATTTCATGTCAAATAGGTTAGTGAATAAAGATTTTTCAAACAGTTTAATCTTGACAAATCAGTCGTTTGGTATAAAATGAGATTGATTCAACAGTTTAATCTAAATAAATAGGAGGAAAAAGTGATAGAGTAGGTTAGAATATTATTATAAAAAAAAGGATATGTGGGTTTTCTAACTCAAATGCACCCTAAACATATGAGATGAAAAAATGCTAGCTTAGGAAAAAGAATTGAAAATGAATGGGTAGGTAGAAATTGCATTATGGAATTGAAAAGCATGAAAAATGTTTATCCTAAGTGTTTAAACTTACAAACTTATTCCATGCACAGGAAGGAAAAGGAATAAAAAATTTATCCTAAGTCTAAAAGGTTCGGCATATGAAAATGAAAATTTGGCGCATTATCCCCTATCCTAAGTTTTTACCTTTTATCAAACCCCCCGCTACCCGACAAAATTTCTTATCCACTTCCACTGTTTCACGATTATCTCCCCTCCATCTTTCCAATCATTTTTTTCACCGCACATCCATTCAACTACCCATATCATTTTTCACACCCCCCCCTCCATCCCAACTTTATTAGGGGAGGGGGAGTGCGGGCGAGGGGGCACGACATGTGAAATGGGTAGTTTTGTGTTTTAGGCCCATGATAACATGGTGCCCTCTCCTGATTTCGCACCCACCCCTGTCGAAACCACTTGGTGCTTCGGACCCCCTGCAAAATGCAGTTTTACTCGCTATGTGAAAACCATCAATCTACCATTTGAACCCCAGTCACATCACACCACCTGGACCCAGTGGTTGCCAATTAAAGGTCTTCCCACGACAATACAATTGTTGATAAATTTAATTCACCCCTAACCGTTAATCCAACGGATCCGCGCCACCATCAACGGGAAAATGACCTATATCTGTATAAATTCAGGCCTAATAAACATTTAACCTTTTACCTTGCCATTTTCGCTATTCTGTATAGGTTTTTTCGAGGTTGAAAATGTGCCAGTAAACCAATCTGATTGTTCTCGAGCTACTCTTGGTAACTATATCCATTCTTTCCTCATTATAGATCTTTCACTCAGTCCTAGTCTCCATTTGTTTTAACAGAAACCCTCATTCACCATAAAACCATATTTCATCATGCCTCCTAATAAGAAAAGCCATGCAGATTTTTTGAATCCACTGCTCCATCCCTCGATTGACCTTGATCATATAACTCTGGCCTATAGGGATTACAAAATCCATGAAACCCTATGTGAGTTATAATTATTCGAAATGTATTGTTGGATTGAAGGCAAATTCATTGATAAAATTGATGGCATTGTAATTTTCCCTATTATATTTTTCCCCACACCCACAGTGCCCCTAAATTCATCAAGAAATATAAACCTTGCTATGTACCTAGTCAGAGAGCTATTATTGCACCTTCAGGAGATATTCTAATCACCATAACTTCCCAAACCATAGACCAAATGATGCAGGCCCCTATTACAGATAATGCCTCTCCTTTTTCTCAAGAAACACTAATTGAATTATATCAGAAGCTAGACTTTGAAAAAAGGGCTAAAACCCTTGAGCTTTTTCTGGCTGAAGATGCCTAGCTACCTAAGAAAAACCCTCCTTATCCATCTTCCATTTTCCCTGAGAGAACTAAGCAGATCAGTACAATCATCTCCGACCCCCTTGGTTCTTACTCAGATCAGTGGGTATATGAGGCTATTATAGGTTTCCTTTCCATTTTATCCATACATTCCAATCCTTCTGTCTTATTCAAATTCATCCAGTTCCTTGCAGATTCCATTTATGAACAATTTTTTAAGTTCGCCACTGAGAAGGTATTTAAATATGCCTCTAGTAGTATAGTGGTGAGTATTCCCGCCTGTCACGCGGGTGACCCGGGTTCGTTCCCCGGCAACGGCGCCAAAATGTAGAGCTATAAAAAGGGTCTCTTTCACCTCTATTCACCTCACATTAATATGTCAACCCGAGAGCGTTTTGTCATTACAAAGAGTGACTCAATCCGAGGCTCATTCGTCAGAGTAATGCTAGTAGTACAGTGCTTTAAGAAATACAAGAGTAAATGGATGCTTAACTGAAATCAAATTGCTTTAAAGAAGTAAATCACACACTCAGGTAACTCAATAACTCATCAATCAAGGGTTCGGTAATGATAAACCATCCCTTCAGAAACTGATAGAAAAAGAAATAAAGCATAGATCACAAGCCTGGGAGCTAAACAGTGACTGATACTGCTCACTACAGTCTTAGATCATCTCTCACAGCAAACCATCAAATGCAGATAAATAGAACAGCAAAGGAAATAAAGGATTAAACTATAATTCTGAAATGGAACAACAACTCTAAAATAGGACAGCAAATGAATACTAAGTCCCGCGGGTTATATTCAACTTAATCTATGCACTCTTTGCAATCAAGGAACATGTTGTTAATCTAAAGGCGAATGACACAAATCATATTAATGGAACAGCAATAACAGTTGGGAATTATGGAATAATACTGATGCATTAGAAACGCACACAACACAAATGTCAATAGAACAGCTCTGTATCTTGACAGTAAGGATATGCGATTAACTCTAGAAAGGAATAAGAACGCAATGCAGAGTTAACACACAAATCTGGCTGTAGAAACTTCAATGATTCAACTTAAACAGAGCATGTAATCTGAACGTATAAGCATATCAAATAATCAACTAACAGTAATGAACAAAACACACATAAACGAAGCTGTAATGGTACAGAAGCAAGTGTCCTTCGGGGCCGGGCCCTTAGCCTCCAAGGATACACCGCTTTAGGTTAACGCAGATGCGAAGATGGAATAATCACCAGTCTTTCATTAATACATTGATCAAAAATACATCGAACCGGTTCTCAACAAAGCTGAATAACCAAATTGAATGTTTTACAAAAGATTACATCAAACGTATCTTATCTCGCCATTCTCTGTCTCTAAACTAACAGTACTTGTCTCTTTTTATAAAAACGATGGCGGAGATGTCCAAGCAATTAGATAAGTAAAGCAGCGATCCCTCAGGATCAACAGTTAACTTTCATCCAGTCTTTGCTATTGCGCTGAGCTGGTGTCCTCTCTCTCTTGCCCGAGCCGATTCTCCTTGATCTTGTCTCCCTATGTTTACGCTTGGTTCTCATCCAGAGGAACAACGGTTATCTCCACTTCGTTCTTATCTTTAGAGCAGCAACCCTTCGTTTTCCTCTTTCCCTGTATAGAAAATAACCATTATCAGTGGCTAAGTTATACATATCGATTTTCACATGTTTTGTGATAGTTCCCTATGACTTTCTAAATCCATGATACAAAAGGTTCACAAATTGTATTAAAAAGTCATTAAAGTAATCATCAAAATCATACCTTTTCAGT